>CM060416.1:22198822-22798822 GCA_030545235.1 Helianthus tuberosus | reverse complement strand
GTGGATGATTTGAACAATAAGTGTGGTGATGGTTGTTTTTCAACTAATGTTTGTGATCCTAACATCTCTAATGTTTCAACTTGTGAAAATGTTACAGGTGAGGTCCCTCAGGATGCATTCAGTGAAACCACTGAAACGACTTCTCAAGAAAATCAAGAGTATCCTGATTCTTCTTCTGAATCTGTCTCAGTGGGTGTCCCTAATGTTGAATCTAGTGGGACCCCATTGGAAACTGTGTTAAACAATGAACCTGAATCTGTGTCACATGATAAATGCTCTGAGAAAATGCATATTGATGAAACTTCTTCAGGCTCAGAAAAAGAACCTGAATCAGTTTCACATGACAAATGCATTGAGGAAGAGCATATTGTTGAGACTTCTTCTGGTTCGGGAAGTGAACCTGAATCGGTTTCAGATGATAAATGCCTTGATAAAACGCATTTGGATGAAACTCATACATGTTCAAATTCGGAATCAAGATTAAGTGAAAATGAAAGGGATACTGATCTAAGAGAGAGATCATTAGAAGAAGAAAAGTTGTCTAAAGAAAAACCACAAGTCAAACATGTTCAGAAAACTAAAACATCAAATCACACGAAATCAAGCAAACAGAGTCAAAATGTCAAGAATATTCAAAATGTGAAACGTCAAACATGTTTTAACTGTGGCATTGCTGGTCACATTGCCAGAAATTGTGGCAAACTCCCAAGGACATCGAACAAGAAAACATCCGAGCGAAATCAGAAGGTCACGTCTAATCGATATCACTGTTCGGAGTCCATGATGTCTGCAAAGACTAAGACAATGAAGAACAACTATCACAGGACTAGACCTTCTGATCAGGATTGGAATGCAGCCAAACGCTATAATCAATATCAGAATAGACAAACAAATTTTCAGCGTAATCGAAGTAATTCTTTTGGTAACGCTTATGAAAGTTTCAATTCTAACTGGTCAAGACAGTTTTGGAAACCTAAAGCTAATGGCATGCAATCCAATTCAATGAAATCATGTCATCAAAATGTCGCCAAAAGGGATGTTTCAAAATTTCTGAATAAAGATAATTTAGTGTGGCAGAGAGTGACGTATATTGATGCACAAGGAAAACCCAGATCCACTATGGGCTGGGTTCCTAAATCTAACTAATCCCGCTAATCGTGCAGGAACAGCTGTGGAGGACTACCGTGCGCCTCTGGTACATGGATAGTGGCTGTTCCAGGCACATGACAGGAGACTTATCCCAACTGGTAAATGTCAAAGAGTTTAATGGTGGATATGTCTCATTTGCGGGAGGAGAGTCAGGCAGAATCATGTTAAAAGGAACTGTTCGAAACGGCGTCTTAAGTTTTGAAAATGTTAATTATGTTCCAGAACTGAAACACAATCTGTTAAGTATTTCGCAGATCTGTGATCGAGGGAATTCAGTTCATTTCACGAAGAAGGGATGTCATGTTCTTAAGCCTGGGATTGTTATTCCAGAAGACTGGTTCTTGATGACGGTTGAAAGGAAAGGTAATGCTTACGTCATTGATATGAACAAGAAACCGTGTGAAGAGATCACTTGTCTATTTTCAAAAATTTCGGAGCATGATGGTCTGCTGTGGCATCGTCGACTTGGGCATGTGAATATGAAAAATCTGAACCGTCTAGCTAAAGGTCAACTGGTACGTGATCTTCCAATCAAGGACTTCATGTTGGTGGAGAAATGTGTTGCTTGTGCGAAAGGGAAAGCTCATCGAAAACCTCATAAGACTAAACCAGCACCTTCGACAAAAGCTGTACTCGAACTACTTCACATGGATCTTTTTGGTCCAGTGAATGTGCTGAGCATTGGGAAGAAAGCTTACTGTCTGGTAATCGTCGATGATTACTCTCGCTACACTTGGGTGTATTTTCTCAGCCACAAAAATGAAACTGCTGTCTTGGTAAAACAATTCATTACTTTGGCTGAAAATCAAGCGAGTACTAAGGTGAAGGTTATTCGATCAGACAATGGGACAGAATTCAAGAACGCTACTTTGGATACTTTCTGCATTGATAAGGGAATCGATCGTCAGTTCAGTGCGCCTCGAACTCCACAACAAAATGGAGTGGCTGAAAGAAGGAATCGTACTCTCATTGAAGCTGCGCGTACTATGCTGGTTGATTCAAAGCTTCCTAGCTTCTTTTGGGCCGAGGCAGTTAGCACGGCTTGTTATATCCAGAATCATGCTTTAGTAAACAAACGTCACATGAAAACCCCTTATGAGATTCTGGAAGGACATAAACCTTCGGTTTCACACTTTCGTATCTTTGGTTGTCCATGTGTATTATTACTAATGGACTCCAACGGAAAGTTTGAAGTCAAAGGTGACGAATGTTACTTTGTTGGATATGCTAAAGGCTCTGCTTATAAGGTATACAACAAAGTAACTAAAAAGGTCGTCGAGTCGTGCAACATTGAATGGCTTGAAGAGAATGCTACGGATGCTAGAGTTGGTCCAGAATGGTTATACGATTATTCTGCTCTGTTTAAATCATTTAACATTTTGTCAAGTGATGTTTCAGTTGCAGGTGTGTCTATTCCCAAACAACCATTGTCGTTTGAAGATACGGAAGACGAAGCACAGATGCAAGACAACGTGAGCCATCATACCATTGATCCACCGGGAATGGTGTTTACACAACATCCTACACCAACTCCGACAATCAATCGATCTCCTGAGGGTGCATCAACTAGTGACTCTGCTTTATTTCCTGAACCAATTCCTGAGGATTGTGTTGTCACTTCTCCTGTAGTTCACACTACTACAGCACCTAATGAGGGGGAGTCTAGCAACACCACCACTGAAGAGGAGATTGTACCTGATTTGGCCATACCTACGAGCGTTCAACGCAATCACCCAATCGAGAATGTGATTGGTCCTGTAAATGCAGGAATTTTGACCAGGAGTCAATCAGGAACTATTAACACTTGCTTATATTCTTGTTATCTTTCTCAAATCGAACCTAAAACTATTGATATAGCTTTGCAGGAACCTGGCTGGGTAGATGCTATGCACGAAGAGCTGAACCAGTTTGAAAAACTTGGAGTATGGAAACTTGTCAAGTTGCCTCAAGGAAAGCGTAAACTTGGAACTCGATGGGTTTTTCGAAACAAGCAAGATTCTGCAGGGGTTATTGTTCGAAATAAAGCAAGGTTGGTGGTTCAGGGATTTCGACAAATAGATGGTCTGGATTATGATGAAGTATATGCTCCGGTTGCTCGACTTGAGGCCATTCGTGTTTTCTTAGCTTACGCGTCATATATGGGGTTCATTGTATATCAGATGGATGTCAAGACAGCGTTTTTATATGGAAAGGTGAAGGAAGAAATTTTTGTTGAGCAGCCACCAGGGTTTGTACATCCGGATCATCCAGAATATGCCTATAAGCTCGACAAGGCATTGTACGGATTGCACCAAGCACCAAGAGCTTGGTATGCTACATTAACTGAACATCTACTGGCTCATGGGTACACACGTGGCACAATAGATCAGACTCTGTTTATCAAGAAAGTGGACAAGGATCAGATATTAGTTCAAATTTATGTCGATGACATCATTTTCGGATCTACAAGTGAGGAGCTTTGCAAGGAGTTCGAGGGAGTTATGAAAAAGAAGTTTGAAATGAGTGCTCTTGGGGAGATGACACTGTTTTTGGGTCTACAAGTCAAGCAGAGTTCACAAGGAATTCTTATTCATCAAGGGAAGTATGTGGATGATGTGCTGGAAAAATTCAAATTCACGGACGCAAAGCCTGCTGAAACACCTATGGCAGAGAGACCACTATTGACTGAAGATGAAGAAGGAGAGTCTGTCAATCAACGTCAATATAGGTCCATGATCGGGTCATTGATGTATCTCACAGCTAGTCGTCCGGACATTATGTTTGCTGTTTGCAACTGTGCACGCTATCAGGCTAATCCTAAAACTTCTCACCTTATTGCTGTTAAAAGGATCTTTCGGTACCTTAAAGGCCGACCTCGGTTTGGCATGTGGTATCCGAGGGATTCCAATTTTGACTTGTTTGCTTTCTCTGACAGCAATTTTGGAGGTACTGACAGTGACAGGAAATCTACATCTGCGGGATGCCAATTTTTGGGTGATCGGCTCATCTCTTGGCAATGCAAGAAACAACAAACAGTGGCGATATCTACAGCTGAAGCCGAGTATGTTGCTGCTTCTGCGTCTTGCTCTCAAGTGGTGTGGATGCAACATCAATTGCAGGATTATGGTTTGACTTATCTTAAGACTACTATTTACTGCGATAATGATGCTGCAATACAAATTGTTCGAAATCCTGCCTTTCACTCCAAAACCAAGCACATTGATATTAAAGTTCATTTTATCCGAGACTGTTTTGACAGAGGTCTTATTACTCTTGAACAAATCGACACTGATGCAAATGCTGCCGATTTGTTCACTAAACCTGTCAGCAGCTCGAAATTCAGAGTGCTTGTGGATTTTCTAAAAATGATCCGCTTTACTGACTGAGCATGTTTTTGTTTTTCGTAGCTAAATTTGTTCATCAAGTTTTCTATTCTTAGGTAGTTTTTATTTATGCTCAAATTTAGGGGGAGAAATTTTGAAAAATACAAAAACATTAAAAAATTGAAAAAATAAAAAAAAGAGGTGTGGCAGGACTGGGAAATGAAATGAATTTTCACTTATGGTCAAGGGCTGACTCATGTAAGACCAGTATCGAAATAGTTTGACTCTAGTATGATGTGTTGGTAGGCTCTATCCTTAAGACTGGAAACATTGGCTGTTTCTGTTTAGAACTAAAAGAGTACATGACCTCAGAAAAGAAAATCACTTGGAATTAGCTCATTTCTATTTGAATGTCTGTATGTTGTCCTGATACACACAATTTTGGTCTGACTCTGAAATTTTCTCTGAAAAAGTTGTGTATCTCCTCTGCTGCATCCAGATATATGCTGACCTGGAGGTGCTAGGCAACGTCAGCTTTTGCTGCATCCAGATACATGCTGACCTAGCTGTACGTTGTCGATCTGTAGATCAATTAAACACCCAAAAGAGGCCCTCTAGTGCCCAAAAGAAACCCTATAAACCTATGTCAAATTGAGAAAAACTCATTTGATCCTGTATATTATACCATCTCTACTTAAGATCTATTCTGTTCTCTTCTCAATCTATTCCCAGTTAAGATTTCAGAGATTTGGATTGGACTTGTGAAATATGTGGTAGGGACACTACATGCATGATAGAGTGTGTTGTGCATAATTCCGAGAATTGATTAGTATTTGTTTGGGTGTTCATTGTTAAAATAACAAAACATGATAAAATTAGTTACAGGCAGTTATATGGAAAAGGTCTAGGGAGATGAGTTTAAGGGGACAAATATACTGGCAGTTGTCTAGATCATTCAGTAGTAGATCAGTGTTGATAAGTGAAGTCAAGCCCGAAACCTTGTGATTTGATCCCTGAGTATCTATGCAAATTTCCTAAGTTTATTTTGTAAATAATATTTATTATTATTTGTTTTGTTTTTTAGGTTTTTATTTTGCAAACATTGCTCAAAAGGTTTAGTGGTTATTTAAAAAAAAAAAATAATAATAATAAATAATAATTTTTGAGATTAATGGATTTATATTAAGCTGTTAAGTCAAGGGCCCAAATCTGTCAAGCCCAATCTGTTAAAGTTGTGACCCAAGAGTTAAAAGCCCATAATGGCCCGTGATCAGATTTGTGGTATAAAAGGGTGGTTGCGAGTCGAGACCTCATTATTCACTCGCAACCAAGCCTTATTCTCTCTCAAAAGCTCCGGTGATCTGTTGAAGATTCTGTTTCATCTCCGGTTACGACTCGTAATCTCCGGTTGCGACTTGCAATCTGCTTCGTTAATCATCAAGGTATAATGACATCATCATTCAAGTTTTGCAGGAATTATGAATGTTTGTTGAAGATTCCGATGAAGATTTGAAGATTCCGATGATGTTTCCGATGATGTTTCCGATGAAGATTTGAAGATTCCGATGATGTTTCCTATGAAGTTTTGAAGATGTTGACTCGCAATCAAGACCATTTAGGACTCAAAACCAGTGGTTACGAGTCGCAACCTCAAGATTGCGACTCATGATTGCGACTCGAAATCTGTTGGTTGCGACTCATGGTTGCGACTCGCAGACAACTGGTTTCGACTCGAGACCTTTTGGTTGCGACTCATGGTCTCGAGTGAACAGTAACAGTGTTTGTTTTGGTTTTTATTTTTATCACTGTTATATTCGAAAGTTGGAAACTTATTTGATTTGTGTTGTGTGCAGAAAATGGATTTAAAGTTTATATCTTCTCATAATCAAGTCGGATATTTGGCTCCTCCACCAGAGAAACACAAGCAGCTGTACACGTCATTGATGAAAGGCTTGAATAGTTGCCGGATTATTCATGCTCTTCGGGAGAATCCTGTTGTTTATGAAGAGCTTATTCAAGATTTTTGGAAGAGTGCCAAAGTAGAAGTTGTTGAAGGAAAGGGAGCTATAGTTGCTGAAATTCAAGAAAAGAAAGTTATAGTGACTGAGCAGATGATTAGAGAAGCATTAAGGTTTAATGATCAGGAAACGGATCCTATAGAACTTCCAGCTGGAACAGTGGAAGCAATTCTGCCTCGTTTAAGCTACGAAGGAAAGTTTCCTCCCTTGGTAAAGAAGTTTGTGCATCCATACTGGCGTCTGTTGCTGCATATGTTTCTTTTGTGCATGACAGAAAATAGAGGGGGAATTGATCAGTTGAATACTACTCAGTCTGCTGCTGTGATTTGTGTAATTACAAATGAGTCGTTCAATTATTCAAGATATATTTTGGAAGCGATGAAAAGGAATGCAATTGGACTTCGAAAGGATAAGTTTCTGATGTATCCGAGATTCTTGCAGATGATTCTGAATGATAAATATCCAGAATTGAAGAGATCTGGTAATACGTTGGAATTGAAACCAATGGGTCCATCATGTTTTGGTGCACTTACTGCAAAGAAGGGTACTGAGAAGAAGTTTGAAGGTTTGATTAAATTGGAGAAGTTTGGTCAGTTTGCAGAGACGGAAGATGTTAGTGAAAATCTAGAAATAGCACAATCTGTTTCAGTGCATAGTGTACCTGCAAGTGCTATTGTTGCTGAAGAACATGATATTCGTATGGATGCTGAAGATCAGCCTGAGACAGAGATTTTAACAATAGACTCTGACGATGAAGGTGTTGAGATTATGTGTGATTCTGGTGAAGATGAAGAGCTTCCTCCTGAAGCTGAAGTTGATACTGCTGTTTCTGCTGTTCCACCCGTGATTACTGCTGAAAGTTTGGCTTTGTTATTGAAATCTGTAACTGATAAGATGGGAAATCCTCCTTCTGATCTTTCAGTGTCAAGTGAAAAGCCTAGTGAAGACCCAAAGGATTCTGATTCCATGCCATTGAAACGGAAAAGGAGGGATCCTCGGCTCGGAATGTATATTGAGCATAGCAAAGATCAACCCGTAATTACTGATGAAGATGATGAAGGTCTTTATGACTTCGAGTTTGAGAAGATATGGTTGTGAAGAAAGATCAACAGATTGAGCAGCTTCAAGGAGATGTTAGTTTGTTGTTTAACATGGTGTATGACTTGCGTGGAAAGTTGGAGAAGAAATTTGGACAGGAGTTCTCAGATCCAACTGATGTTGAAAACAGGAAAAAGGCTTTTGAAAAGGATGATGCTGAAAGAAGTGCTGCTATGGAACATTACTTTAAGAGAATCATTGATCCTGTTGCAGACAAAGAAAAGGCTGAAAGAATCAAGAAGAAAAGAGAGTTTGTGATTATGAAGAATCGAAATCTAAATCCTGATGATGATGATGCTCATGCAACTCATCATTTGATGGATGTTGGTGAAACTCTCTATGATAAGGTTGGAAATCGTTCTGGTGTAGTTAGCTGGGGTTATGATCATGATCGCAAGAGATGGTGGATAAAAAGGAAGATTGGACCTGTTGAGTGGTACAAACATCCAGGCCAGTTTCAGTCGTTTACTAAAGTGGATTTGACGAATTTGTCTAATGCACCTTATGTAGATGATAAGCCTGGAGGAGTTGGATATTTGTTTTTCGAAAGGTTGAAGAGGGAGGTTCTTAAGGGTTTTCCTTCAATGCGTACTGCAGAGTCCATTGTTAAACCAGCTAAAGGCATCAGAGATCCATATACAAACAAGCGATTGAAGATTGTGTGTTGGCCTGTAACTGATAAAGAGAAGATGATTCCATTGGTGAAAAAGATACCACAGGGTGCTCTGAAGTCCTTACATTTTTGGTCTTATGATGAGCGCTTAGGGCATGCAGTGATTGTTTGTGATGATGATGTGTGTTTTCGCTTGGTGGATCAGATTGATTTACTGAATGTTGCTCGTGAAGATTTGGAAGTGTTAGCTCGTCATCAAATTAGAGCTACTGAGAAATATGAAGAAATTGCAAAAGCTTGGACTAAAGCTGTTGCAGCATCTATTCATATTCATACAAAGGGTTTCGGTGGTATTAAGGATCGGTTGCAAGGTGATCGTGAAGGTTAAAGTTTCAAGAACCTGCATGCATAAACCTAGGGGGAGATTGTTGGAACCTGAAGGTTTATTCATGTAGGTTAGCATAGTTTGAGGGTTGATTATGTTTATGTTTAATTTACATGTTTGGGTCGGTTTTGTTAGTATTTGGGTTAGTAGACTTGTGTCGCATGGGCTTAGGTTAGTGGCCCAGTTTGTTTTGTATTTAAACACACCATTACCTCATTGTTTGAGGTTGTTGGTTTGGTGAACATTGGGGGCGACACAAAGTAGAAGGAACCGAGTTCCAATTCGAGTCTTGTATCAGTCTTTGCTAAGTCATTGAATGCAAGATATCGGTTTGTGTTTTGTTTATTATTTTCACCTTAGATCTTATATATATTCTTGAATCACCTATTGATTGGATTCCGCACAATCAATAGGTTGTTTGATATCATTGAGAGATCCTCACGGGTTTTACAGGTACTACGTATGTTAAGTCGATCATACGAGCAGGGTTGACTTGGGGTTGGTTTGGACCACCTTGGCTTGGGTTGAATTGACAAGCATTTGCCAGGTGACCGAGTTGTCCACATGATGCACACAGACGACACTGCAGGTAAGCTCGGTGAGGTGCATTACATCTGTTGCACATCGGAACAGTACCGGCATAAGGTTTCCTTGCAGGAGGTTGAGCAGCAGCAGGATTTGCAACAGCTTTGTTTTGGATAGTAAAACGGCACATGTTAACCAAATGTCCCCATCGTCCACAATGGGTACATTGGAAACAGGGTATTTGATTCAAATGATGACGGTTGCATTGATTGTACCAAGAAACGGTTCCCTTGTACGGCTTCATCCCTGAGGCGAGTCATGGTGATAGCTAAATCAACGGCCCTCTGGAGTACGACGCCTATTTGTTGGGCAATTGTAGCACCTAGTTCGGATATTTGAGCATTGTTGCGATGAAGAGGCATCATGAATATAATGGAAGACATAGGGGGGGGACAAGTGAAATGATATCGGATAATCGAAACAGAATGACAACGCATAAAAATTGTGATCATTTGTTTGTTACCTAAGGCCAACAAATGAGACGGTGACTAATCAAAGTAAGCGGATCATATTAATGTATCGCGAATACATGCTTTAGCCTATAAGTGGACACTCACCCCAAGAGTTCCCAGGTAAGAGTGACTGGTCCGATTATGTGGATTTGTACGAACACTCTAGCCTTAGACAGAAAACTCAGGATACAGGCATCCACCCTTCCAGATTGCACGTGTTCACATTATAAGACCCAAACTTTGACGAGATTTTGAAAACCTTGAGGGTTCAAAACCTTATAATAAATCATCCTAGAACAGATGATTAGTTTTCAAAGCGGATTCGAAATTGATGTTCTTGTTGTGGTTATCACCTAAGGATAGGTAACGATATTGTTTTAAGACTAAACACAAGATAACTTGTGTTAGGGTCCTAGGTAGGTTATAGTCTAGGTCAAAGCATTACTAATAACTTAATTCCCTATAACCATTGGCTCTGATACCAACTTTGCTGTCATACCCCGACCACGTAAAACAACAATTCGTGGCGGAAACGTCGGGGAGTGTTGTAAAGAATCATTGTTTCACAACCATAGATTTAAATAATTTCGTTTTATTGAATTATTGAACTCTTTGTTTTATGACAAATCAGATAAATACAAATATTGTCTTTCAAGTTTTAAGTCGCTAAGGCACGAGTCCATCTTATGTATATCATGCATCAACAATCATCACATAGCAGCACCTGAACCATATGTAAAAATAGGTACGTCAGCATAAAAATGCCTGTGAGATACATAGGTTTTATTATAATAGGATTCATGACTTATAAGTTTAAAATAATGTTTAACAAAAAGTAGTCATGAACTTAAAAATGTTTTCTTTATAAATCATGCGAAAATTTATAAGAAATCTGATGATATAAAAGAATAATGCATAGATAATTAAATAACCAAGTAAAATGAGATTGTATAAAATATGATGTTTGTAAAACAATGTTTTGATAAAAAGGTTTGTAATAAATATAAAAATATACCTTGGTTTTAAGAAAGTCGAATAACTAATATATTAAAATATATTTTAGTTCCAAATAGTTTAACAGATAGTATATCAAATATACTTTAGGTGTCAAAATAATAGTTTTCTGTAGTATATCATAAGTATACTTTGGTTTTATAAATAACATATTAAATTATGCTTTGGTTTTGTAAATAACATATCAAGCTATGTTTTAGTAATTAACAAAATATATGTTGGTTTTGTACATAGTATATCAAATATACCTTGGTAAACAATATCACATATGAGAGCATATCAAACTATACTTTAGAAGTATAACAAAATATACAAAAGAGAATGTGATTTAGAATTCATTCAAACCTTAGTGTATCAAACTACACCTTAGAGACTATAGAAATACCACAAAGGCAATCTATATTTGGATAAAAATTGGTTTCTGACATTCCAATAGGAATGGGGTGTGTAATACTATAGCGCTATATCATACTACCAATCGGTCTGGTGAATGTATAAAATAAGTACAATCCAACAATTAATTTTTTAATCTTTCAAAAAATTAGTGTTTGAACCATAAATAATCATTCAGTTTGTCAAAAGATAAGTACTAACATGTATAATCAATTTATACTTTGAAATTATGAAGATAACAAATAGGTACACATGTTTCACCCCAAAACATTGAAAATAGTAAAAGAGGGGACTATGTACTCACTTGAGAATGCTTAGAAGTCTTGAATAACAACCAAGCAAAGCTAGAGGGAGCCACGGAATCAATCGGCACCTAATATAAGTAACTATGTAAATAAACCGGACCTAAATCAGAAGATCGGATAGGATGAGGTTTCGTAAACCAAATGAGTATTGGAACTCATATGACATGGTTTAACAAAGCCTACATACTAAATAGAAACCTAACCTAAGTGCTTACGACCCATTACGACTCGTTTAGGTAGCTTACGCTACTTTAACGCGTCGTTCGCGTAAAACGCGTTTGGACCGCCTAACTAGTCCTATGACAAGTATTATATGCCTTAACATGTCTAATAATGTTACCTAATCAGTTTAGATATAAAAATTTAGGTTACATATGCTTAAAATGAATTTATGCGTAAAAAGGGCATTTTGGTCATTTTCCTAAGTGTAACGCTTCGCGTTTTCATGACTTTCCTAATTTAGAAATCGAGTCTTAAAAATCTATTTTTAGAAGCTTGCCTCTTGCAAAATTATAATCCGTTATATCGTCGGAAATCTTTTATCTTTATTTTAATTCGTTATAAACATGGTTAATTTTTCATTGTTTAATTAATTAAATTAATTAATTTTACAATTTAAAAAGTTTATTTTTTTTTAAACTAAGTTAGTCTCGTTAAATTTTAAAGTTAGTAAACTAACCTAGCTAGTTTGTTTTATAAAGTTAATTCCTTCTTTAAAAAAAATAATAGAAAGAATGTGGGGTTGCCCACTTCCAATCGCATGCAGCCTTTATGGCCAAATTAGTTGTCGTTTCAATTAATTAACCTTACAACATATGTCATTATTTTGTTGTTTTAATTAATTATCATCTTTCTAATTACAACATTGAATGTGAAAAAAATAAAAAAAAATAAAAGATTTAAAACTGCCTAGAAGAGTCCGATCGCAAGCGGTCATAGTGTTTAATATTTTGTTTTTTTTAATGTTACCTCTTAACTTCTTTTAATAACCTCCCACCTAACCACTTAGTATTACATATGATTAAATGGGTTATAACATATAAATACCTAGTCTAATATATGTATCACAAAACAACAACAACAAAAAAAAAGATGAAATACAGCAGCTGCAGCCGCATGTATTGTGGTTGTAGTTGTTTTATATATTAATTGTATCTTGTAATAATTATGAGTGTTACAAAGTTGTGGTGGTAGTTGTTGGGTATTTAATTGTAGCTTGTAACAATTGTATGCCTCTAATATCTAAAAAAAAGATATAAATGAACACAACATGGCAGCCCCCATACGTTCACAGCCTTCTATGGCAGTTTAATTGTTTTTTTATTTAGTTTAACACCCAACTAATCACATTTAAACACCTCCAATCAACCCTAACTTCTTCCACTATAAATACAACCCTTCTCCAAGCATTTCTACACTTTCACAACCCTCAAATCTCTCTCAAACACTCTCAAGTTCTTGCATATTTCAGAAATTCGGACAGATTCATACACCTTTACAAAAATGAGCATAACTTGCTCATTTCTCAACGAAATCACTTGATTCTTCTTCCCACTTGCTTGGATAATCATGGGGTTCGATTCCTTGACTTCTCCTTGGAGAAATCAGACCTGGAATTGCTCCGAAATCGTCCACAAACTTTCTTTTTTGTTTCAAGTTCTTCAAAAGTTTGTTTAAACTCATCCAACTTGTGTCTAACACATGTCACACCTATGTCCTAATGCTTACAACCTCTCTTATGGTTGGTTAAGCTTAAAAACAAGGTTGAGACACTATAAATCAGAGGTTAAAACCTCAAATACTTTCTGTTTTGTTAGGGTATTTAACCCACAAATCATGTCAATCTTAGATCTTGATGAATGAGTGATTATGGAACAACTTGGGTTGTCCTACATACAATCCTCACATGATTTGATGATTTCCCTTTAGTTAGGTTGTTTATGTTATTGTGCTAATCCTAGTTCGTGACCCTCCTTTGTTGTTTTTACATCAAGTGAAGTGGTGAACATTCAAGGGGTTCCTAAATGGAAGCATGTTCTTCCTACCCCATACATGACATCTATGATAACTCGAGGTGCCTAAATGAAGATCCTAATCTTCTACCTCCTACTTGAATTATTGGGCTAAATAGTATGTAATACTTAACCTAGATATATATATACACTCATTCGAACCTTTGACGTTGAACTTGTGTTTATATGTTAAAGTAGTAGAACATCATCTAAGACCTAAACCTTGTTGTGATTCTTATGGGTGTTCAACTCATGAAAACATTATCATAACCCTTGTGGTTACCAAGTGTCATACAAGTGTTAGGTGTTGAAGATGATTATTTTCACATGTTATTCTCATATCTTATTTTTATGTTGTTTTAAATACCGAATATCGACTCTAAGCATACTTGAACTTTAACCCTTACACATTCAATCTTTTAACCTCATCAACTCGTCAAAAATTGGATAATTGGAAAGCATATGCAAACTTTGTGAGTATACTCGTATTTTCCCCTTTTTACTTTTACCACTTTTGGGGTGTAACATGTTTACTTATCAACAACATACACATGAACATTTTGCTTAAACACATGAACATTCCTATAACATGCTTGTATACGTGATTGCTTGATACTTTAAACTTGGGTGAAACTTTATGTGTTGAACTTATCATTAACTTCGTACGAGCCTAACCGTGACATGTGTAGCGCTATAGGATTGACGACCCGCCGCCCGTAACTTGTGGTTATGTCATGAGCATCTTGCGTCTCTTTTGGTTTGATATGTTAGACACATGCCAAATTTATTGTTTATCTTGAATCACATGCTTGCTATGAGGAATTGTTTAAAACTTATCTTTTGCTATGTACGTACCAAACTTGTATACTCGCCTTTGCTTTCGCATTGAATTGTATTTTAAACATGTTACAGGTTGATGATGACGATGCTATGAAAAGAAGTAGCGTTGATGCCTAGATACACATATAGACGTTTAGGTTTAATATGTTGTATCAATTTTGCTTATGTTGTCATGTGTTTCTTTTGAAATTGTTGTTATTTGAGTTATGTAATGTTGACAATTTGAAATTTTGGAATGAAATGGGAATTATTTAAATGTTGTCACAAATAGTATTATAATGACTCGAGCAATCTTCACACTTCGTCTCATCCCGATGTTTCCGCCATTGGTTGGGGTGTGACAGATTGGTATCAGAGCCATAACTATAGGGAATTAGGAAAAGTAGGAATGCTTTTACCTAGTCTATACTTTAGAGCCTTATTCTTATGTTTTATTTGAAACTACACGCATGCCACTTTATGTGTTTCTTATTTGTTCTCTGAGCCTTTTAAACGTATATGTCATTTTTTTATCCTTATGTGTCATACTTGACATGCTATTCTTATGTGTTAATACATGTTTTATTACGTATTAATATTTGTTTTAATATGTTATTCTTTATGTGTCATTCTTGAGATGTTTATACTTGTTTGCTTAAACTTCAACATACGCTTTTCCTCATGCATTTTACTCGACTATTCTAAATTCGTAAACACTCGTAATGCACATACGAGACGACTTCACCAAAATAGGCGTGAAACCCACAATTTGGTGAATAACTCTCAATCCTTCTACTTTTCTTTTTACACGAAATTCACCATCAAGTTAGGAGTGAAATCCTCACCTTGATGGAGAAATTCGAATTTCAAATTCTAGTGGACCCTCGTCAAGTGTTGAAATTAAATTTTGACCCGACGAGTACCAACCACACTTAGGATACGAAATCGCCAAGCTAGGGGTGAAACCCTCACCTTGTCGACTAGTTTCACTCCTTGATTTTCATTAATCCTGCCAAGTCTCGAAATTTCAATTGAATTGGGGACATGTAGTAACCGGAAGGGTAAATACCGTTAACCGACTTGTCGGCGAGAGTATTTCACCTATTAGGCCAAAGCATGCTCTCAAATTCAAAAGACTCTTCGACCACTTTGGTTAGTCAACGTTCCGTTTTGGAACCATCCGAGTTTCTTTTTATCAAACTTACGCTTTATTATTCCGATCTTTCGTAATGAAACTCTCTTTTGTCAAGTTTGAACCATTTTCGAGATTTCACTTTTGCGCATACATCATACTATTACTTTTCATACGATCGTACATTATTAACTTACATAATTTTACGTAATTTTATTTACACTCCTTGCAACAACAAATGGAGATATGTCATCCAGATAGGAGTGATTGCCTTACCATGATGACTAACTCCGTTTTATTTCTCACCTTACAACGATCTCACTAACGAGTTAGGGGTGATTCCCTTACCTAGGCGATCGTTACCAACGCTTTCTTTTAATAGGCATTATGTAAACACGATCATGTTTATACCTAAATCATTTATCATGTATTTCAAAATGCTTCATTTATTTAAACGTACCTCTTATTCTGTAATCTATTTTCACATCACCCGCATACACAAAAAAAATAAACGCTTGTTCCTCGATTTCAAAATTTCACGAAATACTATTTGTCAGCCTAGTCGGTCTAATAAATCCGTTGGCCACAAATTCACCAATCAATGTAAATATTGAAACACGCTCCTCTCACACCATTAAACTAGAGATTTTTATTTTCAATTGAGAATCAAATTAACTTTTTCGCACACACCTATAAATTATTACCAATACTAATCAATCATTTACTAAAATTTCTTTTCAAAACCAATGAAACATTTTTCAACATTCACTAAGTTTATGTACCAAATTCCTTATTCTAAGGATCAACTTTTTCATAAGAATCGGTAAGTTTCAAAAATTTCTAATACAAAGTTACTTAAAACGATGCAAACTTATTAATCTCTAGAACTTTTCAAAACCTCACTCGATACGTCAATTAAATTCAAAACACGTGGGCAAGGAAACTTCATAGGAACCAATAATTTTTAACTATATCAATTCTTCAAAAAAAAAAAACCATTGTAGCATTTACATTCCTTTACAAAGTACATTTTCACATAACCAATGTACGTTTTAAACTTCATGTTTTGCGCAAACAACTATATATGCATATCGTTTTGCACGTTTTAGACAATATCTCACAACAATCTCACGCGTGTCACTCGTTCCCTTTTTTCTTTCATACTCAAAACTTTTAATCTTTTACGTTCATAAACTCGTGTATTTCGATTGATACTATAAACAAAATCATTATTCCTACATCCATACTTATGCATTTTATGCCTTCACGTATGTTCACACTTACACACTTATGTTATACTCATGATTCAAAATTCATACGCTTTACGTTTATACATACACTCACAATTATACATTTACGTTGTACTTACATTCATATTCATATTCATGTTTATACATTTTATGTTTTCATTTACACTTATACAACTTTGTTTACACTTATATTCATACACATATAATTTGCTCATACTTAAACCTTCATATTTTACACCTATATTCACTTATTCATACTCATACGCTTTGTGGTTATACCTATACTCATGTTTGTACTCACATTTATACTCATTTTTCATACACGTTATACTTATACTGGTAATCCTACTCTTGTCATGCGATTTGTGTTTATGCTCACATGCGTATTCATGTTTAAACTTATACCATGATTATGCTTTTCGTTTTACTCAAAATTTATACACTCGCACCTGTACGCGAGCGAAACCCGAGAGATTCGCTTACGTTGGTCTTATACTATTTGGAACGCAAACGTGCTTGCATGCTACATTTCTATACACACACAATCATATTTTCAAAATTTATGTATACCTTGATTCATACGCAACTAGTACAAGCTATTCGGATCATGCGACGATTGGTATAATCACAGGTGCACACGGGATTATAGTAATAAGCGCATGAAAACCATAGAGTGTACTACTGTGTATGGTAAGACACGGAACGTAACATGACACCGAATACGAAACGGACTTAATATGTTCAAAACATGGTGGATACGCCGCTGGTACTTTCTATATATAAGTGTTTTCACCATATTACCAAACTTTCGTGAAACGTATCATGAGAAATTCAGTGTTTTGCAGACCTTTTGGACCTAATTCAAACTTTAAACAACTCACAACGCATTCTATCCGATTATCCCCGACGAGACTTCATTCTTAGCACGCTACTTCCGTCTATCTGATACTTATGCTATTCTTACACTCATAATCGTTATTAGATCAATCGTTCACCCTTATACCTCAATTATTCTCTGTTGTCTCAAACTCCAAAGCCTAAATTTTAACCAACCCTCTTCTGTATGCCAAAACCCTTTCAAGTCTTCCTTCTGAATAAATTTCGGGACGAAATTTCCTAAAGGAGGGGAGACTGTAACGCTTCGCGTTTTCATGACTTTCCTAATTTAGAAATCGAGTCTTAAAAATCTATTTTTAGAAGCTTGCCTCTTGCAAAATTATAATCCGTTATATCGTCGGAAATCTTTTATCTTTATTTTAATTCGTTATAAACATGGTTAATTTTTCATTGTTTAATTAATTAAATTAATTAATTTTCCAATTTAAAAAGTATTTTTTTAAGCTAAGTTAGTCTCGTTAAATTTTAAAGTTAGTAAACTAACCTAGCTAGTTTGTTTTATAAAGTTAATTCCTTCTTTAAAAAAAATAATAGAAAGAATGTGGGGTTGCCCACTTCCAATCGCATGCAGCCTTTATGGCCAAATTAGTTGTCGTTTCAATTAATTAACCTTACAACATATGTCATTATTTTGTTGTTTTAATTAATTATCATCTTTCTAATTACAACATTGAATGTGAAAAAAAAAATAAAAAAATAAAAGATTTAAAACTGCCTAGAACAGTCCGATCGCAAGCGGTCATAGTGTTTAATATTTTGTTTTTTTTAATGTTACCTCTTAACTTCTTTTAATAACCTCCCACCTAACCACTTAGTATTACATATGATTAAATGGGTTATAACATATAAATACCTAGTCTAATATATGTATCACAAAACAACAACAAAAAAAGATGAAACACAGCAGCTGCAGCCGCATGTATTGTGGTTGTAGTTGTTTTATATATTAATTGTATCTTGTAATAATTATGAGTGTTACAAAGTTGTGGTGGTAGTTGTTGGGTATTTAATTGTAGCTTGTAACAATTGTATGCCTCTAATATCTAAAAAAAAAGATATAAATGAACACAACATGGCAGCCCCCATACGTTCACAGCCTTCTATGGCAGTTTAATTGTTTTTTTTATTTAGTTTAACACCCAACTAATCACATTTAAACAACTCCAATCAACCCTAACTTCTTCCACTATAAATACAACCCTTCTCCAAGCATTTCTACACTTTCACAACCCTCAAATCTCTCTCAAACACTCTCAAGTTCTTGCATATTTCAGAAATTCGGACAGATTCATACACCTTTACAAAAATGAGCATAACTTGCTCATTTCTCAACGAAATCACTTGATTCTTCTTCCCACTTGCTTGGATAATCATGGGGTTCGATTCCTTGACTTCTCCTTGGAGAAATCAGACCTGGAATTGCTCCGAAATTGTCCACAAACTTTCTGTTTTGTTTCAAGTTCTTCAAAAGTTTGTTTAAACTCATCCAACTTGTGTCTAACACATCTCACACCTATGTCCTAATGCTTACAACCTCTCTTATGGTTGGTTAAGCTTAAAAACAAGGTTGAGACACTATAAATCAGAGGTTAAAACCTCAAATACTTTCTGTTTTGTTAGGGTATTTAACCCACAAATCATGTCAATCTTAGATCTTGATGAATGAGTGATTATGGAACAACTTGGGTTGTCCTACATACAATCCTCACATGATTTGATGCTTTCTCTTTAGTTAGGTTGTTTATGTTATTGTGCTAATCCTAGTTCGTGACCCTCCTTGGTTGTTTTTACATCAAGTGAAGTGGTGAACATTCAAGGGGTTCCTAAATGGAAGCATGTTCTTCCTACCCCATACATGACATCTATGATAACTCGAGGTGCCTAAATGAAGATCCTAATCTTCTACCTCCTACTTGAATTATTGGGCTAAATAGTATGTAATACTTAACCTAGATATATATATACACTCATTCGAACCTTTGACGTTGAACTTATGTTTATATGTTAAAGTAGTAGAACATCATCTAAGACCTAAACCTTGTTGTGATTCTTATGGGTATTCAACTCATGAAAACATTATCATAACCCTTGTGGTTACCAAGTGTCATACAAGTGTTAGGTGTTGAAGATGATTATTTTCACATGTTATTCTCATATCTTATTTTTATGTTGTTTTAAATACCGAATCTCGACTCTAAGCATACTTGAACTTTAACCCTTACACATTCAATCTTTTAACCTCATCAACTCGTCAATAATTGGATAATTGGAAAGCATATGCAAACTTTGTGAGTATACTCGTATTTTCCCCTTTTTACTTTTGACACTTTTGGGGTGTAACATGTTTACTTATCAACAACATACACATGAACATTTTGCTTAAACACATGAACATTCCTATAACATGCTTGTATACGTGATTGCTTGATACTTTAAACTTGGGTGAAACTTTATGTGTTGAACTTATCATTAACTTCGTACGAGCCTAACCGTGACATGTGTAGCGCTATAGGATTGACGACCCGCCGCCCGTAACTTGTGGTTATGTCATGAGCATCTTGCGTCTCTTTTGGTTTGATATGTTAGACACATGCCAAATTTATTGTTTATCTTGAATCACATGCTTGCTATGAAGAATTGTTTAAAACTTATCTTTTGCTATGTGCGTACCAAACTTGTATACTCGCCTTTGCTTTCGCATTGAATTGTATTTTAAACATGTTACAGGTTGATGATGACGATGCTATGAAAAGAAGTAGCGTTGATGCCTAGATACACATATAGACGTTTAGGTTTAATATGTTGTATCAATTTTGCTTATGTTGTCATGTGTTTCTTTTGAAATTGTTGTTATTTGAGTTATGTAATGTTGACAATTTGAAATTTTGGAATGAAATGGGAATTATTTAAATGTTGTCACAAATAGTGTTATGATGACTCGAGCAATCTTCACACTTCGTCTCATCCCGATGTTTCCGCCATTGGTTGGGGTGTGACACTAAGGCATATAAATTACCTATCATACAACTAACTAAACGAAGTGACAATAAGGTATAACCTCAGAAGGTTATTCCCTATACAACTATAGTCACAAAATATGTTTGGTCGGATCCTAATGATCGACCAAAAGGGTCGGGTTTGAAAGTCTAAGTGGTTGTTAAGACCGCTTGACTTACGACTCTACACAAGCACTAGACTAAGAGTGCCGAGCTAAACATGTTAAAACATGTTTAACGAAGTTAGAAAACAAGTTTGATATCAAAACAAACGGTTTTGATACCCGAGAATAATTTGGTTGCAAAATACGCATGAATACGCATTTTGACCGAAACTATGACTCGTCACTACGCCTAATCAATGTGGTAATCAGTAGGTATAGTCACAAGGGACTATGACTATCGTGATTACGCTCACGTTGCGAAGTTCAAACGAACTTCGTGTTGACCAAAGGCTGGTCAAAGTAGAAAGTCAAACACTGTTTGACTTTTACGCTTAAAAACGCATAAAAAACACGAAAGAATACTTACAAATGGTCCAAGCAAGGAAATCTTGATCAAACCACTCAGGTATGAAGTTCTTGAACTCCAACTTAGAGTAATTCAATCAGATTTGTGAGGAATGAGGAATGAAGGTGATGGGTATTTATAGAAAACAATATCACATATGAGAGCATATCAAACTATACTTTAGAAGTATAACAAAATATACAAAAGAGAATGTGATTTAGAATTCATTCAAGCCTTAGTGTATCAAACTACACCTTAGAGACTATAGAAATACCACAAAGGCAATCTATATTTGGATAAAAATTGGTTTCTGACATTCCAATAGGAATGGGGTGTGTAATACTATAGCGCTATATCATACTACCAATCGGTCTGGTGAATGTATAAAATAAGTACAATCCAACAATTAATTTTTTAATCTTTCAAAAAATTAGTGTTTGAACCATAAATAATCATTCAGTTTGTCAAAAGATAAGTACTAACATGTATAATCAATTTATACTTTGAAATTATGAAGATAACAAATAGGTACACATGTTTCACCCCAAAACATTGAAAACAGTAAAAGAGGGGACTATGTACTCACTTGAGAATGCTTAGAAGTCTTGAATAACAACCAAGCAAAGCTAGAGGGAGCCACGGAATCAATCGGCACCTAATATAAATAACTATGTAAATAAACCGGACCTAAATCAGAAGATCGGATAGGATGAGGTTTCGTAAACCAAATGAGTATTGGAACTCATATGACATGGTTTAACAAAGCCTACATACTAAATAGAAACCTAACCTAAGTGCTTACGACCCATTACGACTCGTTTAGGTAGCTTACGCTACTTTAACGCGTCGTTCGCGTAAAACGCGTTTGGACCGCCTAACTAGTCCTATGACAAGTATTATATGCCTTAACATGTCTAATAATGTTACCTAATCAGTTTAGATATAAAAATTTAGGTTACATATGCTTAAAATGAATTTATGCGTAAAAAGGGCATTTTGGTCATTTTCCTAAGTGTAACGCTTCGCGTTTTCATGACTTTCCTAATTTAGAAATCGAGTCTTAAAAATCTATTTTTAGAAGCTTGCCTCTTGCAAAATTATAATCCGTTATATCGTCGGAAATCTTTTATCTTTATTTTAATTCGTTATAAACATGGTTAATTTTTCATTGTTTAATTAATTAAATTAATTAATTTTACAATTTAAAAAGTTTATTTTTTTTAAACTAAGTTAGTCTCGTTAAATTTTAAAGTTAGTAAACTAACCTAGCTAGTTTGTTTTATAAAGTTAATTCCTTCTTTAAAAAAAATAATAGAAAGAATGTGGGGTTGCCCACTTCCAATCGCATGCAGCCTTTATGGCCAAATTAGTTGTCGTTTCAATTAATTAACCTTACAACATATGTCATTATTTTGTTGTTTTAATTAATTATCATCTTTCTAATTACAACATTGAATGTGAAAAAAAAAATAAAAAAATAAAAGATTTAAAACTGCCTAGAACAGTCCGATCGCAAGCGGTCATAGTGTTTAATATTTTGTTTTTTTTAATGTTACCTCTTAACTTCTTTTAATAACCTCCCACCTAACCACTTAGTATTACATATGATTAAATGGGTTATAACATATAAATACCTAGTCTAATATATGTATCACAAAACAACAACAACAAAAAAAAAAGATGAAACACAGCAGCTGCAGCCGCATGTATTGTGGTTGTAGTTGTTTTATATATTAATTGTATCTTGTAATAATTATGAGTGTTACAAAGTTGTGGTGGTAGTTGTTGGGTATTTAATTGTAGCTTGTAACAATTGTATGCCTCTAATATCTAAAAAAAAGATATAAATGAACACAACATGGCAGCCCCCATACGTTCATAGCCTTCTATGGCAGTTTAATTGTTTTTTTATTTAGTTTAACACCCAACTAATCACATTTAAACACCTCCAATCAACCCTAACTTCTTCCACTATAAATACAACCCTTCTCCAAGCATTTCTACACTTTCACAACCCTCAAATCTCTCTCAAACACTCTCAAGTTCTTGCATATTTCAGAAATTCGGACAGATTCATACACCTTTACAAAAATGAGCATAACTTGCTCATTTCTCAACGAAATCACTTGATTCTTCTTCCCACTTGCTTGGATAATCATGGGGTTCGATTCCTTGACTTCTCCTTGGAGAAATCAGACCTGGAATTGCTCCGAAATTGTCCACAAACTTTCTTTTTTGTTTCAAGTTCTTCAAAAGTTTGTTTAAACTCATCCAACTTGTGTCTAACACATCTCACACCTATGTCCTAATGCTTACAACCTCTCTTATGGTTGGTTAAGCTTAAAAACAAGGTTGAGACACTATAAATCAGAGGTTAAAACCTAAAATACTTTCTGTTTTGTTAGGGTATTTAACCCACAAATCATGTCAATCTTAGATCTTGATGAATGAGTGATTATGGAACAACTTGGGTTGTCCTACATACAATCCTCACATGATTTGATGATTTCTCTTTAGTTAGGTTGTTTATGTTATTGTGCTAATCCTAGTTCGTGACCCTCCTTTGTTGTTTTTACATCAAGTGAAGTGGTGAACATTCAAGGGGTTCCTAAATGGAAGCATGTTCTTCCTACCCCATACATGACATCTATGATAACTCGAGGTGCCTAAATGAAGATCCTAATCTTCTACCTCCTACTTGAATTATTGGGCTAAATAGTATGTAATACTTAACCTAGATATATATATACACTCATTCGAACCTTTGACGTTGAACTTATGTTTATATGTTAAAGTAGTAGAACATCATCTAAGACCTAAACCTTGTTGTGATTCTTATGGGTGTTCAACTCATGAAAACATTATCATAACCCTTGTGGTTACCAAGTGTCATACAAGTGTTAGGTGTTGAAGATGATTATTTTCACATGTTATTCTCATATCTTATTTTTATGTTGTTTTAAATACCGAATCTCGACTCTAAGCATACTTGAACTTTAACCCTTACACATTCAATCTTTTAACCTCATCAACTCGTCAAAAATTGGATAATTGGAAAGCATATGCAAACTTTGTGAGTATACTCGTATTTTCCCCTTTTTATTTTTACCACTTTTGGGGTGTAACATGTTTACTTATCAACAACATACACATGAACATTTTGCTTAAACACATGAACATTCCTATAACATGCTTGTATACGTGATTGCTTGATACTTTAAACTTGGGTGAAACTTTATGTGTTGAACTTATCATTAACTTCGTACGAGCCTAACCGTGACATGTGTAGCGCTATAGGATTGACGACCCACCGCCCGTAACTTGTGGTTATGTCATGAGCATCTTGCGTCTCTTTTGGTTTGATATGTTAGACACATGCCAAATTTATTGTTTATCTTGAATCACATGCTTGCTATGAGGAATTGTTTAAAACTTATCTTTTGCTATGTACGTACCAAACTTGTATACTCGCCTTTGCTTTCGCATTGAATTGTATTTTAAACATGTTACAGGTTGATGATGACGATGCTATGAAAAGAAGTAGCGTTGATGCCTAGATACACATATAGACATTTAGGTTTAATATGTTGTATCAATTTTGCTTATGTTGTCATGTGTTTCTTTTGAAATTGTTGTTATTTGAGTTATGTAATGTTGACAATTTGAAATTTTGGAATGAAATGGGAATTATTTAAATGTTGTCACAAATAGTATTTTGATGACTCGAGCAATCTTCACACTTCGTCTCATCCCGATGTTTCCGCCATTGGTTGGGGTGTGACAGATTGGTATCAGAGCCATAACTATAGGGAATTAGGAAAAGTAGGAATGCTTTTACCTAGTCTATAGTTTAGAGCCTTATTCTTATGTTTTATTTGAAACTACACGCATGCCACTTTATGTGTTTCTTATTTGTTCTCTGAGCCTTTTAAACGTATATGTCATTTTTTTATCCTTATGTGTCATACTTGACATGCTATTCTTATGTGTTAATACATGTTTTATTACGTATTAATATTTGTTTTAATATGTCATTCTTTATGTGTCATTCTTGAGATGTTTATACTTGTTTGCTTAATCTTCAACATACGCTTTTCCTCATGCATTTTACTCGACTATTCTAAATTCGTAAACACTCGTAATGCACATACGAGACGACTTCACCAAAATATGCGTGAAACCCACAATTTGGTGAATAACTCTCAATCCTTCTACTTTTCTTTTTACACGAAATTCACCATCAAGTTAGGAGTGAAATCCTCACCTTGATGGAGAAATTCGAATTTCAAATTCTAGTGGACCCTCGTCAAGTGTTGAAATTAAATTTTGACCCGACGAGTACCAACCACACTTAGGATACGAAATCGCCAAGCTAGGGGTGAAACCCTCACCTTGTCGACTAGTTTCACTCCTTGATTTTCATTAATCCCGCCAAGTCTCGAAATTTCAATTGAATTGGGGACATGTAGTAACCGGAAGGGTAAATACCGTTAACCGACTTGTCGGCGAGAGTATTTCACCTATTAGGCCAAAGCATGCTCTCAAATTCAAAAGACTCTTCGACCACTTTGGTTAGTCAACGTTCCGTTTTGGAACCATCTGAGTTTCTTTTTATCAAACTTACGCTTTATTATTCCGATCTTTCGTAATGAAACTCTCTTTTGTCAAGTTTGAACCATTTTCGAGATTTCACTTTTGCGCATACATCATACTATTACTTTTCATACGATCGTACATTATTAACATACATAATTTTACGTAATTTTATTTACACTCCTTGCAACAACAAATGGAGATATGTCATCCACATAGGAGTGATTCCCTTACCATGATGACTAACTCCGTTTTATTTCTCACCTTACAACGATCTCACCAACGAGTTAGGGGTGATTCCCTTACCTAGGCGATCGTTACCAACGCTTTCTTTTAATAGGCATTATGTAAACACGATCATGTTTATACCTAAATCATTTATCATGTATTTCAAAATGCTTCATTTATTTAAACGTACCTCTTATTCTGTAATCTATTTTCACATCACCCGCATACACAAAAAAAAAATAAACGCTTGTTCCTCGATTTCAAAATTTCACGAAATACTATTTGTCAGCCTAGTCGGTCTAATAAATCCGTTGGCCACAAATTCACCAATCAATGTAAATATTGAAACACGCTCCTCTCACACCATTAAACTAGAGATTTTTATTTTCAATTGAGAATCAAATTAACTTTTTCGCACACACCTATAAATTATTACCAATACTAATCAATCATTTACTAAAATTTCTTTTCAAAACCAATGAAACATTTTTCAACATTCACTAAGTTTATGTACCAAATTCCTTATTCTAAGGATCAACTTTTTCATAAGAATCGGTAAGTTTCAAAAATTTCTAATACAAAGTTACTTAAAACGATGCAAACTTATTAATCTCTAGAACTTTTCAAAACCTCACTCGATACGTCAATTAAATTCAAAACACGTGGGCAAGGAAACTTCATAGGAACCTATAATTTTTAACTATATCAATTCTTCAAAAAAAAAACCCATTGTAGCATTTACATTCCTTTACAAAGTACATTTTCACATAACCAATGGACGTTTTATACTCTCTTTACATTCACAAACTAGAGTCTATTTTTCGTGATAACTCAATCTAAATTAAACTTCATGTTTTGCGCAAACAACTATATATGCATATCGTTTTGCACGTTTTAGACAATATCTCACAACAATCTCACGCGTGTCACTCGTTCCCTTTTTCTTTCATACTCAAAACTTTTAATCTTTTACGTTCATAAACTCGTGTATTTCGATTGATACTATAAACAAAATCATTATTCCTACATCCATACTTATGCATTTTATGCCTTCACGTATGTTCACACTTACACGCTTATGTTATACTCATGATTCAAAATTCATACGCTTTACGTTTATACATACACTCACAATTATACATTTACGTTGTACTTACATTCATATTCATATTCATATTCATGTTTATACATTTTATGTTTTCATTTACACTTATACAACTTTGTTTACACTTATATTCATACACATATAATTTGCTCATACTTAAACCTTCATATTTTACACCTATATTCACTTATTCATACTCATACGCTTTGTGGTTATACCTATACTCATGTTTGTACTCACATTTATACTCATTTTTCATACACGTTATACTTATACTGGTAATCCTACTCTTGTTATGCGATTTGTGTTTATGCTCACATGCGTATTCATGTTTAAACTTATACCATGATTATGCTTTTCGTTTTACTCAAAATTTATACACTCGCACCTGTACGCGAGCGAAACCCGAGAGATTCGCTTACGTTGGTCTTATACTATTTGGAACGCAAACGTGCTTGCATGCTACATTTCTATACACACACAATCATATTTTCAAAATTTATGTATACCTTGATTCATACGCAACTAGTACAAGCTATTCGGACCATGCGACGATTGGTATAATCACAGGTGCACACGGGATTATAGTAATAAGCGCATGAAAACCATAGAGTGTACTACTGTGTATGGTAAGACACGGAACGTAACATGACACCGAATACGAAACGGACTTAATATGGTCAAAACATGGTGGATACGCCGCTGGTACTTTCTATATATAAGTGTTTTCACCATATTACCAAACTTTCGTGAAACGTATCATGAGAAATTCAGTGTTTTGCAGACCTTTTGGACCTAATTCAAACTTTAAACAACTCACAACGCATTCTATCCGATTATCCCCGACGAGACTTCATTCTTAGCACGCTACTTCCGTCTATCTGATACTTATGCTATTCTTACACTCATAATCGTTATTAGATCAATCGTTCACCCTTATACCTCAATTATTCTCTGTTGTCTCAAACTCCAAAGCCTAAATTTTAACCAACCCTCTTCTGTATGCCAAAACCCTTTCAAGTCTTCCTTCTGAATAAATTTCGGGACGAAATTTCCTAAAGGAGGGGAGACTGTAACGCTTCGCGTTTTCATGACTTTCCTAATTTAGAAATCGAGTCTTAAAAATCTATTTTTAGAAGCTTGCCTCTTGCAAAATTATAATCCGTTATATCGTCGGAAATCTTTTATCTTTATTTTAATTCGTTATAAACATGGTTAATTTTTCATTGTTTAATTAATTAAATTAATTAATTTTCCAATTTAAAAAGTATTTTTTTTAAGCTAAGTTAGTCTCGTTAAATTTTAAAGTTAGTAAACTAACCTAGCTAGTTTGTTTTATAAAGTTAATTCCTTCTTTAAAAAAAATAATAATAGAAAGAATGTGGGGCTGCCCACTTCCAATCGCATGCAGCCTTTATGGCCAAATTAGTTGTCGTTTCAATTAATTAACCTTACAACATATGTCATTATTTTGTTGTTTTAATTAATTATCATCTTTCTAATTACAACATTGAATGTGAAAAAAAAATAAAAAAAAATAAAAGATTTAAAACTGCCTAGAACAGTCCGATCGCAAGCGGGTCATAGTGTTTAATATTTTGTTTTTTTTTTAATGTTACCTCTTAACTTCTTTTAATAACCTCCCACCTAACCACTTAGTATTACATATGATTAAATGGGTTATAACATATAAATACCTAGTCTAATATATGTATCACAAAACAACAACAAAAAAAAAAAAGATGAAACACAGCAGCTGCAGCCGCATGTATTGTGGTTGTAGTTGTTTTATATATTAATTGTATCTTGTAATAATTATGAGTGTTACAAAGTTGTGGTGGTAGTTGTTGGGTATTTAATTGTAGCTTGTAACAATTGTATGCCTCTAATATCTAAAAAAAGATATAAATGAACACAACATGGCAGCCCCCATACGTTCACAGCCTTCTATGGCAGTTTAATTGTTTTTTTTATTTAGTTTAACACCCAACTAATTACATTTAAACACCTCCAATCAACCCTAACTTCTTCCACTATAAATACAACCCTTCTCCAAGCATTTCTACACTTTCACAACCCTCAAATCTCTCTCAAACACTCTCAAGTTCTTGCATATTTCAGAAATTCGGACAGATTCATACACCTTTACAAAAATGAGCATAACTTGCTCATTTCTCAACGAAATCACTTGATTCTTCTTCCCACTTGCTTGGATAATCATGGGGTTCGATTCCTTGACTTCTCCTTGGAGAAATCAGACCTGGAATTGCTCCGAAATTGTCCACAAACTTTCTGTTTTGTTTCAAGTTCTTCAAAAGTTTGTTTAAACTCATCCAACTTGTGTCTAACACATCTCACACCTATGTCCTAATGCTTACAACCTCTCTTATGGTTGGTTAAGCTTAAAAACAAGGTTGAGACACTATAAATCAGAGGTTAAAACCTCAAATACTTTCTGTTTTGTTAGGGTATTTAACCCACAAATCATGTCAATCTTAGATCTTGATGAATGAGTGATTATGGAACAACTTGGGTTGTCCTACATACAATCCTCACATGATTTGATGATTTCTCTTTAGTTAGGTTGTTTATGTTATTGTGCTAATCCTAGTTCGTGACCCTCCTTGGTTGTTTTTACATCAAGTGAAGTGGTGAACATTCAAGGGGTTCCTAAATGGAAGCATGTTCTTCCTACCCCATACATGACATCTATGATAACTCGAGGTGCCTAAATGAAGATCCTAATCTTCTACCTCCTACTTGAATTATTGGGCTAAATAGTATGTAATACTTAACCTAGATATATATATACACTCATTCGAACCTTTGACGTTGAACTTGTGTTTATATGTTAAAGTAGTAGAACATCATCTAAGACCTAAACCTTGTTGTGATTCTTATGGGTATTTAACTCATGAAAACATTATCATAACCCTTGTGGTTACCAAGTGTCATACAAGTGTTAGGTGTTGAAGATGATTATTTTCACATGTTATTCTCATATCTTATTTTTATGTTGTTTTAAATACCGAATCTCGACTCTAAGCATACTTGAACTTTAACCCTTACACATTCAATCTTTTAACCTCATCAACTCGTCAATAATTGGATAATTGGAAAGCATATGCAAACTTTGTGAGTATACTCGTATTTTCCCCTTTTTACTTTTGACACTTTTGGGGTGTAACATGTTTACTTATCAACAACATACACATGAACATTTTGCTTAAACACATGAACATTCCTATAACATGCTTGTATACGTGATTGCTTGATACTTTAAACTTGGGTGAAACTTTATGTGTTGAACTTATCATTAACTTCGTACGAGCCTAACCGTGACATGTGTAGCGCTATAGGATTGACGACCCGCCGCCCGTAACTTGTGGTTATGTCATGAGCATCTTGCGTCTCTTTTGGTTTGATATGTTAGACACATGCCAAATTTATTGTTTATCTTGAATCACATGCTTGCTATGAGGAATTGTTTAAAACTTATCTTTTGCTATGTACGTACCAAACTTGTATACTCGCCTTTGCTTTCGCATTGAATTGTATTTTAAACATGTTACAGGTTGATGATGACGATGCTATGAAAAGAAGTAGCGTTGATGCCTAGATACACATATAGACGTTTAGGTTTAATATGTTGTATCAATTTTGCTTATGTTGTTATGTGTTTCTTTTGAAATTGTTGTTATTTGAGTTATGTAATGTTGACAATTTGAAATTTTGGAATGAAATGGGAATTATTTAAATGTTGTCACAAATAGTGTTATGATGACTCGAGCAATCTTCACACTTCGTCTCATTCCGATGTTTCCGCCATTGGTTGGGGTGTGACACTAAGGCATATAAATTACCTATCATACAACTAACTAAACGAAGTGACCATAAGGTATAACCTCAGAAGGTTATTCCCTATACAACTATAGTCACAAAATATGTTTGGTCGGATCCTAATGATCGACCAAAAGGGTCGGGTTCGAAAGTCTAAGTGATTGTTAAGACCGCTTGACTTACGACTCTACACAAGCACTAGACTAAGAGTGCCGAGCTAAACATGTTAAAACATGTTTAACGAAGTTAGAAAACAAGTTTGATATCAAAACAAACAGTTTTGATACCCGAGAATAATTTGGTTGCAAAATACGCATGAATACGCATTTTGACCGAAACTATGACTCGTCACTACGCCTAATCAATGTGGTAATCAGTAGGTATAGTCACAAGGGACTATGACCATCGTGATTACGCTCACGTTGCGAAGTTCAAACGAACTTCGTGTTGACCAAAGGCTGGTCAAAGTAGAAAGTCAAACACTGTTTGACTTTTACGCTTAAAAACGCATAAAAAACACGAAAGAATACTTACAAATGGTCCAACCAAGGAAATCTTGATCAAACTACTCAGGTATGAAGTTCTTGAACTCCAACTTAGAGTAATTCAATCAGATTTGTGAGGAATGAGGAATGAAGGTGATGGGTATTTATAGAAAACCTACAACTGTTAGGATCGTTCCTCGTAAAATGTGCTTCGATCTTGACCCTCCATGTGGGCACAATTTACCCTTCAATTTACCATATTTGAAACATCCGAAAAGACACTATTGCCCTTCAATTTTACATAAGGTCCTTCTAATTAAAACACAATTTCCATTTTTATACCCTATTGATCTCAACCATTAGATCAAATATCCAATTGTTTAAAACACTTCTTACCCTTCTCACATTTTAAACAACTTTTACCATATCCCTACCCTATACATATATATATATAGGGTAAAGTTCATGCGAGAACCACCTTTATTGCGAGAAACAATGTAAACACAACCTAAAATAGCTAAAAAAAACCTAAAAAAAACTAACCTCCTGTAACAACTCTCATCAAAAGTCATATTTATTATTTTAATTGTCCAATAGGAAACCCTAATTGAGACACCCAAGTGATTCTACGCAAACCCTAAAATTTTCAGAACAATCAGAATCAGGATCAGGGCCCCTAAAACTCAGGGGGGGGGGGGTTAACCCTAGTTACGATTATCTTCAAATCTCGTTGTCAAAATTTAAATTTTTGAATCTGTCAACTCAACAGGCCTAGTCCCACACGTGGCAACACTATGACAATTAGGTGTCCCTTACGGACCGTAAGGGATAAGTCTTACGGTCCGTAAGCTAAGCAAAATTCGTGTATAAATAGAGGGCCTTGGGACTTGGATTCAGGAGTTAAAACGACGTAAATTCTCGCTACAGGCACCGAGTTACGTTCTGTTTACCACAATTAACACACATGGATCACTAATCGACGCCGCAATACAGGGTAATAACTCGAGCGCTGATACGATTCAATGTCCGATCGATTAAACTATCCAATGGATGTTTAAGTGCTGCCCACATTAGGGTTTATGCTTTGTCATTCGTCGTTAATTCGATGGATGTTTAAGTATCGCACTTTGTCATTCGTTGTGAGGGTTGATCTCGTGAGTTATCGTAAATGCTGTATTGATTACTAACCCAGAATTGTGTGCCTGTTATTAAATTAGGTTAAAAGGCTAATCAGTAGGCTAGGCTCTGCTCAAATTAAATCTGCAATGTGAGTCATTCTCTTTTTATCAAATCTGTTTACAAAAGTATGTTTATTTTCAAGGTTATAATTACAGGGATTAAGTCTTTGTAGTCACCATATTACAGCCGGTATGTGGGGTTTTGTATACATTACTTGATAATCTTCACCATTGGACAACGAGTTAGCCAATGGGTGATATGACCATAGTCACAGAAACGAGTCGAGTGACAAGTACCGAGGGTAGTTGGTTGATATAAAAACATTGTAATCGTTCTTAATACTGTGAATTATAACAAATGAGTCATTTTAGTAAAAAGAATGATTCACTCAGTATTTCCCGCTGACAAAACATTTTTCAAACATGTTTCAGGTAATCTGTTGTGATCCAGGAAAAGTGCCGAGAAGCACTACAAGCTTAAGGAAGTGGCTAAGTATAAAATAAAGAAACATGTTTTGTAAAATAAAAGATTTCTTCGTGAAATCTTATGATTGTAAATTACCGGGTTTTATCCTGAGTTGTGAAATAAAATAATCGGGAAATATTTCAATTTTAAAAAGATCCTGATAATAAACTTCCGCTGTTAAACTCAATTAATTAAATACCACGGGATTTCTGTCCCGCGGCTCCTGAAACGGGTCAAACCGGGTCAGGGGCCGTGACAGAAAAAGGTGGTATCAGAGCCACTGATTTAAGCCTACTAAGTATTTAGAAAATACTTAAATTTTTCTAACTGTCATTCTGTGATTATGTGTTTTATTATCTGACTAATTGTGTACAGTATGGGCAGATCTTTATATGCTAGCTAATGTAGCAATTAATGCAAATCCTTAAATAATTTGACCAAAGTTTTAGCACCTTTATTATCTACAGTCTAGAAACCTTATTCAGTAAATAAATAAATTTACAAATAAAATCTAGTGTGTTTTAATTTTCAGTTGTTTTGTAGTTACACAGTCTGGAATAATATTTAAAGGTTTTCTATAAAAAAAATTTTTGTTATAATTAGTAATGGTGTGTATTTTGCATAACAGCATGAGTGACTTGTCTGACGCCCTTCATAATTTAAATCTCTATCCAGTAAGAATAAAGGTTTCCAGAGATTTCAATAGGTATATACCAGACATAGAAGAACCTATAAAATTCAACGTTTTACCTCTCGAAAAACCCAAGCCTAAGAAAATAGAAATTGGGGAAAGCTCTAGGCAAAATTGAGGGGTTACCATCTCAGGAAGAGCTAGATTTTATATTGGCAAGCTATAACACTATTAAGCCTGTTAATGAAAATGTTTTTATTCACTCTCTTGAAACACAACTACCAATGAACTTAGAACCAGCTATTCCAAACCCTTCAATCCACTTGCAAATAGACGAATGGTTGACTAATGAAATACAGTTACAAAACAATCCCTATAAGCTTTTTCCTCAGTTCGATCCAGAACCTTTACCAAATCCATCAATGAGTAAAGAGAATATGTCTGAACTCCGCCATTTTGGCGAAGAACTAATGGATGCTGGGAATAGGATCCAAGAGATTGGGGGACAGATCTCCTGGAAATACGATGAGAGGGAACGCCGTTACTAGAATATCATCTGACAAAGGATAGGGGATTTATGAAACTGTGGTTGTGTAATAGTAATAGTGAAATTAGTCTGTAAAATAACTACGAATAAAACTTTGTAAGATAATAGTGTGTATTGATGCATACTATAAAATATAAAAATGGGAATTGAGAAATCGATATGTTTTGGCTATATGTGTATTGTGAAATTTGTATGATGATTTTGTGTATAATTGTTATTTATCGGATACTAATAAAATATATATATATTAATTATCAGATGGAAAACGCTAATAATGAACCAGTTAATGAAGTTAATCAATCTGAGCAACAACCGGGGGATCAATATATGACTAGGCAGGATATAGAAAATATCGTTGCTTAAGGGATAGCCAACGCTATTCCAGAAATAGTTGCTCAAGGGATAGCCAACGCTATTCCAACAATCGTTGCGGCTGTTAAAAATCCAATCAAACCACAACAAATCGTTCCTAGAAAACGTATTTCTGAAGATAACTTCAGTAATAGCATAAACGGAGGCAATGATCATATTAATCACGATAATGAACCACGGCAAGTTCCGATCCCTAAGAAAATGAAAGCTGTAACGCCTGGTTACACTTACAAAGAATTTCTTGCTTGTAAACCCACTAAGTTTGCAGGCAATGAAGGAGCGACCGCGGCACTGCGTTGGTTAGAGAAAACCGAGGCAGTAATTGCCATAAGTAAATGTGCTCAGGATGATCAGGTCATGTATGCGTCAAATCTTTTCAAAGAAGGGGCGCTAGAATGGTGGAACACGGTGTTACAAGCCAAAGGAATAAATAGGGCTTATTCCATGACTTGGGAAGAATTTAAGATTCTTGTAGAAAGAAAATTCTATCCCGAATATGAAAAAGATCAAATGGCAAATAAGTTTTTAAACCATCGAATGATGGGTGTAGATTATCGTGGTTATACTTCAACATTCTTTGAATATGCCAGAGTGGTACCAACACTGGCTTCGCCAGAACCGGTACTCATTTCTCGTTATATTTGGGGATTGATTAGTGAAATCCGTAACATCGTTAAAGCTGCGAGACCTCGTACAATTGATGATGCTGTGGAATTAGCTAATACCCTAACTGACGAACTGGTACGCACGCAAGACGAAAACAGGAAGAAGGAACTGTCTCAGAAAATTACCCAAGGATTTCGTACGAGTAATAATAACAGCTTCAAAAGAAAAGGATCAGGGCAATCTTCAACTTTGCCATTCTGCAAGAATTGCAAAAGGAAACATTATGGAAGATGTAGTATAACTTGCAATTTTTGTAAAATGGTAGGACATCGTGAAGAAGACTGCAGAAAGAAAACAACGATCTGTTATAACTGTGGAGAAAAGGGACATTTTAGACCAGAGTGTCCTAAATTGGTCAAACCAGCAGACAACAAAGCCAAGACGGCCAACAGCTACTAAGAAGAATGTTCGAGCCTTTCAGTTAACTACTCAGGAAGCCGAGATGATTCCTGACGTGATAGCCGGTACGTTTTTAGTTCACGATGTGTATGCAAAAGTATTATTTGACTCTGGTGCAAACCAAAGTTTTATTAATACTTCATTCTGCCAAGCTCTTAATATACCCTTAATCAACATTAGGCAGATTTTTACGGTCGAAACGGCTGATGGAAATTCAGTTAAAATATATAAGGTTTTGCAAAATGTAGAAATAGGACTTTCAGGTCATAAATTCTTTGCAAACCTATTACCTATGAACTTAGCTGAATTTGATATTATGTTAGGAATGGATTGGTTAGTAGCCAACCATGCTCGAATTCTTTGTGATAAGAATTCCATAGAAATTCAGGCACTTACTGGAGAAGTAATTATGATTACAGGAGATAAACCATGTAAACCCATGAAGTTCATATCAGTAATGAAAATTTCTAGTTATGAACGAAAGCAAGGCATAGTATATATGATTTCAGTAATCATTAGTACTAAGGGTAAAGAACTTAAGGAGATTCCTGCAGTCTCGGAATACCCAGATGTATTTCCCAGAAGAGTTACCAGGGTTACCACCAGATAAGGAGGTAGAATTTAGGATTCATTCCAGGAACTATACCGATAGCCAAGGTACCTTATCGGTTAGCACCCACAGAAATATAAAAACTGAAAAAGCAATTAGATGAATTATTAAGTAAAGGTTTCATATAACCTAGTTTATCCCCGTAGGGGGCACCAGTGTTGTTTGTTAAGAAAAAGGATGGTTCGATGAGAATGTGTATTGATTATAGGGAATTGAATAAGGTTACAATTAAGAATCGATACCCATTACCTAGAATTGATGATCTATTCGATCAATTCCAGGGATATAGATATTTTTCTAAGATCGACTTATGTTCCGGATATCATCAATTGAAAGTACAAGAGGAAGACATACCTAAAACTGCTTTCAGGACTAGGTATGGTCATTACGAGTTTACAATCATGCCCTTCGGATTAACAAATGCACCTGCAGCATTCATGGACATGATGAATAGGATCTGTAAACCATATTTGGATAAATTTATAATTGTCTTCATCGACGATATACTTATTTATTCCAAAAGTCAGGAAGAACATTGTCAGCACTTGCATGCACTCTTAACTTCGTTAAGAAAAGAGAAGCTTTACGCCAAATTCTCGAAGTGTGAATTTTGGCTACAAGAAGCACAATTTTTAGGACACATGGTGAATCATGCAGGTATTCATGTAGATTCTGCTAAGATAGAGGCAATTACCAAATGGAAGGTTCCGCAATCCGCAATGGAAATTAGCAGTTTTAGGTTTAGCCGGATACTATAGACGGTTTATTAAGGATTTTCCAAGATAGCTATACCATTAACTAAGCTAACCTGTAAAACAGTTAAGTTTGAATGGGGACTTAAACAAGAAAAAGCCTTTAGGATTTTAAAGCATAAATTAACAAATACCCCAATCCTAGCCTTACTAGAAGGAACATAAGATTTTAAAGTATACGGTGACGCTTCAAAGCTAGGATTTGGATGTGTGTTAATGCAACGCAAAAAGGTAATTGCGTATGCATCAAGGCAATTGAAAAAGCACGAAGAAAACTATACCACTCATGACTTAGAATTAGGAGCCATAATTTTGCCCTTAAGATTTGGAAACATTATCTGTATGCAAATAAGTTTACTGTCTATACGAATCATAAGAATTTAAGATATATATTTGGGCAAAAAGAACTAAACATAAGGCAAAGGAGATGGATGAAAATCCTAAATAACTACGACTGTAATATTCAGTATCACAAAGGAAAGGCTGAAGACGGCTAGAGATCGCCAGAAGAATTATACAGATAATAGACGAAAGCCGTTGGAATTTCAAGTTGGAGACAAAATGCTATTGAAAGTATATCCTTGGAAAGGAGTTGTTAGATTCGGTAAGAAAGGAAAGCTAAGTCCAAGGTACGTAGGACCATTTCCAGTGATCCAACGTATAAGACCAGTTGCTTATCGTTTACAACTACCAGGAGAGTTAGCTGGAGTACATGATGTATTTCATGTATCCAATCTCAAGAAATGTCTATCAAACGAATCTTTGGTAGTACCTCTCCAAGATATAAAGGTACACGAAAAATTTAAAATTTGTAGAGAAACTTATTCAGATAGAAGATAGAAAGATCAAATTTCTCAAAACACAAACGATTAGTGTTAGTACAAGTAAAGTGGGATTCAAAGATAGGATCCTAGTACACTTGGGAACTGGAATCAGAAATGAAACGAAAGTATCCTCAATTATTCCAGTAAATCTCGAGGACGAGATTTTTATTAAGGTGGGGAGAATGTAACAACTCTCATCAAAAGTCATATTTATTATTTTAATTATCCAATAGGAAACCCTAATTGAGACACCCAAGTGATTCTGCGCAAACCCTAAAATTTTCAGAACAATCAGAATCAGGATCAGGGCCCCTAAAACTCAGGGGGGGGGGGGGTAAACCCTAGTTACGATTATCTTCAAATCTCGTTGTCAAAATTTAAATTTTCGAATCTGTCAACTCAGCAGGCCTAGTCCCACACGTGGAAACACTATGACAATTAGGTGTCCCTTACGGACCGTAAGGGATAAGTCTTACGGTCCGTAAGCTAAGCAAAATTCGTGTATAAATAGAGGGCCTTGTGACTTGGATTCAGGAGTTAAAACGACGTAAATTCTCGCTACAGGCACCGAGTTACGTTCTGTTTACCACAATTAACACACACGGATCACTAATCGACGCCGCAATACAGGGTAATAACTCGATCGCTGATACGATTCAATGTCCGATCGATTAAACTATCTAATGGATGTTTAAGTGCTGCCCACATTAGGGTTCATGCTTTGTCATTCGTCGTTAATTCGATGGATGTTTAAGTATCGCACTTTGTCATTCGTTGTGAGGGTTGATCTCGTGAGTTATCGTAAATGCTGTATTGATTACTAACCCAGAATTGTGTGCCTGTTATTAAATTAGGTTAAAAGGCTAATCAGTAGGCTAGGCTCTGCTCAAATTAAATCTGTAATGTGAGTCATTCTCTTTTTATCAAATCTGTTTACAAAAGTATGTTTATTTTCAAGGTTATAATTACAGGGATTAAGTCTTTGTAGTCACCATATTACAGCCGGTATGTGGGGTTTTGTATACATTACTTGATAATCTTCACCATTGGACAACGAGTTAGCCTATGGGTGATATGACCATAGTCACAGAAACGAGTCGAGTGACAAGTACCGAGGGTAGTTGGTTGATATAAAAACATTGTAATTGCTCTTAATACTGTGAATTATAACAAATGAGTCGTTTTAGTAAAAAGAATGATTTACTCAGTAATTTCCGCTGACAAAACCTTTTTCAAACATGTTTCAGGTAATCTGTTGTGATCCAGGAAAAGTGCCGAGAAGCACTACAAGCTTAAGGAAGTGGCTCAGTATAAAATAAAGAAACATGTTTTGTAAAATAAAAGATTTCTTCGTGAAATCTTATTATTGTAAATTACCGGGTTTTATCCCGAGTTGTGAAATAAAATAATCGGGAAATATTTCAGTTTTAAAAAGATCCTGATAATAAACTTCCGCTGTTAAACTCAATTAATTAAATACCACGGGATTTCTGTCCCGCGGCTCCTGAAACGGGTCAAACCCGGTCGGGGGTCGTGACACCTCCCCCCCCCCCCCCCCAAGCTAAATGCTAAAAACTAAAACCCCCAAAAAACCTAAAAAAAACTTAAGCCCCCCCCCCCCCCTCCCCCACCCCCAAGCTAAAATGCTAAAAACTAAACCCCCAAAAAACCTAAAAAAATCTAAAAAAAAACTAAAAAAAATCTAAAAATGTTTTTTTTATAATATTTTTTATGTTAAAATCGCTACTTTTAGTAGCAAAAAAAATTTTTTTTTGCTACTAAAAGTAGCGATTTTAACATAAACAATATTAAAAAAAAATTGTGTGTTTTTTAGCTATTTTTAGGCATTTTTGGTTGTGTTCACATTTTTGGTTCTCGCGGTTCTCGCAATAAGGGGTGGTTCCTAACGGATCTTTGTCCTATATATATATATATATATATATGGTTTAGCTTTAAGGGTTTAGTTTTACGGTTAAGCATTAGGGTTTTATTTGTGAGCCGAGCTTGAGCTTCAAAAACATGACGATCCGAGCTCCAAGCCTAGCCGACGTAATGAAAACAACTAAAACATGATGACAAAAATATTTTACAAACAATTTTTACAAAACACGGATGTTCAACATTCTTGCAAAAACAATTACATCAGTGTAAAAAAAATTCGATGTAAAAATTTCTTTTGCAAAACTTTTACATAATGATAAGAGTTAAATGCTTGGTTGGTCCCTGTGGTTTTCAAAAATTGCAGACTTGGTCCCAGTGGTTTACTAATTACGCGCGTGGTCCCTGTGGTTTTCAAAAATGCACTCGGTTGGTCCCCAGCCCTAACATCAGTTAAATTTCTCAGTTAAGTCCATGTTAAATGACCAAAATACCCTTGCCTAACTATAAAAGGATAGTGAACCCTGTCTCATTTATCAGACCTTGAACCCCAAACACGCACACCACACACTCACCTCTGCTTCTCTCTATGCGAACCAGTCAAGGGAGCCCGATTTCCGGCGATCTCCGGCAACAGGTTCCTCCGGCGAACCCCCATAACCACCGTCCTCCTCTTTCTCTCACACATACACACCCCTGAAGCCTTACATCACCCCTAGCCCCTGTTATCTTGGAATAGACAGCCGGCCACCACCAATCGGTGGTGGCCTACGACGATGAGACAGAGAGAGAGAGCAGACGGAGAGAGCTAGAGGCGACGGGACTGGCCGCGGAGCCGATCTCCGGGAAGAAGAGAATGATGATGATGATGTTTCACGGCGGCGGCGGTGGTGTTCCACTCTGGTAAGTTTTTTTTTTGTTGTCTCCCTTGTTCTATTCCATCACAGCTCCTTTAGATCCCCAAGTTTTCCCCGTCAGATTGGTTGAAGAAACGGGAGAAACCGTTAACGCTTGTCTGACAGTCGGTTCCGGAAGCGATTCTGATTCGTCGGCGGCTGATAGTTTTGGATATGCTTCTGAGCGGTTGATGAAACGGGAGAAACCGTTAACGCTTGATCTTAATTTTCCTCCGCCGGAAGTTGTTTAATCGGAAGTTTTTGTTTTGTTTTGTTTTTTAGATCAGATTTAACGGGAGATAAAAGTTGGTCTTTGTTGGAATCATGTTTTTTAGATCAGATTTAACGGGAGATAAAAGTTGGCTTTGTTGGAATCAATGCAGCCTTTTGATGCGCTGATAATGTTGAATTTCGTGTTCAGTTTGCACATTTATTTATATGATGATGATGAAAATGGGACCCACTTGAATTTATTAATAGGCAAGGGTATTTTGGTCATTTAACATAGAATTAACTGAGAAATTTAACTGATGTTAGGGCTGGGGACCAACCGAGTGCATTTTTGAAAACCATAGGGACCACGCGTGTAATTAGTAAACCACTGGGACCAAGTTTGCAATTTTTGAAAACCACAGGGACCAACCAAGCATTTAACTCTAATGATAAAAAAATCCGATGACAAAAATGCTGATGTTCGACATCTTGCAAAAAAATTAAAGCAGTGTAAAAAAAATTCGATATAAAAATTTCTTTTGTAAAACTTTTTAGATGATGACAACAAATTCGATGATAAAAAGGCTAATGTTTGACATCCTTGCAAAAAGTTTACAGCAGTGAAAAAAAGTAAGTTCGCTTTGTACATGACGACAAAAAAATTGATGATAAAAATGTTGATGTTCGACATCCTTGCAAAAAAATTAAAGAAGTGTAAAAAAAAATCCATGTAAAAACTTTTTACATGTGTAAGTTCTCTTCTTTGTGGATATAAATTTTATACGTGCGTAAATAAATTTATGTAAAATTTTATACGTGTTGGTTTCGCCATAATTATACTCTTTTTGTTGATGTAAAATTTTCAACGGACAAATAACCAACTATTACTTGTTTTTCTTTGGTCAATGGTGTAAATTTTATTACATACATGTAAACTCAATTTTGTACACATTTTCGTTTTGACATTTTTTGATGTGCAGATTTTTATTGTTGCACTGGAAATACAAACAAGGATGATGATCAAGAAATCATGAAAAAAATTGTTATACATTTATTTTTGTTTATAATTACTTTTTTCGCAAAATTTGTTGTTGGATATTAATTTTGTATCAAAATTTTAAGTTCATTCTAATAAGAAATTTCAGTGAGTTCCTTGAAATTGTTCAACCTTTCATGTATTTTTTTGTGTTTAGAACATTAGGTTAAAGAGGAGAGAAAGTGTACACAAAAGGTGATGATTGTGAGTGATTTGATTAGGGGTGTGTATGGGTCGGTTTTGGTTAAAAACCATAACTATAATCATTATGTTGGTTAATGGAAAATCATAACCTTAATCGATCGGTTACGGTGGTTATGGTTAATCGGTTTTGATGGTTATAACGATCAGTTATGGGTCGGTTAACCGTGAATTTGCATCTAGCTAGAAATAACTCAAAAAAAATCTCAATGAAATAAATTGTAATTGCATTGTGTATATATTAACGTATTACATAGTATTAAAAAAAATACTATAAGATGTCATATAAATACCGATTATTACTGAATATTCATACAAAAAGATATGATATAAACAAGAGTAAAGTACAATTTCAGTTCCTGAGGTTTACACCCACTCACACTTTCAACCATCATTTGAAAAAACCGAACAGTCCAGTCCATGTGGTTTTTCAGTTGCTCGCAATCAAGTCCCTCCTAGAAACGGTCGTTAGTTGAATGTTTGGATTTCTGGTAAAAGACCAAAAAGCCCCTTAGGGACTTAAAATTGCAACACCGAATGTTTGTTGTCTTCTTTATAAACCCTTCAACTCCTAATCATCTTCAACCTTTTAATGCTCTAAAATTACAATGGCCGGAGCTTCATCGTGGACGAGCAATAACATTGGTTGGTCCATTGGAGTATGGTCATGTGGTGCTTCTTCTACTTGCATTCGAACTTCTTGGACCGAAGCTAATCCAAGGAGATGGTTTATATGTTGTGTAAGTGTTGCTCCGTTTCTTATCATAGATTTCATTTTTTTTATGATATTAAGAGTATGAAGTGTTGAATTGAAACATTGAAGAGTGATGGGTGTGTTTGGCTTCACTGGATTGAGCCTCCTATATCATGACTTAGATATGAGAAGCTTATTCCTTCCCTGTTGAATTCAAACAAGGAGAATTCGGATTTGATGAGGTTGAAGCAAAGGAAGCTCGAAGACTAAAGTTTGTGTTAAGTGTTTCATGGTTGTTGTTTCTGATCTATGTATTCATGCGGTGAAAGTGTGGATGCTTTAACTGTGATTCTAACAAAGTACTATAGTTATGTATGTTTTCAACGACTACTTAAAGTAATGACACGACAACTTTTTAAATGTTCTTCTATAAATACAATTGGTTTGGATCTTTTGTGATTGGAACAGTTGTCTCACTGAAAATGGATAACCGAGGTAAGAAACGATTACTTCCTTTCTCCTACCACCAAAACTAGGTAATGGAAAACAAAGACAAGCTAGCTTGTGTCGAATCAGAGCTTGAATCATAACTACTAGATGTTGGTGAAGGTAAGTGTGGGGAAACTGTCAATGAAGGAAGTTCATCTGCCAGTGATGTTGCGACTCACGAAGTGGTCAAATAGTTAGATGTTGATGGGAAACACAAAGAAGCTGAAGCAAAGCCTGTTAAGAAATGATTTGATCTTGTTGAAGAATTTGGAACTACGAATGCTGAAGCTAAAACAAAGGAGGATTACGACTCTGAAAGACCATAAAATTGAGTAGGTTTATGCTTGTTTTTATCATACACACTTATAAGTACTTGTCTTAGTTCTTCTAGTGGGTTAGATAGTATTGGGTTGATTTGTATAGGAGTGTACGATTTGGGCTTGGCCTAGTTTGTATTTAGGTCACCCTATTTAACTATAAATAGGGTGTACCTAGGTCATTTTAGGGCTGCTGGTTTTGCCTAACATTTTCGAGTTTTTTAACTATTGTACCAGACGAGTTCAACACTCGTGTGCAACATAAGTGTCTTGTTCTACCACTTTATTAGTTTTCCGCACTTTGATTGTGATTGTGATATCGGATTGAAGATCTCTGGACTTACAATTGCTATCAGAGCCTAAGAAGTCTTTTGAAGGCTCGGTTTTCTGGATAATACTCGAAGAACAAGAAGAAAGAACTAGCAGATTCCCGAAATTGAAAAGTATTGTTTTGAAGAACTGTGTTGAAGATTCAAGAACAGACAAAAGTTCACGTTTTGATATGTTTTGGAGGTTTATAGATTCTGTTTGCATGTTTTTAGAAATTATTGGTGGAAAGGATTTTAGAAAGTGATTTTCGCATTATTCCTTGATTATCAGGATTTAAGTTGGTGATTTGTTACCAAAATCAGCTGTGTACATGATCAAAATAGGTGTACTGTCAGCTGTGTGTGGTCTGTGGATTGGCTAGTGTACGAGTTTAAAATCTTAGTGCATGATCTGGGAGGTTACGGTGTGCGACCTAGAATGTACGGATCAAATCAGCTTGTGTACGGGATCAGCTTGTTTGTGTGCGACCTAGTGTGCAAACCAACCTGTGTGCGGCCCAGTTTGTTTGTGTGCGACCAGGCCCAATTACAAGTGTACGACCCAATTAAAAGGTGTGTGGTCCAAGTTTGGGTGTGCGGTCAAATTAGTCAAGTGTGCGACCCACTAACTAGTGTGCGGTCTCAACATTAAGGTGTGTGGCCCAACTATTCACATGTACGGTCCAAGTTATTCAGTATGCAGCCCAAACTATAGTGTGCGACTTCAGTATGTGCGGCCCAAACTATAGTGTGCGCAAAGATGGAACTTTAACCAGCTGACGTATTCGGTTTTAAACGTATTTAAGTGCAGTATTTGATCTGCAAACAATCTTTGCAAACTGACTGCACGGTTGGACTCGTGTGATTTTTAGGACAAAAAAAGGTTTTTGAACATTAGGTATCATTGTACTCGAAATTTCAAGACGAGCATGACAGTATAATTTGGTAAAAATAGTTTTTGGTCATTTTTCGAACATTTTTAACAGTCCGGTTACGGTAAACATGCATTTCTGGGGGATCACGGTTTAGTAACTTAGAAATGTCTTCTCAAAGTGATGTGCTTAATCAGAAACTTGAAGGTGTCAGCTATATTCCTATATTCTTGGTGAATCTATAGAAGCACTAATTGGCTGGTTTGCTGAACTACTCACTGAACTGAAGAATGCAGAAGTAGTGGTGTCTAGTTTTAGGGGCAACAGGAAGCTTCTAGATGCTCTAAAAATTATTTCTAGATCAGGAAAAGTGTAGCTGGTTTAGAAATGTTAATCAGATTGTGTTAACTACCAACTGTTACAAAATGAAGCCGGATGAGCTGATCTCACTCATCAAATCATATGATAAGGCTGACAAGCAGAAGGTTCAAGGCAACACATCTGCTGTAGTTTGCTCATCTACTCCTACTGTTCCATTGCCTGCTAATTCATCGCCGAATTCAGAATCAGGTTGTTGTGCATGCACTCAGGATCATTCTTTCATGGCTCAAATGCATGATTTCACTCCTACTCCCACTGAGGTATGTGGTGATGTTATTTGCTCTACTAAGGCCTCTAAAAAGAAGACAAATGGTTATAAAGAACAAGCTAACTCATTAATTATACAACTGCAGTTATCCAAATCTGATTTATATCAGATCAAAAAGAAAATCAATGGATACAAGTGTCACACCCCAACCGATGGCGGAAACATCGGGATGAGACGAAAAGACGAGATTGCAAGAGACTTCATTACGCTAATTGTGACAAGTATTTAAAAGTTACTTTTACATTGCTTGAACTAGAAATAACACAAGTTTGAAATAAATAAAATACAACAAGTATTCAAGTAATTAGGTTTCATTTCATTGATTACTGGTCTCATACAAAGATTGGAAACAAATTACAACATGTTTTAAAATAAAATACAGAACAACAAGTATTAGAGTTTAATCGCGTTTCTAGGCAACCCTACTAGATTCCTTGCATCATCCAAATCCTGCAATACATGTTAAAGCATAGTTCAATACAAATAGTATTGGCGAGCATACAAGTTTGAGTACAAGTATAAAAATGTTTTAAACAGATTTTTCATGGCAATAACTAAGTATGAACATATGAACTTAAACACGTATGAATGCAAGTACAACACGTATGATTACAAGTATAACACGTATGAGCATATATAAAGATTTTTTTGTACAAAAATTCTAGTATGTTTGTGCATTTGATTCAAAGTACATGTATTGCATCCCAAAGGTAATAAAACGTAAAAAGGGATCGAGTATGCTCACATTGGTTGCGTTTGCGAGATTATTTGAAATAACGCACGAGTAAAGATTGGGAAAATCCAAGAGGATGAAACGGTTATCCTAAATGATAACGATCTTGTTAATATTCGCATGTTAAATATAATCCCTATACACTTTTGAGTAGCTTTAGAGCTACATTTGTAAAATTCTACTCATAACTTGTTTATATTTGAAGTTTGGTGTTTTTAAACAAAAATGAAAAGAAAAAAAAAATGATATGATGTTTGAAATTTATTAAATCAGATGTGTTAACTATCTCCATAAAATTAATGAATATACATAAAAGATGGTTGAATGCATATTAATGATAAATTAAATGAGTTGTCTAAAGGGTCGTAGGATTTCAAAAAGAAGTAATGACATGGCTCTATTTAAATTCTTTTTGATTAATAATAAATATCTTGATGACTAATGTTGTTGCTATTATTCTTTTAGGCTAGTCGGTATGGGGTTCGTCCCCGGATCATCCTGGGTCGGCGACGATCCAAACACCGTGCCGTCCCCGGACCATTTTTTTCACAACTTTTCACCCACTACCACCCCATCTCTCTCACATTTTATAAACCACTCTTCCCTTTTTATAAAAACTCATAATATTTTATACCGTTTTTTACACACTACCACCCCATTTCTCGCTCAAAAATTATCATGGCTTCACCCATGTCTTCCATTTCTTCCATTTCTTCTATGTCTTCATCGGGTTCGTCTGCGTGGTATTCATCATCTTCGGAAGAGGATGATATTATGCACAACATGATTATGAACGCGGCTCAAGTCTTCATGGCGGCTGATCAAGGGTCGTCCCAACGGCTAACTAGACGAGCAAAATATAACCGAGACCAAGAAGGTATTTTACTTTTTTTTTCCTTGTGTTTTATATAGATTTGAAAATGTATTTTATAATTAATTTCATTTATGTTTCCTTTTAAATATATTGGTGGAGTACATTTAGAACAACGCTCAAAACGAACCCGACCACGACATGGAAGACGAAGACTAGTTGCTTCTTTTAATATATTAGGATATTTTTAAGTTTTTTTTTTTTAAGTTTATGTTTTTTTTGCTTTTTTTTTTAAGTTTATGTAATGTTTTTTAATATTAATGAAAATATTTTGTTACTTTATTTGTTAAATGTTAAAAAAAGTGGAAGATTAAAAAAAAACATAAAAGTGGTAGAGGATGATGACTAGGACCAACTTAACCATGTCCTCTAGTTTTGGAGGATGGACCAATCTTGAGAGGATGATGACGTGGCGCATACGTGGCGGATCATCCTCAAGGATGGTCCATCAACCAAACCAACTAGCCTTAGGAATTGCAAACAACAAAAGAAGGTCAGGCGTGGACACCAATTTCTAGAGATTAAAAGAGATGAAATTACTATGTTGCCATTAGTGAATATTTATAATTACATCAAATGCCATCGTTGTTTAAAACAGAAAACTAAAGTGTTATCAAGTTTCTCCTTTTTTTGTTTTCAAACTTTCAGGTAATAATATCAAAAGAATCATGTTCTCTTTTAAATTTTATCCATATTTTCATTCTTTTGATTTGTTTGCATAAAGGTCAAGAACAGTTCATCATTTTAATTGTATGCCCAAACCGAGAAATAAACCCAACCGACCAGAAGGAGGAGGCCGCAAGATCCGATCGTCTTCTCCGATCATCCGGCGAACTCACTGTTATTGTTTGATTTAAAACATGACAAAAACAAATGAAATGAAGATGTTGGGAGGATGGTTTACCGAAACGGCGTCGGCGGGTTTCCCGGTTTGTGCTCCGGCAACAAAACGTGATCTTCGGGTCTCCGGCACGTTCTCGTACCTTCGGCGTCGTCTGAGTTGTTTTGGCGAAATATGTTGTGACTTAGCAAGAAATGAGAGGGTGTAATTGATTGGAAGTGAAAGTATACCAACATTGTGAATGGCGTGAACTATATCATCTTCTTCTTTTAAACGAAACCATATAAACTGTTATGTATATTCTAGATTTTTGTTTATGATACAAATGTAGTTCTTATGTATAAACTTCAGAATTCAAAACAAGAAAAAAAAATGGGAACAAAAGTGTACGTACCAAAATGGTGATGTGCGAAACCCGTGGTGAACCTTCGAGCGGGATTTCGAAACAATGTAAACACGAGTTCCGATTGTGCTCGACAACGTCTTCGAGTTCCGACGTATACGTCCGGTGAAGTCCTCGACTTCCGGCGACCAGAAAAGAATTCTGGTGATTCGTGGGTTCCTCCGACAAGTGTGCAAAGCTATACGAAGAGTTTGGTGTCGAGATAGGATGAGTTATATTATGTCTTCTTCTTTTGTTTGTACTGATAATTGAGAGGGGGAGGGGTAAAGACGATAAAGCTTCTTCTTCTTGTTTTTTTTTTTTTTTTGTGTGTGAAGACAAGGAGTAGGGAAAGAAGATGGGGGAGAATAAGTGGGGAGCAGCTATTGAAAAATGAAAAGGGGGTTTAGGGTTTTTGACCCCTTTATAGTTAGGGTTGTGTAGTGGGCTTGGGCCCAGGGTCCACAAGCCCGTTACTCGTGTTTTAAGCGGCCCACTCACTTTCCCGAAGTCCGTTTCCGAACCCGGGCGTCATAGAAATGTCGTAAAATATAGTTGTAGGATCGAAAATATGTCGAGTAGGGTCGTTAATTGACGTTTGCACGCGTAATTGCAAACCAGAAAAGTATCGTTTTGTGCATAATTATCTATTTAAATGGTCGATCATACGAAAAACGAATACGTAAATACATATATATATTTTTTATTATGATTAACGCCTCGAATTATGGTACAAAAAATTAAAAATAAAATATTTTTTTTTCTAAAAATTAAATTACGTGGCGTTACAACAAGGATATGGTAGAGGCACAAAAATGTGATATCCGACAGTTGCAAAAAGATCCGAGTCAAGAGAAATGTAGGCATCTTCGTTTTAAGGAGCTTTCTGAAAAATTAACTGCTGAACTTGATTCATTAAAATCAACTTTTGAAAATACAAGCTTTAATTTTTGAAAATTCGATGTTTCTAGTGAAAAGTTGAAAACATGATAAACAAGCAGTTACAGTTCAGTAAGAAAGAAACTAGGATTAAGAGTTTGGGATTCGTGTTTATTCCTAAACCATACAATCACTGCTATACCTCTATTCCGATGAATGAAGAGGAGATTGCTAATATTCCCGACATGGTGTATGGTGGGGTTAAGGGTCTGAGAGTTGAGCAAGACAAGACCTAAAAAGTTAAAATCTCAAAGCCTAAAAAGAATGAAACAAAAACAACCGAACCAACATCTGCACCTGGTTTTGTAAAATTAGAAAATGTCTTTAAGCAAACAGAGAAATTGAGTTTTGAGAAAAATGCAAAATCGGCAAATGAAACGACTGAGCCAGCTGCACCATCTGACTCCAAATGTGAATCACCTAAAGCAACTGATTTTGAGAAATTGGAATCAGTTGACTCTTGTGAATCCAACTGTGAGTCTTCTGGAGCAGCGAAATCAATAGCCGAGGATTCAGCAGAGCTACAACTAAAGGAATGTAACTTAAGCTCTGAGCTTAAATGTGTGAACGATACTTATGCTTCTACTTCATGTACAGATAAGGTAAAGGTAGAGGATTGGATTGAAGGGGATGATATTGTTTGCCAAGAAACTGCCGATATTCGTTTGAAAACATCAAAATTGTGTGTTCATGCTCATCCATATGTGAAAAGGGCTGTTTCTAAGCCAGCTTTGAGAGGCCCATCAAATAAATATATGTCTCCAAAGCCAACAGTTTTACATGAAAATGCAAAATCTAACACTGTTGTTAAAGATAAAAACAGTAAATGTACTAACTGTTGTAGACAGGGACATATGAAGCAGGGTAGAAAGCTTGAAAAGTCTCCAAACAATTTATCCAACAGATCCTATAACTCAAACTCATTATCGGTTGGTCGAATGGATCGGGATATGCTCCTTATGTAAAGAATCAAACATGCTACAAATGCGGCATACCCAGTCACATTGGACGGAATTGCACACATCGTCCCTATGTGTCATATTATACACAAAATCAGAGGGTTACATCAAGGGATAGATCTTAATCTAAGCCAATGAAGATTGAAAAGCCTAAGGCAATGACGAATAAGCATCCCAAGGTTAAACCATCTGATGGGGATTGAAATGCTGCGAAAGCTAAAAGAAAACAGCTTTGAAATCTAAACAAGTTTTGAAAAATAACAAGGTTGAAAAGCAAAATGTTTTGCAAAAGGCACCTAAGAAATTAGAAAATCCTAAACAAATTTGGAAAGCAAAACATAAAGCAGTGGCATCACCAGTCCTTGAAACAATAGGGGACATGTGCTTATGGGAAGTATCTTATTTTGATGCTTCAGGAAATCCTAGGACCACGATGGCTTGGGTACCAATGTCTTACTGATCTTCTTATTTTTCAGGGACAACCAAGAAGGAGTTGTTGACAATCCTTAGAATGTTGATAGCGATTGTTCCAGAGACATAACGGGTAACATTTCACTGTTGCTAAAAGTTGTATTTCTTTACAGTTGATATGTTTCCTTTGGAGGAGATAAGGAAGGTAAGACAAGATCAGCGAAAAGGTACAATTTAAATTTCATGTTGTAATCTTGATATTGATTTGCCTTAAATCTGATGACGGAATGGTTATGCAAAAACAACAAAAATATTTGTATTTTCTTTCGTTTATCTCTTTATACATAAAGCTTACTTTCTAAGGTAAATTTACGCATAAGTTTTATGCACAAATTTAGGGGGATAGAGAGATATATATGTGTATATGTAAATATGCATTGTTTTAGAGGGAGAAAATGAGAAAAATACAAAAATATTTGAAAAACAGAAAAACTCAAAAAGATTTTATTGCATATATGGGAAATGAAATAAATATTCGTGTTAAAGGGTTTGACCAACACATGTAAGGTGCTATGGCTGAAAAGACTAGGATCTGTTGTGATATGTCGATAGGCTTAACGCTCAAAGTGATAAAAAAATACTAAGTGATACAAATATAAAGAACTATATACCATGTAGGTAACATACCATCGACGTATGATTTTATAATCTTAAATATTGCGTTGATAGATAGCCAATGTCTGAGGTTTCGGGTCTTTATGCTATTCAGTCACCCGGGGATATCATGGCTATCCTTCTGTTGCATCCAGACTATATGCAGACCTAGGCACAGTCAGGATATCTTAAAAGAGCCAAAAACCTTAAAGGAAGATAAACTCAAATTGAGGGAATTCCATTGAGCTAAAAAGCTATATTCGTACCAAAACGTATTTGCCTAACCCTCGTTGGACACAACTATTGGTTACTCTGGTGTACGATAGTACTGACCTGTTCACCAATAGTCTGACGTAGTAAAACGAAAGGATGAACTCGATATACTCACCTGCTACGATGAATCGTTGTGCTTACCTTGATCGCGGGGGTATGTCATGGTATGGGACACATGGGTATTATAGTATAATATTACCCTAATCCTATCACGAAGTTGAAAAATTGAAAGTTGAGCATTAGGTTTAAGAGGACAAACATATTGGCAATCGCATAGACCTGTTTGATTAAGCATGTACCGAAAAATGTTCCTTGGTCTGCCTGAGAAATATTTTGATCCCATTGCAATTGTAGTTGTATATTAGTTTCTTTTTTATTTGTGTTTCTGTTTATATTCTTATATTTAAAACTTAAAAAAATAGAAAATTCAAAAATCCAAAAATAGAGTGTTTTTTGTTTTATTAATTAAAAAATTTATTCTTGAACATTTGACTGATCATCAAAAAATTGAGAGAGATTTGAATTGTGAAATCCGAGTACAAATACTTGGATGTACCAAGTGTTCATGTGGTCCTTTCCTTTGTTGCATAGAAATGTTTTCTTATAAATTTACGAGAATATGTGCAGAACTTGATTTAAATCAAGAAACAGTGGTTGACAAAGATTGAGATGTTGTTAGTTGCTGACAAAATATGAAGCATCACAACAAAAAGATGTACCTGAGTTAGAAGAACTAGATACGAGTCATCGTCTGACAATGATAGTACATTTGAACAAGTAGTTGTGAACCGGCTTGAAAGAGAAAGATTGAAAAAGAAAAGAGATGCTGAGAATTCTCCTCTCGCATTCTTTTCAACAAGATTTTCAAGCAAAGCTGATAATGTTCATGAAGAACAAAAGACCCAAGTTTGAAGATGAAGAGATAAAGTATCTTCCTACAAAGATATGATAAAGACAGCATAAACCAGGGGGATATTGTAAGACCATAAAATTGAGTAGGTTTATGCTTGTCTTTATCATACACTCTTATAAGTATTGGACTTAGTTCTTCTAGTGGGTTAGAGAGTATTGGATTGATTTGTCTAGGAATGTACGGTTTGGGCTTGGCCCAGTTTATATTTAAGATACCCTTTGTAACTGTAAATAGGGTGTACCTAGGTTATTTTAGGGCTGCTGGTTTTGCCTAACATTTTCGAGTTTTGTGATTATTGTACCAGACGAGTTCAACACTCGTGTCCAATATAATTGTCTTGTTCTATCACTTTCTTAGTTTTCTGCACTTTGATTATGATTGTGATATCTAATTGAAGATCTTTGGACTTACAATTGGTATCAGACTCGGATGTATTGAAGGATGCATGGAATTACGAATCAAAAAAAGGAGGATTGGTCTTGCGTTTGGCACAACCCATATTTAGGGGAAGATTCGGAATTAGACCTCTTATCGAGAGGAGACTGTCATTGGAAATAGTACCCTTCAATATGTTGCACTTTGTTTCTAAATAAGTCTGTGTTTAGTTGCTAGTTTAGTCTGTGATGTGGTAGGATCAGTGTATTATGTTGGTGTACTCGAACTTGTGTTATGTTTAGTAAGAAATGCAAGGTTTTGTTAAGGTACATGTGTTATGTTAACAATTGACATAAAGAAAACTGACAATAGATGGTATATAACCTAGCATACAATAGCAGTTGTCCCAAAAATAACCAAGTTAACCATCTAAGTAATTGGCTTGTGATGTTCATCTCCTGCAATTGGGTTAATGGTGTGCATGTAAACTTTCTTCCAACTGTCTAGCCAATAAATAGGATCAACCCAAGTCTCTGGAATTCCTAGACTCAAACCATTCTCAGCCATGTTCCAAATGGCAGCTACTGCATGCTTACAGGGCATTTCTATTAGATCCCATTTCTTGCATGAACATGTTCTCATCTGCACATCAACCACCTTCTTGTTTCTTGGACTAATTACATGCACAGTTTCGATTATAAGTATCTAGGCATCAATTATGATGCAAATGAAGAAAAGTATTTAACTTTGCAATACTTACCTAGTACTTGGAATAACCTGTCATCAACAAGTTGTATTGTGAAGCCTCATTCTTGATAGTCTCGAACATTGAGGTAACAACCGGAGTTAATGGGCCATCACTTTTCGCTATGACCTTCTTCACATTGACTATACGTTTGGTCAAATATTCCCTAATGTATTCCAAGCATGTGGTGATTGGCTTGTCTCTTGCATCGACCAATTGTTTGTTAAACACCTCACAAATTTTGTTAAATTGCGTATCACACTTTTCCCTTCCTAAGAAGTGGGCTCTTGACCATGCTGTTTCAGGGATCTCCTTCAGCCAATCATACAACTTCCAGTCTAGGGTCTTAACATCCCCCATTGCCCTATCGAAAAAAGGCATGCTAGTCGCACTTGCACATCTTCATGTTCTCGTGAATGTGCCTCGGGCAATACTTATGTTTAGCAGTTGGAAAGACCCAGGCCATAGCAGGTAACAAACCTACAATTTTATAGAAAAAGATAAGAATTACAATTAAATAGGAACTTGAAAGGTTAAGGGAATTAACATAAAGTTTTTTTTATAGCTTTTGGCTTTCTAAGTAAAAGTGAAATTACATCTTATTGGTAACTCCAGATCATCTCCAAGTATCCTAAAAACCATGACCATGTGTTGATAGTTTCAGCTTCCACAATAGCAAAGGCAAGTAGGTAAATGCCATTGTTTCCATCAACTCCAACTGCTTAAAGGATCTGACCCGGGTATGGACCTTTCATAAAGGCACCATCCAAACCAATGAGCTCCCTCCCAATGAGATTGAAACCCTCATTCAAAGCACTAAAGCAGACATATATTCTCCTGAATTGTCTTGTGGGACTAATGGGATTAGATCCAGATTGTACATCAATCTTGATAGTAGTCCCAGGGTTAGCTCTAACAAGTTCCTCACAATACTCCCTCAGTTGCCCATATTGATCCCTATAGTCTCCATTTAACTTTTCCATGGCAATCTTCTTATCCCTCCACAATTTAGGAAGTGAAACTTTAACCTGGTGTTTCTTCTCAAGTAGATCTTGTACCCTCATTTGAATGTCTGGATTTGCTTGTAGGAGTGGTTCCACCTCTTTAGCAATGAAACTCTCCCTTGTGTGCACACATTGGTGTGCATGTTTCAATGTTTTAACGCACAAGTGATCTTCACCTGTGGGCCGGCTAACTTGCATCACCCATGGACAAGTAGGTTTAGATGGCTTCTTCCTTATTTTTTTGGGGGCCGCCTCATCAATGCCCTATTTTGCCCTACCTACCACAGAAGTTTGTTATTTCTTGTTTTGGTCCTAACATTCTTGAGGAATTGTCAAACATGGGTTTTTCCCCATGCACACCACCATAAACCTCAACCTATCATTTTTGGTGATATGCAATTGTCTCCTAGATTCAAGAGCATATGTTCTGACCATGTTAGTAAGCTTCACCTTATCAGGAATCAACTACCCGATGAAAAAGGGTTTACATGCTGCATCAAGACCTATAAACTTCAATGTAGATATCATAATCTTCCTCATTCTTTTCATTGCCTTATCCAAAACTGTTTGTTGTTCATCTTCATTATTTGTTTCAAAGTCATCCAGATCCACGTTGAGGTCATCCTCAAACACATCTTCCTCACTTCCATTCTCCTCTACATTAGAGTCAACGTTCTGAATTTCTGCATGTCAACATCTACATCATACAGCGGATTATCCTCTACCACCTAGTAATTAGGATCATCTTGAACATTTGCATCACCACCCACTACCTATTTTTCTTCAATGTTAGCTTCCTCCTCATCCTCTTCATCAAAATCCTGATCATCGGTACCCTCATCATCATTTTCCTCATTCTCCTCACCTACTTCATCATTCTCTTCCTGATCATCTTCATCTACATTTTCAGTATCATGGTAATGACATTCAAACAGATCAATAAAGGGAGCATCATGCACTTCTGCCTCTTGGCTTTCAAGAGGGGGACCATGAAGACTCTGTGTGATGTCTTCTTAATCACAAGATGTCATCAACCGACGAGAGGTCCAGTGTTTAACATTAATTTCAATCAGTTTTACTCAACCATGTACATGCTCAAACAAGCTTAAAAATCACTATCATTTGACAAACACTTCAAACCTAAATCTAAACGTACATATGGAATTTTATAATGGAAGTAAAAGACCACGTCAACAGAATAACCAAGTTGCTTAACCATTTATTCTAGTACATCCATGCTAAAATCACCAATATTAGCACAATCTATGAAATTATACTTACCACCCACGTATGATCGACAAGGGTTGTCAGCAAACTCGCCACCATGGTACACCTTAATACTGAACTTTGTAGGTTCATCGTCGTCTGTCAAACCAAAAAAAAACAAATTTTTTTATTACAACTCAAAGACACTTTGTTCCTGGTTGTTAGTTTTAACATTCAATTTCATGGACAACTTGACCTGAAATTTCAAATATAGAGACAAAATAACTTACTATAATAATCTTTAGAGTCAATGTAGATGTCATCGGGTATCACCTTCCAAAAACCCCCTGCCATTTTCATTTTTAGGCAAGAAACATGAACAACGACTGAACATAGGTTATGGATTCCTGGAGAAGATGGAAGGATTGAAATGTGCAAATTGGGGCTTTCAAGGGGATGATATTTGTTATAAGGGTTTATAAGATACAATTTTACCATATTGCCCTTTGCTTTCAAAGTAAAAGGATATATATGCCCAAGTCAACTAATTAACAGAAGGGGTTGGACTGTTCGGTTATTTTCAAATGAGGGTTGAAAATGTGATTGGATGTAAAACCTAGGGGCTAAAATTGTACTTTACTCTATAAACAATAAATTCAAACAAACCAATATTATATAACTCATAAGTTTTACAAGCATTTAACCAAAAGCATCAAATATTAAAAAATGCCGAAAAGTCCAAAATCCGACAAATATTTTACTATATGTTGGTTCACTTCGGTCCGTTTATGGTGGGTATGGAAACATTGGTAACCATAACCGGCCCGCTACTTTCGGTTTAAAAAAAAACAATTAACCGACCCACCGGTTTTTTATTTGATTCGTTTTTTTTGTTCGATTTTGTCGGTTAATTCGGTTTTTGCACACTCCTAGAGTTGATGGGCGTGCATACATAAACTCAATATTCAATAAAGCATAGGTTGCTAAAAAGACTCTTTTACCCCTTCTTGTACTATCTATTATTTTTAAATTCAAAAAGCAATTCACACATGGTTTATATCATCAACAAATCTCAGCCATACATCAAGTGGTGATCAATGGATAGTAGTGGTTCTTATGGTTCTCTCAACTAGGGCTACGCTTCGTTTCAATTAAGAACCACCATTAGTTGTGAAAACCATGAGAACTCCTACTTTCCGCGCGCGTTGGGCCACATTTTTTTGCACAAACATAGATAAAAATATTACAAACACATATGTAAAAAAACAAAAAGAATTTGCCGAGTCGGTAGTTTTGTCTGATGTAAGTTTTGTTTACGCACTGATGTAAATTTTGTTATGGCAATGAATTTTTTTTACACCTCATGTAAAATTGTGCATGCGACATTTTTTAAAAAATGCCTAAACAAGTGATTTTTTTTTCATTTTTGAGGAAAAATTGTTTTGGAAAAACCTTTTGGAAGGCCTAGTTCTCATGGTTCTCACTACTCAATGTAGTTCTCATTTTATCCAAACCCTATATATATAAGATTGTAGTTAATTTTAAAAACCTAATTTATTTGTTAAACTCATTAACTTTTGATTTAGTTTAGGCTCAGTTAAACCTGTTTACCCAACTAATTTCTTTAGCCCAATATTGTTTTAAATTACACTTTTGTACCCAATTAAATAAAACTAGTAAGTGGCGACAAAAAAAGGCGACAATCGGGTTTATATTGTTTTAGGGGCTCATTTTTCATACTCTACAGCCCTGAATTTTCTATTCTTCTCATGCCCTGTGGAGCATGTGTAATTATTTCTTAGAGATGAGATAATAACGTTCTCTCAACTAATCCGAAATTAAATTCAGTAAAGCAATCAAACATTAATGTTGGATGTCCACTTGTTAAATAATTCATTAGTGTAAATACAGTGCGTCAATGTTCACTAAATGCATGGCCATACGCTGCGTGGTCTCATTAATGTAAGGATAAATGAATGGGCCTTGAATATAGCTGTATTTGTACTGTATTATGATTTAAGTACCACTCGGAATATACCATGCTAAAATCATTGGTTGCTGAAAACAAAGCAGGAACTCAAATCTTGATGGAGGGAGTAGCCATACTTCTGTTTTGCTTTCTTTTTGTTCACGAGAGCTACTGTGTTGAACTCCGCACCATTTCAGATTCAAGTTTGCTGACAGATGGAGACACTTTGGTCTCGGCTGGCGGAATTTTTGAACTCGGATTTTTTAAGCCAGGTATCTCTGAGAACAGATATCTCGGTATCTGGTACAAGAATATCTCTGTTAGAACGGTGGTTTGGGTTGCAAACAGAGACCACCCGCTCCTTGGTGCATCACCGCTTGTGTTAAAGATTGCTGATCAAGGAATTCTCGGTCTCTTCAAAAATAAGAGTATGGTTTGGTCATCTAACATAACGACATCAAGAAATACAACTGCAAAGCTTTGGGACAATGGAAATCTAGTTGTGATTGACCAAGAGAGGAAGGTTATCTGGCAGAGTTTTGATTACCCAACCGATACTCTTCTAGCTGGCATGAAGATAGGGAGAGATTACTTGAGGAGCAAGGAATGGCAACTATCATCATGGAAGAGTAGTCAAGATCCGGCTCCAGGTGAATGGACATGTGGCGCTGACACACACGGTTATCCTGAAAGCAAACTAAAACAAGGGGACTTGGTCACTTTCCGGGGTACACCATGGATAAATCAATCATTTGGTGGTTTTTATGTGTTGGGCAAGTACATGAGTGTACCCTTTACCTACGATGTGATTATCAATGACGATGAGGTGTCTATTGCTTATAATCTTGAACAAAGTTATAATTTACTGCCAAGGACCACGATGAATTCTTCTGGGCGTCTAGAAAATTGGGTGTGGGTAGAAGACGGCAGAGGTTGGCAGACTGTCATGGCATACCCGAGAGGTGTCTGTGATACATACAACATTTGTAATGCTTATGGAACCTGCAACATTAGTTTGATCCAAAAACCTTGTACTTGCTTGGATGAGAAAAGGTTTGTGCCCAAAAACCAAAAGGCCTGGGACACAGGTGACTGGTCAGGTGGTTGTATTCGGCAAACACCATTGGAATGCAAAAATGGATTAGAGGGGTTTATCAAGTACTCTAATGTAAAATTGCCAGACACAGAAAATACATGGTTTAACATGAGCATGACTCTAGAAGAATGTCGCACAAAGTGCTTACAGACTTGTACTTGTATGGCTTATGCAAATCCAGACGATAGTCGAAGCATCTGCTTGCTTTGGTTCAGTGACCTTCTTGACATCCAAGTGTTACCCGAAGGCAGTGGCGGTCCTGATATTTTTGTAAGGATGGCTTCATCTGAATTAGGTATAAGTTTGTAGTTATACAGTCTCCAATAGAATGTATTATGATATTGCTACTCTTTGCTCAGCATAAGGCACTTTCTATTTGTGCATTATTGCTCCATGCTTGCTTTTAACTTCGTGGTTATGTGAATCTATATCTGGCAGATTCTCAATCAATTTCCAAAAAGAAGCAGGGAGGAGCAAACATTAGAATCATCTTACTTGTAATTATTCCGGGCGTTCTTCTCATAGGCTTGATTAGCGCTACATGGTTGTGTTATGCGCGAAGAAAATGGAATCAAGCCAAACCAACAGGGAAAGGTAAAAAGTTGTTAGATCCCAGTAAACTTTAGTACTGTAATAAATACTGTGAATAGAAGTGCTCTTCAACAGATTTTTCACGTGTGAAGTCTGTTTTTCCAAATTTGTAGAGGAAATCTTGAATGCATCTAAAAGTCAGGGAGAAAACATGGAGCAAGCATTATTTAGCTTCTCTACCATTGCTAATGCCACTGCCAATTTTTCACCTGAAAACAAAATTGGAGAGGGTGGATTTGGACCAGTTTATAAGGTAACCACTGTATGAAAATAAATGTAAAGGATCCATAAAATTGAAGTTGCATTTAAAATGCCATTGTAGAAGTAGCATTGTCATTCCTCATGCATGATAAGAAAACAAACCAATGCAGTGTAAGCATGGAACATAGACAAAAAAGTATCGGCAGGGAAGTTACGTTTGCAGGTTGTATTTCTTTTTACATTGCAAATGGTAATTTTTCAGGGTATGCTAGAAGAAGGACAAGAGATCGCAGTCAAACGTCTCTCCAAAAATTCAAGTCAAGGACTTGATGAGTTCAAGAACGAAGTCGTCTTCATTTCAAAACTTCAACACCGAAATCTTGTGAAGCTTCTTGGCTGTTGCATAGAGGGAGATGAGAAGCTGTTGATCTATGAGTACATGCCAAATAAAAGCTTGGACTCATTTATTTTCGGTAAGAATCATACATACAAACTACAAGATTCCTTCCATTATATACATTGGTCTAGATTTAGGAACTTTTGTTAGCAAGAAACAAAACATTACTAAACCAACATGTTGGCCAGACAAAACTCGAAGTGTGCTTCTTGATTGGACAAAGCGTTTCAACATTATCAAAGGAATTGCCCGAGGACTTGTATACCTGCATCAAGATTCTAGATTAAGAATCATCCATAGAGATCTTAAAGCTAGCAACATTTTACTAGATCAGGATATGAACCCTAAGATATCAGACTTCGGCTTAGCTAGAAGTTTTGGCGGAAACGAGACCGAAGTCAACACAGAAAGAGTTGTTGGCACATAGTAAGCCATGGAACCAACTATTCATTTTTTTCTTTTTTTTTGTTAAATCCATATGTATTCTCTTTTGAGCATTGTGTTGTGTGCATGCGTGCAGTGGTTACATGTCCCCGGAGTATGCACTAGATGGTCTTTTCTCAATAAAGTCGGATGTATTTAGCTTCGGCGTCTTGCTGCTGGAGATTGTGAGTGGCAAGAGAAATAGAGGATTTGTTCAATCTGAAAAAGAGTCTACCTTTATAGCACATGTATGTTCACTAATCACAAACCATGTATGGCTTCAATTCATTATGCGAAATCTAATTAACTTTCAAACTGTTTTAAGGTATGGAGTCTCTATAATGAAGGCAGGTCAATGGATTTAGTTGATACAAGTTGCACTGAAACCTGTCATCCTGATGAAGTCATAAGATCAATCAAGGTCGGGTTGTTATGTGTTCAACACAATGCTGGAGACAGGCCAACCATGTCATCAGTAATGATGATGCTCAGCGGTGAGGGGGAACCCCCACAACCTAAGCAGCCATCATTTTTTATGGAAAAGCAGTTGCCTGGAGCAAATTTCTCTTCAATTACCAATTACACAGGAGGTTCAATAAACGATTGTACTATCACAGAGGTATATGCTCGATAGAAAACTTTATTTTCTATGTATCATTGTTGCACAGGTATTATTTGCATCTGGTTTTAAAATAAAGGGCGGTAAAAACTGTGTGTTGTTTTAAAATGGTAATACGATCGTAGTATAGTGTGGTTGCTTATGTTTATGCATCGTTAGTTTGTTGTGTAAAATATGTAATCAAATAAATACAATGTAATTTTTTTATTGATAGACTTGATGCAGTACAACAACTGAAATTTTGACTACAATCCGAGTACAATATTGATTATAGACTCCATAACTTTGAAACCTATATAAATAGCCATCGTCTTGCCCATGAATCATTGCATGTAGGGTTGCGATGCTTTGAGGCGTCGATTCAAAAATCACGTACATAAGCCACGTGATCCTTGAAGGTAACAATCTTTTGATATCCACACTTTATGGTGATGGTGATGGTCATGAGATGATAGGGATGGTGATGGCGACGGTGATGACGGTGGCGGCGGCGACGGTTGTGGCGGTTGTGGTAATGGTGGTAGTAGTGGTAGTGGCAGTCGCGGCCGTAGTCACAGTCGCAGTGGTAGTCGTAGTCGTAGTGGTAAGGGGAGTGATACTCGTAGTAGTGATAGTGGTAATGATAGTAATAGCAGTCATCGTAGTGGTAGTAGTAGTATTAGTAGTGCTAGTAGTAGTTGTGGAGGAAGTAGCCGTCGTGGTAGCAATAGCGGTAGGGTTTAGCGTAGTGGTAGTAGTCGCGGTAGTAGTCATGGTATAAATACATGAAATTGAGGTATAAATACATGAAATTTATGTATAAATATACGAAATGGAGGTATAAAATATGAAATATATGAACTGAAGGTATATAAAAGCTAGTAATATATAGAAATATGACTTGTTCGGTTTGGTTCGGATTAATTTTGATTAAACAAGGGTAAAAAAAACCATAATTGGTTTTTGGTTAATTCGGTCTTCGGTTGTTTTAAATTATTTCAACATTTTTGTTAATTTTGGTTCGGTTTTGATTAATGATTCAGTTATTGCTCACTCTTATACACTGTTAATCACGTAATATATCATTTTTTAATTAAGACAAATATAGCAATACTATACTCAAATTAAAAAGAACAAAATGTTCGTTTTTATAGTGTAATTTTAAAAAAAATATTAACATTCATAAAAGTTATTAGAGTAACTAGTATTTTAGGGTTGTATCTTATGCATTAAAATATAAAAATTCTTAATTTTTTGGTATGTTATTCTCGTACATTATAATCTATATCTATATCTATGTTACTATCTATAAAAGGAGAAAACGTGCTAACATAAGAAAATCTGGTGTGGCAGCCAAAGAGGTTCTCCAACAATGTCTTTCTTATGTCATTATTGCATCATAAGTGTTAACATATAAATCACTTTAAAATACATTTGAACCTCTGCTAAGAAAACCACTGCCCATATCAATTTATACTTTAATAGCCAGCAGAGGCCGGTTGAAGATTGATACAATGCCATTATACCCATCAGAGGTTAATTACCGACAATTTCAAATTCAAAATGCATGGGAATACGTAATTTGCAATTAATGCATGTCACTCACTCACCCCTGTCAATCATCTTCTTATATAAGGTTTTTCTTCTCATTTCCCTCCTCATATTTGATCACATTCCCAACTTCTCTGATTTCGTATTTTGAAATTTGAATTCATTCCGAATTCCGAATTATAAGCATATCAACATCAGTTGAGAGTAACAATCTTAGTTTTGTTAACGATTTGAATCATGGGAAAGATATGTGGCACATGAAAGCGAGGATCATCCGAAAATGGAATCAAGGTTATAAAATAGATCTCATCTTCATTGATAAAAAGGTATTTTGTATTTGTGTTTTTTTATGTTGTATCAGAGACTGTAGGTTTGTAGGCTAAGAAATACTTTGTTTAAATGTTGTTCAGGGTGCTAAGATTCAAGGAGGAATTAAAAGTCATTTGATACCTGTTTTTGATGGACAATGGTGTGTGTCGGGTGTATTATATTTTTATTGATATTTTAAGCTCATTTTACACATTAGTCAAGTTTTAAATTTATAAAACACGATATTCTACTAACACTAAACACACACTTGGGCAAGTGCACCTATCGTGAGCGTAGTATAGCGTTGGTAAGATACCGAGGTCGCCCAAGGACACAAGAGCTTTTAGTACCGGTTTATCCTCAACATCTAATCAAGCTAAAAAATTTTGAGAAAATATTTTAAACATGAAAAATAAAAACTAAAAAATGCAAAAATAAAAATAACATAAAAACAGACAGACAAGATGAATCACTTGGATCCGACTCGCCTTTAATGTATCCTTTGATGATTTTCGCACTTTTGCACTTTTTAAGAGATTATCTTAGTTATAGTAGTAGGCCCCTCTTTTGAAGGTGACGTTACCCTCAACCCAGTGGTTTGAGTCAGCAAGGATACAATCCCAAAGGGTCGGAATATTGAAAGATAATTAATTAAGTTATTAATACGAAAAGTGGTAGACCCCTCTTTTGAAGGTGACGTTACCCTCGGCTAAGTGGTTTGAGTCAGCAGGAATACAATCCCCAGTAGCCGGTGTAATGTATTAATAGTAGTTTACATATGAGGGGATTAAGCCATTCGCACCCCCGCCATCCAATACCAGTGGGTATTGAAGGAGGTCCGAGTAAACTTGACCTAGGTCCTTGCAGGATCTATACACTGAACAAGGAAAGAATTACTAAATCATTCCCTTAACCCCCGACCAGGTAGCCAACATATCTCTATATAGACCGTAGATATATGAATGGTGTAAATCTTTTACTTTATATAGACAGTAAAGTAACGCCAAGACACCACGGACAAATGATAAAGAAGTTTCACCTTCAACATAAGAAACTAGTTATTAAAGTCATTAATACAAAACCAAATAAAAAGTGCGAAAAGATTAAAAATCAAAAGTAATACATTAAAGACTTGTCTTCACCAAGTGATGTAAGAGACTTAGCCAAACATGGCCTTTGATTGACAAGAACTCTTACTATCAATCTTGGATCTCGAGACTACTACACACACTCTAAGGTGGATGATGGATGATGGTGGTGGATGTGGGTGTTGTAGTGGTGGTGGAGTGGTGGCAAAGTGGGAGAGAGGTGGTTTGCCAAGGGATGCCTTTGAAGTAAGCCAAGCACCCCTATTTATAGCCTGAACAGAAGCCCGACCACGGCCCTGTGTCCAGCGGACACACCCCTGGCCATCCCTTTCTCTTCCTTCATTAATTGTTTTTGTCAGCATTGGGCTCCACACGGCCCGTGTTCGCTGGGCACGGCCCCGTGGGCAGAAGCGTATCTGTACTACCAAGATTTTGCAAGATTCTACGTATCTTAGCGTTGACCACGCTCCGTGCTGAGCTGGGCACGCCCCCGTGGTGGGCGTAGAAGCTTCCACAACTTTGTCATTTCTGCAGACACCTGACCACGCCCCCGTGTCCAGTGGGCACGGGCCGTGGTCAGTCTTGTATTTCTTGTTTTTGCTTTTGAGGATGTTGTCGAGGGGTCGAGCATGTCACGTTTATTCCTTTTCTTTCTATTTATGTTGGTTTTTTGCTGTATATTTGTTCCTTTTGCTCGTTTAAGCTCATTTGGTCCTGTAAATTTTAAAAGAAAGACAAAAACACACTTTTTCCAACATTAGTACTAAAAAAAGTTAGTTTTATGCCTCATTTGATTTAATTTATATGTTACATTTTGCACACATCAGACAACTTCAAGAAGATGTTGTTGTTATTCTATCGAATTTTGATGTGGGTGAAAATAAAGATTTATATAAAGTTGTAGCACATGAATATAAAATCAACTTTTATCGATGCACAACTATTACACCTGTGAGAGATTGGCAAGGTGTTGAGTATGGTTTCTACTTCAAAGCTTATCAAGATATTCTTCAAGGAGAGGCAGTAAAATCTTTGAGTGTTGGTAGTGTATATTTTTGTAATCATGCCTTTTCTGTATAAAATTAGAAATTTTTACTTACTCTGTTGTATAATGTGATCATATAGATGTTGCCGGATCTGTGGTTTGGTGTGGAGATCTTGAACTCTTTGGCCGACCTCCAAAAGAAATTAAGAGGATGAATTTCGATATTCAAGACTTGGAGTAAGTGGTCGTTTACATGTTCAATCATGTACAAATCATTGTTTGTATTTAATGTAGAATGTAAATAAATGAGATCAAGAATGTTGGTATTTAATGTGGAATCATTGTAATGGTAATAAATGAGATCAACAATTTTGTATCTAATGTGGAATCATGGTAATAAATGAGATCAAAAAGTTATTTTTCAAGTGAATATGGTAGTTAATTTGTGGCTCATTTACTACTTTAATAAATGGTGGTAAATTTGCTTTGATTTTATATTGTTATTCATTCAATTTAGTTTTCATTTTATAGATTGTAAAAAAAATGGTCATAAATTAGTGTTCAGTTTATGGTCATACGAATATTGTTTTCATGTAGGGGTACGGTGTTGCGATGTACCGTGTGGAATGATTATGCTCTGCAGTTTAACGAGTTCATCTCTAAAACCCCAGCTTATGAGCATGTGATAGTTGTTATACAGCATGGAAAGTGTAAGGAATGGAGAGGTAATTTTTGTTACTTTCTTCAAATCATAACTATACTCTTTATTTCTGGCAATATAATAACAGGTTGACTAAATATTTATATACTTTTGCATGTAGATCAATTTATAGTTCAAAGTGATAAGTTTGCAACACGACTGTTTCTGAATGAAGAAATCCATGAAGTAAATCAGCTAAGGAATAGGTAATTTGTCAACATAATTTGCACTGTATATATATTTTTGAAGTCAAATACTTTGTTTCATGTTATCTGTATACTAATTCTAATCATTTGTGGTATTGAATAGTCTTATACTGAAACAAGGACAAGGGAGTGGTTCTACTTCTCAAACAATACTTTCGTCTCAGACTGTTTTTCCATCCATTGCATAAAGAATTTGTAACAGATGGTGTGAAGAAACATGTTGATGAGATTAGCGAGATAGAAAAGGTTTCACAACTTTTTATATAGTTTGGTTTATCATCTACATGTTTGTCAAACTATAGATTACAAGTGGATATATTGTTTTTACAGGAAATGTCTTGTGTTGTGGTTGCGACAATTATGATTGTGCAAGAAGAGTATGGTTAGTTTTATCCTTCCTGTCGTAAGTGTTTCAAGAAGGTCATAGCTAAAAGTGAATACTTATAGAATGATGAAAATGTTTCGGATGATATTTTTCAAATGCCTACGACTTCTTTGGTTTGTCCCAAATGTCGTAGTGAATGTACATCCATCACCACAAAGTAAGCAATGATGATTATTTAACATTTTATTTATATAAATAACAGTTTAAGACTGACATTTCAGTATAAATTGGGAGCTTATTTAGGCATTTATATATATTTCCGGTTCAAGGTGCAAGTCCGGGTGCAAGATGAGAGTGGTAGTGTTTCTTTTGTTATGTTTGATAGAGATGTTCAGAAGATTTTTGGATTAGCGGCGAGTGATATAAGAGAAAGGTAGGTGAAGGCGAATGATACTGAATCTTTCACGCGTGAGATATTTCGATTGGTTGATAAGAATGTCGCTTTTAAGATTGATGTTTCAGAATTCAATCTTAAAAATGACTATCGTGTTTATACTGTGCAAAAAACATGTGATGATCCAGTAATAATTGCTGAGTTGGTTGGTGGAGATGATAATGGTGATGAAAATGCTGATGAGGTAGTATATAAAGTTACTTTTTCAATCTATTTATTTTTGTTTTGAGGTTCAGAAACTGGATTCTGCACTTTTTATATAATATCATTTATTACGATCCTTTAGGTTACTCAAGAAGCAGCTGAAGTCAAAGATGTTAACCTTTCAGAATGTTCCCAGGTGTCTGCTGAACGAACTTCAAAGGTGAGTATTTATTTTTGAAAGTACGTTTAATATGTTTTTAGAGTTCATTATTTTATTAAATGAGATCAATAGTTGTTTTCTGATCTGTTGCAAGGATGTTGTCTCTGTTACGGCCGACTCTTCAGCCGTTGAAATCGAAAAGGATTCTGTTCCAAGTCCGAATGGAAAGCAAACAGTCCAAGATGTTGATGTTGTAAATGTTGGTGAGCTATCCTCTAATGTGAGAAGAACCCGGAAGAAGCTACCTAAGGTTAACAATTAGATGTTTATGAAAAAAACATTTCTTATGAGAGATAAGTAGAAACCACTTATTTTGAAGACTCCTTGTGGTTTTTATTTATGTTTGTTAACTGTTGTTTTAACCTACTGCGCTTAAAAGTTTGGTATGTAATGGCTACAATTTGAAACATCTAAACTGATGGATTTCATATGTAATGTCTATAATTAAAAGTTTGACCTTTCTTTGTTATATATTATTGTTATTATAAATTATTGTTGATATTCATGTATTGCACAAGTAGTAGGGTTGTATATTATTGTTAGTGAATGAATGTAAATTTAATCATTTGGTTAGTGGGAAAACTGTTAGGGTCTGAGATACATTAACATATGTTAGAGGCTAAGCACTGTTACAGACTCCTAACATCTGCTAGGGCCTAAGCACGGTTAGGATCTGAGTTACATTAGTATTTGTCGAACATACTTTGCTTCAACAGACTTTATCATCTGTTGATCGTCATCTGTTAAAGATCTTTTCTTAAAGATCCTCTGTTGAATTGCACCATCTGTTGATGCAGAACATAACTTATATTCATCATACATTTGGCTTCATCAGCAGAGGTTCTCTTTGGCAGACCTTTGCTTCAACAGTCTTTGTGTTCATCAGCAGAGGTTGTTTGCTTCAACAGACCTTTTATTTTGACAGAGTTTAGCAAAACAGATGTTAAGTTATCCCTTTGGTAGGAGCAAATGTTCAAAAGACTGTTATTTGTAATTAGAGGTTGTAGAGTATTCTGTTAATTTTAAATCTTATATCTCTTTCCCTTGAGCGACCAGAAAACGTGATGCAGCACATACCAACTACAAGATACCCATATAGTAATGTTTAGATGCAAAACATAAAAAGCTAAATCCACAAACTTTGGAAAATATATAACTTTCACACCACCACCACCACAAACTTTAGATGCGGTGTCGGTGGTTGCTACGGCTGCAGTGATGTGTAGTCCCCACATGAAGCCCAATCCCGTCTTTGTTAAAAATCTTGATAGTGAAGTTAAAGTGGTCTTCAGGAGTACTCCCCATCCATTGAAACAACAGTTGGCAGCTTTCCTAAATGTCAATTTCAAAGTAAAAAGTTGTCCATCTTGACCCCATAAAACCAGCAACCAATCCCTTTTCATTTTCAGGAGGGAAAACATAACACACATCAACTTTACAACTCTGCTTTGGTCCGTGTACTTTTGCAACCAAGTTATCAATTTTTAACCTTCTCTCTGAAAATAGCCACAACAAATCGTGCGATAAATCCTATAATTTTCATACATTTCTGAAATGTCATATTAGACTTTATACAAAATATAAATTAAAAGTTTTTCTTCCAGAAAATAGACACTGACAATATATAAAAACAAGGTAGCAATTTTTAACCTGCTTATAATATGTTTCTTCTTCAACCTGTATCAAGCAACCATGAATATAATCTCTCCCCTAGGCATCCTTTCTAACCTCCAAACCCTCATTGTTCAAAACATTTATCTCAGATTTTACTTCTTTTAATATTTTTAAACACAGCTTCTCTATATTCTTATTTTTGTAAGATTCAACAAACCGAATCCATTCTGGCCCGTTTATCCTTTTACTTTTACGACCTATGCTTTGTACCGCAACCTTATACTTAAATCCCATAAAATCAACAAGCTTTATTACTTGACACTCTCTTGGTAATTGGTTACTCATTATCCTCGTAAGTACCTACGTATATAAAATATTATTGACATTTAATTTTATATTTTCATTTTAAACACACTTTTTAGCATACAATCGTGATTTGAGTTAAGTTGTTCTAAGAATATAGCTTACCAATCCCTCACTTAGCTCTGTCAATTCAGAGACATTGATAATTATCATAAACTCCATCTGAAAGTAAAAAATACAATAACAATTAAATACTTAAACATAAAATCAATTGTATCTGAAAAGCATGCTATTTAAGGCATAAAAAATATCCAACACCCTGTAGGACTAAAGTTATATGTTATGTACTTCAATTTGGTCCCTACAACCAACAATATGAGTCTAACACCCAGTAGGACCAAATTTATATTGTTGTATAATAAAAAAATATTTTATGACATTAAACTTTCCAAAGGTCCATGTTGGTGTCAACTTCAAACTTCAATTTTTTTCAGCAACCAACACTGTATTCGCTGACAAATCAGACATATGAGTACTATAAACCGATTGCAGAATATTTTTCCAAAATTAAGTTTGATTGAAGAAATATATCAATAAAGCATCGCAGTTCATACAATAATTCTAAAACGATTCAGAAAATATACAACCAAATATTTATGAAACAACATTATCTCAAATTCTTATTTAGATGGAATGTATCGAAATGTAACTAAATAAGTTCATATAAATTTTTAAATAAAACAAAGAAAACAAGTTCATATAAATTTATGTATTTTAACATCAGCAGATTATGATTTTGATGTCTATATAATTTGAAGTGAAGAAACCGAAACGAACATGTCAAAACATAACTGTAAAATACACAAGAAAACAAAAAAAATACATGATCCAAAACTTTAAACTTCTGATCGTCAAGTCTGAAGAAGAAGAAACTGAATAGTTTTTTCACTGGAGAAGAAGAAGAGAAAAGATTGTATTGGGACTGTTAAAAGTAAGATTCTTATCCATTATGTAATTGTTTATTTATTTGATTTATAATAATATTTAATATCGGGATTTTAAAAAGCTATTTTTAATTATGTAAATAATTAATTAATACATAAGCTTTTCTTATTTAACATTAAATTTATGTTGAAGTAGTGGTAAAATGTGCTAAAATTACATTATTTTAAAGAAAAGGGGGTAAAGTATAAATTTTACAAAACTTAAATGCACTCAACCAGTGTAAATGGAGCATCTGTATTAACTCCATTTAATATTCTTTTCAACTCCATTATTGAACATAAGCATCACAAAACACCTTCAGAAGTTTTCTCACATCAGCTTCTTATCAAAATCGGAAAGGGTCTATTGCATAAGATAGATAAGACACTATAAAACCAAGTATTGTTTCTTTGGTGTTATTGTTTGTATTATCAACGTTAGATTATCATTCTTTGATGTTATGAGTATGTATTCCTCATGAATGGCATTTCATATTCTTTGTTTCGCTCATAATAGTTGTTGTAATCTGGTGTACTTTTATTGATTAAGTACAACATTAAGTTAAATGAAGTTATTGATAGCATTCTCTGTGACAATTTGTGCATGCATCTTCTTGATGTCGTCTTCTACATTACGATTGATAAATCAACCATATAATTTTTGGTTGTTGTTGATTTGCTTAACTGTTGTGAGAGGTGATGATTTTTGTTTTGTGCTTTATTTTTATAAAACCCTAAGTGTGTGATTATACAAATAGACCCGTTAATATTTGGTACTTTTGTTTTTTAAGTGCTGATTTAGTTTAACTAAAGTTAGTGATGTTTTTTTTATGATGTTGTTTATCTATAAGTTTTCTTGGATGTTGTTCGTCTTTATAACTTGTAGGTTTAAATCCTTTATTGCAGATGTGAATCAATCCAACCAAACACCATCCTTTTTAAAATTTCTTAATGAAGATGATTTTATATTTTTGGTATGTTTTTTACTTTCTTGCTAGTATTAGGATTGTACATTAATTTTTGATGTAAGATGTTTGCTAACTACTGTCGCAGACTATACCACTTGATTTTGAGAATTTGTTGTTGTCACACGCCGATATTTCCACATATTACCGGTGGGGAGTATCATGACGTAGTTGATATCATCATAGACAATTAAACACAATTATAGCACAGCGGAAGGCTTGGAAGTTAATTACTATTACAAACCATAATGTCCGAGATTTCAAAATAAAATAATATACAGACTGGTTGTAATGAGATCCACAGGCGGATCATAAAAACAAGTACAAGAAACTGAATTAAACAGACTTCAGGCATCTAAGGATTTGCAAGATCCTCTTAATTGACACCAAGTAGCTCCAGCATAATTTCGAGAGGTACCTTTTAGTTAGTCTTTGGAAAATACGTCAGTTTTCACTGGTAAATACAATTAACCGACTCATTTGAAAAGAGTTTATGAAAATTGATTTAGGCGCACAAGGCACAAAACCATTTATAACTTGGGATAATTTTTTTTATTAAAATCTTGTATACAGATTTACATGTTTGTCATACAATTGGGGACGGTTTGGAAGCCGGTCATGATTAACCGACTCACCACTTATGAAACCCACAAAGGAGTTATCCCCAATATGTGGGTTATTTAATATTTAGCATTTGCATATGTCAGGTGTATGCCTACACCCCGTGCATAGGTTGTGGCCATTATTAACTTTAATGAGCCGAGGATATCCAGGACACGGTCGTTAACCCCCAATGTTTATGTTATCAAACAAAACAAATTAGAACGGGTTATGCAGATTTATTAAATCACAATCCGATTAAATGATCTCATACCCGACCAAGCAGTAATAATTTACCGTATCCCAAGCCCGTATAGGGAAAATAAGTTAAAAGTATTTACCTGAGCTAGTTGTGCAAGGATGCTACTCAGCCGTATAATTCCTAAGAACTTATGCAAATATCTTCTACCGAAGCTACTTAATCTGTATGGAAGGTTTATTAACCTATTAGGATACTAACGGGTCTTATTTAAGTGAAAGACTTAGACCGGTTAGTTTTAAAGATACTTTACGGTTCGAAACGCTAGATTAAGCGGAGACCGGAATAGAATGTGATTTAGACCCGACAAGTTTGAATACTTGTATAATATGGGTAAACTAAACACATTCTGGATTTTGAAGTTTAAATGATAAAGTTAAACCCACTTCGGCTAATTCATGTAAACTAGTTACACAAACCGAACCGAACGCATAGATGTTTAACGGGTAACCGAATGAACCATATACAAGTCCCATATGTTATTATGCTTAACATATGTTAAGACATCAGTAGGATGTTAACATATATGCCCAAAAAGTATTTGAAACCGAATTAAGTCCCGTAAGGGCATTTTGGTCATTTTAAGATTTATAAAAGAGGTTTATAATTTAACTGATGTTCTGGTCTAAAACATTCTGTAAAAATATTTATTTTATGTTGTTATAACAGTAAGATATCATACATATGTGTGGTTTACCTTTTATGGCCAAACTATGCCCCAAAAGGGTATTTTGGTCATTTCACATATGCTTTTAAGGACATAATTGGAAGTCTGAGTTCATGACTTATACCTACTATAAAAATATTAAAATTTATTTATAAATTCAGTAGGTAACAAGTCTTGGGTGTTAAATATGGTTTTAAACCATACTATGCACCTAATTAGCGTAAAAATCGATAATTGACGATATTTGCGATGTTTATGTGATTCTGAGATTTTGACCAGCCTTGGATGGTCAAAACATTTTATTTTTCATAATGAATCAGTGGAAAAAGGTTTAGCATGTTATTCAAATGTAAATCACATTTTATTTGCTAAAAGGGCATTATCGTCAATTATAGAATTTATACATGAACTCTATGTTAAAGTCAGTATCTAATCTGACCCAACATTCCAAAAATCCCTAAAAATGATATCATAACAGTAGGGTAAGTTTTTTGTGTCAAAATTTATATTTAAACATGATTTATGCATAAAAGGGTAATTTAGGTTTTATAAAAGCTAAATTTGCGATATTATGCATAACATCGGTTTGAGACCAGATTATAATATCAAAATAAGTTAGACATGTTTATATATCAGTACTTAACTTATTTGTATGCTCATAAAATCAAAAATTTCATTTTTAGACCATAAGGGCATAATGGTCAAAATTAAGCATAATAACAAGAACATGCATATAATTCAGAATATTAAGTGACCTGGTAATATAACTTCAAAGAGTTATACTACAACATTATATGGTCATAATGGAAGCTTAAAACATAAAGAAATTAAGCTTAATCGGCTCAGAACTGGAAGTCAAAGGAAAAGTCAAGCTTTTGCGACTTTCGGTTACGAACCGAGCTTAAACGTAGAATTCTCGGATTGAACATGCCTAGACATGTTCTAATACTATTTACCAAGTTATTTAAGTGACAAAATATGATTCATAACCTCTACATTATCAGTTATGAGTTTTATTTAAAAATCTGACTAGTTTGACTTTTTGCTTAATTACTTTGACCCGACAATTAACTAAGTAAACGTGGTAATTAGGGTGTGCCCTTTTGAGGGATTAACACACACCTAATTATGATCACGTAGCCATATTCGTCTCGATCAATGGCTGGACCGTTTAGGTCTAAACCGAAAGTCAAAGCGTTATTACGACAACTTTGACTTTTGGTCTTTAAAAATATAAAAACCAAACTAGAGTGGCTAAGGACACTTACAACAGGTCCTAGCTCGAACTTTGGACTAAGATGGAGTCTCCTTTTGATCAGGAAGCTCTAGAAATGCTCAAGGAAGCTCAAGCAAGTGAGGGAGGTGAAAATTGTGAATGAGCAAGGAATATGGCAACACAATGCCTATATTTATAGTGTATGGGACTCCCTCAAGATCATCACAGGTGTTTAGGGATGTTGTAAGATGGCTCCAGGTTTCCCAAGTGGTTTTAAAAACCATCAAACATCCATAGATTTCGAGTTATTAAGCTTAGTGGTTTGTTTGGAGGCCAAGGTGAAGATGACCAGCAGCTGGCAACAAAGATCTGCGAAAACAAGGTCGTCGCGTCGCACGACGGCATATGGAGGGGGTGGTCGCGCAACGCAACGCAACGCCACACAAGTCCAGCAAACAAGTTTCGAACTTGTCACCTTTAGACCCTGCACCTTCTATTGCATAATATCTTTCATTTTAGGTACAATTGGCCCTTGTAGTTAGTTTGTAGATGATCTAGGGAGTATGACCAAACACCGTTAGGCCCGGTTTCGTTAAAAGATCACCGACAACACTAGTTTCATCTCGTTGACGCTTTTAACCCTCATTCTTGAAAGTTTTCGTAAATAACACATAACGATATAGAAACCTTGTGAATTTGTTATCACATATTCTCGAGAGCATAATCGAACATTACGAAGCCCCAGGTTCGTTAAAAGGTCACTCAGAGGTAAGAATTAACATGTTGACACGTTTAACCCCTTTGTCTTGTAAACTTTCGATTACTTTCACAAACGGCTTCTTATGCCCGAATATTTACTCGTTTAAGAATATGATCATCGTGTAAGGTCAATCAGAGGCATAAGTTTAGCCTGTTGACACTTTTAGTCCCTTCGCATACGTATTTTCACAGTTTGTCAACTTAGTCCTTGTGATTCAATCTTTCACATGTTTAGGGTTTAGGACACGTGTCTTCACATAATTGGACATGTTTTTACGAGGTGTTACATCCTCACCACCCTAAAAGAAATCTCGAACCCAAGATTTACTGAAATAAGTGAGGGTACTTTTGTCGCATAGTGGACTCAACCTCCCACGTATACTCAGGGCCTCTACGGGCATCCCATTTAACTTTCACAATTGGTACATGCTTCCTTCGGAGCTTTTTCACCTGTCGATCCTCGATTGATATAGGTCTTTCAACAAACCTTAGGCTTTCATCAATCTGTACGTCTTTATGAGACATTGCTAGTGATTCATCAGCTAGACATTTCTTTAAGTTACAGAAGTGGAACACATTGTGAATTCCACTAAGCTCCTCAGGCAAGTTTAGCTTATAAGCTACACTGCCGACACATTCAATGATCTCGAATGGTCTGATATACCTCGGGATTAGCTTGCCCTTCTTACCAAAGCGCATCACACATTTCCAAGGTGATACCTTTAGTAAGACCTTGTCTCCTACCTCAAATTTTAAAGGTTTTCGCCTTTTATCTGCATAGCTTTTCTGCCTATCCCTGGCAGCTTTTAGGAGATCACGAATTTGGACAATCTTGTTCGTTGTTTCAAGGACTATCTCAGGTCCTGATAACTGAGCTTCTCCAACTTCTGCCCAATAAACAGGTGTTCTACATTTTCTCCCATATAATGCCTCAAAAGGCGCAGCCTGTATGCTAGTATGGTAACTATTATTTTAGGAGAACTCAATTAAAGGAAGGTGGTCATCCCAGCTACCACCTAAATCAATAACACATGTGCGAAGCATGTCTTCCAGTGTTTGAATTGTACGCTCACTTTGTCCATCCGTTTGAGGATGGTAAGTTGTACTGAAATTCAAACGAGTGCCTAGAGATTGTTGGAAACTTTTCCAAAAATGAGAAGTGTATCTAGTATTTCTATCGGATATAATAGATACTAGCACTCCGTGGAGAGATACAATCTCGTCCACATACAACTGAGCTAGCTTATCGGAGCTATGAGTCTCCTTAATGGGTAAGAAATGAGCATACTTAGTTAGTCTGTCAACTATGACCCATATTGTATCATTTCCATGCCTTGTTTTAGGTAACTTGGTGTTAAAATCCATAGTTACCATTTCCCATTTCCATGTGGGAAGTTCTGGTTATTGTAGTAGTCCTGACGACTTGTGATGTTCAGCTTTAATCTGAGCACACGTCAGACATTTAGCTACATGTGTGGCTATGGACTTCTTTAATCCTATCCACCAATAGTTGGCTTTTAGATCTTGATACATCTTGTCACCTCCAGGGTGAACTGAATATTTGGAGTTATAAGCTTCCTGGAGAATTACATCTCTTAGTCCTCCACGAATAGGAACCTAGATTCTACCATTTAATTTGAGGATTCCATCCTTGCCAGGTGTCAACTGATCAGCAGTTGCACCTAACTTCTCACTTGGAAAGTCAGCCTCTAATACAGCTTCTTTTTGAACTGCTAATAGCTTTTCATTCAAACTGTTCTTGAGTTCAATACTTTTGGCATTAATCCTTATAGGTTTGACTCTTTCCTTTCGGCTTAGAGCATCCGCGACTACATTCGCTTTGCCAGGATGGTAGCGAATTTCACAATCGTAGTCGTTTAAAGTTTCCATCCAACGACTTTGTCTCATAGTGAGATCTTTCTGATTAAACAAGTGTTGGAGACTTTTGTGATCTGAGTATATCACTCATTTAGTTCCATATAAGTAATGTCTCCACAACTTTAGCGCAAATACAACGGCACCAAACTCCAGATCGTGGGTGGTGTAATTCTTTTCATGCACTTTCATTTGTCGTGATGCGTAGGCAATCACTTTGCCTCTCTGCATAAGCACACAGCCCATGCCGGTGTGCGAAGCATCACAATAAACAACGAACTCCTCCATTCCTTCAGGCAATGTCAACACTGGAGCATTGCTCAACTTGTGCTTAAGGATTTCAAAATATTCTTGTTGTTTAGGACCCCAATCAAACTTCACATTCTTGCGGGTTAGAGTAGTTAGAGGTGCAGCTATCCTTGAGAAGTTTTCAATGAATCTTCTGTAATAACCTGCTAATCCCAGAAAGCTGTGAATCTCAGTAGGCGTCTTAGGTGCTTCCCAATTCATGATTGCTTCGATCTTAGCCGGATCCACTTGGATACCACGCTCTCTTACAATATGTCCTAGAAATTGGACTTCGCGAAGCTAGAATTCGCACTTGTAGAATTTAGCATAAAGCTTTTCCTGTTGTAATAATCCTAAAATAAACCTGAGATGTTTCTCGTGATCGGCTCGATTACGAGAATAGATAAGTATGTCATCTATAAAGACAATGACAAACTTATCTAGGTATGGCTTGCAGACTCGATTCATGAGGTCCATGAATGTTGCAGGTTCATTAGTGAGCCCGAAAGGCTTCACTAAAAACTCATAGTGACCATACCATGTTCTCAATGGGGTTTTAGGTAAATCTTCAGTTCTAAGTTTAAGTTGATGATACCCTGATCTTAAATCAATCTTCGAGAAGAAGCTTGCCCCTTGGAGTTGATCGAACAAGTCTTCGATCCTGGGCAATGGATAACGGTTCTTGATTGTTACCTTGTTTAGCTCACGGTAATCAATGCACAGACGCATTGTACCATCCTTTTTCTTTACAAACAGTATAGGTGCTCCCCAAGGTGACGAGCTGGGTTGTATAAAACCCTTTTTCCAATAAGTCATCCAATTGGGTTCTTAGCTCTTTCATTTCCGTTGGTGCTAAGCGATAAGGAGCTCGTGCAATTGGTGCTGCTCCTGGCAGAATCCTATCCTGAACTCTACTTGTCTTTCTGGAGGTAATCCAGGTAGTTCATCAGGGAAGACATCAGGGTATTCAAATATGATTGGAATGTCTTCAATCTTGGGTTTTGGTTCATCAACTATCACTTGTGCCATGTAGATGACACATCCGTTCTTCAGACACTTGGATGCCTTGAGTATAGACACATTGTCGGGCAAACCATAGCGCATATCTCCATGAATGGTGACTAACTCACCAGATGGGGTTTTGGTGTTAACTAGTTTCTTGTCGCAGGAAATTTGGGCTTGGTTACACGACAACCAATCCATGCCTAAAACTACATCAAACCCAGCCAATTTCATTGGCAAAAGAGATAGCGGAAAAGAATGATTCTTAATGGATATACAGCATCCATCAAGAAGAGTTGAAGCGGTTTCTAAGGTACCATCTGCGAGTTCTACCTCATATTTAATGTCTAGAGTTTTAATAGGCAGATTCAGCAACTTACTAAACTTATGGTCTACCAATGACTTATCAGCACCTGAATCAAATAAAACTCTAGCATAAATATCATTAATGAGGAAGGTACCTGTTATAACTTTATCATCATTCACCGCCTCCCTGGCGTTCATCTGATAGACTATAGCATTGGTCTTTTTCGCCTCATCAGGCTTCTTGGTGTTCTTTGGGCAGTTAGTCTTAATGTGCCCCTTTTCTTTACAACCATAGCAGGTTGCATCTTTCAAGTTTTGACACTCCAAAGTTTTGTGCCCTTTCTTTTAACAGATTCTACAAGGCTTGGCTTGTGGATCCTGGTTGCACTTCCCGAAATACCTTTTATCACAAACCTTGCACCTGGGTTTGTCACCAGACTGACCCTTCTTAAACCCAGAACTACCCTTCTTCTTTTTGCTCGACTGGTGGGACTGATCATCTTCTCGCTTTCTCTTCCCATCCTCAGTGATCCTCCTAGACTTACTTCTTATAGCATCAAGGGTTAGAGACAGTGAAAGATCTGTTGTTGATCTATAAGTGGCAGGCTTAGAATCCTTGACATGTCCCTTGATTTCAAGGGCTAAACCACCAATAAAACGCGCAATGCGTTTTGGCTCTAGAGTGACCAAATACGGGACGAGTCAAGACATTGAATTAAAACTAGTAACATAAGATCTACAACCCAGATCTTTCATGACCAAAGTGAGGAAATCAGTCTCCACCTTCTCCACTTCATGCTGTGGACAGTAAGTCTCTTTTATAAGCTCAACAAACTCAGTCCAAGAAAGGTTATACAGAGGAATTTTCCCTGTGGATTGCACTAAATTTTTCCACCATGCCGGGGCGTCGCTTTTGAAGGAGTGTGATACAAACTTTATGATGTTCTCCTTAGCACACCCATTGATATCTACAACTGTCTCCATCTCATCCAACCACTTCATGCAATCGATAGCCCCCTTTCCCCTAGTGAAATCTCTTGGTTTACAAGAGCAAAATATTTTCAAGTACAATCTTTGTTGTATCGGGGAGCCTGATCAAAGACTATCTGCTTTTGAGATTCACTCTTCTGGTTGGATGAATGTTGTGAATCGTCCTTTTTCAATGTATGCGATTTCGAGGGGGACTTTGAATGGGTTTTTGATCGAGCATGACTTGGATCTTTAAATATTTCGTTCACAACTTGTGTAACTGCTGTGTTTATCATGGCTTGAAGTTCGGCGCCAGTAACATGTAATCTTGTATTATTATCGTTCCCCTCAACTGGGTGACTATTAGCTTCATCGGAGCCAGCCATGATTTGAATGCTATAAGCAAGAAATAATGATTTGTTTAGATTATATATTGAATCATCGTATTTGATTATTAGATGGCCATGGTATAAATAAACCATATAGACCATTATGATAATAAGTCAGTAATCATTTGATTATATTTTGCCTAGGTTGCAAATGAACCATTATTGGCATTTAAATAGGAAAAATCCTTTATATTTATCAGACAGGGGACATAAGTCACAACTGTCAATGCCGTATAGACATTTTCATATAGCACAAAGGCTTGTCTCGAAGGACATTTAGATGGTACAAAAGACCTTGTCACTAGGACGATTTAAAATATGTTTATGATCTTTTTAGATCGAAGGTTTTACTCCTTTTGGACAAGAGGTTATATAAAATATAACTATCTTTGTAGTGAATACAAATTGGCCAGTAGGCAAAACACCTCAAATGGATGTTTAAATATAGACATCGTATTCGATGTTATTAGCCATGATTCATATTGATCATTTAGGCTATGAAGGGTGGCTTAGAAAAATCCAAGTACTTTGAAGGCTGGTGTGGTTTCTCAAGACACACTACCAGGAATGTTAACATGTTTTTAGATGTTAACAAGGAATTATTATCTTAAGAGGGTTATACCATCATAGCCATTGGTATTATGGCTAGGTTATACACTTAAGAACATCTTTTGAAATTTCAACGCAGATCAATAAAAAATTGAAATGATTGTTTGCAAGTTGATGTAATAAAATGCACATATATAAATTTCAAAAGAAATTCCATTAATAGTACTAGAAGACTACAAAAAGTGCCCTAAACGGGTCTTTGAAATAAATTGTCCACGCAGGGACTAAAGAAAAGAAACAAGTTGTCACACCCTGACTTTTACGGAAGCGTATGATGTGTGACTGGTTTAATATAATTGCATTCAATCGTAATAAACAACTACATGATCAAAACGATGTTCATCCATTCATAAAATTTAAAGTGTTACAAACATTGATTTCTTAAGTTTTAAAACACAACCTTCGACTAAATCAATAGTGGATGGCATCTAAACTTGAAATTTACATCTAGAAATAACACTCGCGCCCAAGATCCAACCTGTCACCTGAAATACATGTAATTTTGGAAAACATCAACAAAAGTTGAGCGAGTTCATGCATTTTGTAACAACTCTCATTAAAATTACCATTTCTTATATTATTTCACCCAATAGGAAATCCTAATTAAGACCCCCAAGTGATCATGCACAAACCCTAAAATTTTCGGAACAGATGTAATCAGGATCAGGGCCCCTAAAACTCAGGGGGGTAAACCCTAGTTGATAATATCAACACAGTTTGTTGTACGAGGCGAATTTTATCATTCCGTCAACTCAGCTAAGCTAGTTAGGGACGTGGCTACCGTATGCTAGAACTGGTCCCCTCGCGCCACGCGAGGGGGACGTTTTTCCAGTATAAATTGAGGGCATTGGCACTTAGATTTCTGAGTTGGTTCGACGTAAAAATTCAATTCATGCACTGAGATATCGTCCGAATACTACAAAAACACACACAATTTCGAATTTCTGCCGCGATAACAGGGTAATAACTCGATCGCTGCTACGATTCAATGTCCGATCGATTGAAACTATCCGATAAATGTTTAAGTGCTACTCAAATTGGGTTTATACTTTGTCATTCGTCGTGAATTCGATGGATGTTTAAGTATTGCACTTTGTCATTCATCGTGAGGGTTTAATCTCGTGAGTTATCGTAAATGTTGTATTAGTTACTGACCTAGTTCGTGTGCATTATTGTTAAATTAGGTTAACAGGCTTATCAGTAGGCTAAACTCTGCCAGAATAAATCTGCAATGTGAGTTATTCTCTTTTTATCAAAATTTGCTTTCAAAATCATGTTTATTTTCAAAGTTATAATTACAGGGATTAAGTCTTTGTAATCTCCAAATTACAGCCGGTATGTGGGGTTTTGTATACATTACTTGATAACCGTCACCATTGGACAACGGGTTAGCCAAGGGGTGATATGACCATAATCACAGACACCATTGGACAACGAGATAGCCAATAGGTGGTCGAGTGATAAATACCGTGGGTAGATGGTTGATATGTATAAACATTGTAATCGCTCTTAATATTGTAAATTATAACAATGCGTCATTTTTAGTAAAAAGAATGATTCACCGGTATTTCCCCGCTGACAAAACCTTTTTCAAACATGTTTCAGGTGATCTGTTGTGATCCAGGAAAAGTGCCGCGAAGCACTACAAGCTTAAGGAAGTGGCCCAAAATAAATAAAGAAACATGTTTTGTAAAATAAAGATTTCCCAGTGAAATCACCTTATTGTAAATTACCGGGGTTTTATCCCGAATTATGAAATAATATAATTGGGCATTTTCAGTTTTAAAAAGATCCTGTTAAAATCTTCCGCTGTAAACTCAAATAAATAAATACCACGGGATTTTCTGTCCCGCGGCTCCTGAACCGGGTCAAACCGGACCGGGGGCCATGACAGGAAAAGGTGGAATCAGAGCCACTGATTTAAGCCTATTAAGCATTTGAAAAATACTTAATTTTACTGATTGCCATTTTTATGATTACGTGTTTTATTATTTGAATATTTGTTTACAGTATGGGTAAGCAAAGACTTTCGGATATCTACCATAAATTAGATACTTCACCGAAAGAAAAAGGAACTTCATCCTAAAAATGCCCAACAAATACCGAGGAAGGAATATTTTTCCGTAAGGCACAATTTGAGGAACCACTTTTTCCTAATAAAAGAAGTTTGATTCTTAGGAAAAGTCAAGAGAAAATAAAGAAATCACAACCAAAAGAATTGAGGAGTAATCAGGAAATCCAGAAACTAGGCAGTAATCCACCATGGGAAGACGAATTAGATGAAAAATGGGCAGATCTCTATATGCTAGCTACGGTAGCAGTAAATGCTAACATTTAAATACCCTGACCCAGTACTAGCACCCATATCACCTACAAGCCAGAAACTTTAACCAGTAAATAAATAAGTTTACAATAAACCCTAGTATGTTTTAATTGTCAGTTGTCCTTTGTATTAAATTAGTCACACGGTATGCAATAATACTTGAATGTTTATCTGTGAAATTTTGTTATAAAATTTTAACTTAGCATTTTTGTGCATTTTTGCATATATGCTAAACAACATGAATGAGTTATCTGAAGCCCTTCAGAATCTCAATCTCTATCCGGTGAAAGTGGAAGTTTCCAAAGACTTTACTGGTTACATACCCGATGTGGAAGAACCTATGGAATTCCACGCTCCACCTCCAAGGAAACCAAAGCCTAATAAAAAGAGAAGATTTATAGGTTGGAGGCGTGTACGCAGGAGGAAACCAGCAACTAGAAAGATTCCCAAAATAGAGAATCCCATAGATAAAGGAAAAGGAATTGCGATCGGGGAAGGTTCCAGGCGATTAGAAATGGAAATTGGGGAAAGTTCTAAACGAGTCGAGGAGTTGCCATTACAAGAGGAGTTGGATCGCATATTGGCAAGCTGTGATATCATTAGACCTATCAATACCAACCTTTACCCTTATCTTGCCGAAACTCAACTTCCAATAAATTTGGAACCAGCCATCCCGGAACCTTTAATCCATACCCAACCTTTAGGAGAAATGGACGAATGGTGGACGAATGACTGGCAGTTTCAAAACCTCCTTAATAATCCTTATACCTTTTTCCCTCAGTTCGACCCAGAACCTATACCAAACCCACCAATGAGCAATGAAAATTTAGCTGAACTCCGCCATTTCGGCGAGGAGCTGATAGGTGCAGGGAATAGGATTCGGGAGGTGGGAGAGCAAATCTCCTGGAAATACGACGAGAGGGAGCGTCGTTTCTAAAATATCAGCAGAAGGGATGGTGTGAGAACGTAACTGTGATTGTATAATAATAATAGTAATAAAAATATAATCTTGTAAAATAAAAATAAAACTTTGTAACATAACAGTGTGTACGGATACATAATATGATATATAAAAAGGGAAATCGAGGAATCGATAATTTTGGATATATATATGTGTGTTGTGAAATTTGTATGATTGTTTTGTATCAATCAATCAATCAATCATACCCATATGATTGTTTTGTATATAATTGCTAATTACTCTATACTAATAAATTATATATATTAATTATCAGATGGAACCTGCTAATGAACCAGTTAATGAAGTTAATCAATCTGAGCAAAATCAGGGAGATCAATTTATGACTAAGCAAGATATCGAAAATATCGTTGCTCAAGGAATAGCCAATGCTATTCTAGCAATCCTTGCTGCTGCGCAGAAACCTATTGAACCTCAACAAATTATTCATAGCAAACGCACACAAGGCGACAATTTTAGTAATAGTATAAACGGAGGTGGCAACCATATTAATAATGACAATGACGGGTTGCAAGCTCCACTTCTTAAGAAAATGAAAGTTGCAACGCCTGGTTGCACTTACAAAGAATTCCTTGCCTGTAAACCAGCTGAATTTGCAGGCAATGAAGGGGCGACTGCGACACTGCGTTGGTTAGAGAAAACCGAAGCAGTAATTATGATAAGTAAATGTGCTGAGGAAGACAAGGTCATGTATGCGTCGCATCTTTTTAAAGAAGGGGCGCTAGAATGGTGGAATACGGTACTTCAAGCCAAAGGAAGAAATACGGCCTATGCCATGAGTTGGGAAGAATTTAAGCAACTAATAGAAAGAAAATTCTGCCCTGAATATGAAAAGGAACAAATGGCGAATATATTCCTAAACCATCGAATGATTGGTGTTGATTGTCGAGGATATACTTCGACATTCTTTGAATATGCTAGAGTGGTACCAACCCTGGCTTCGCCAGAACCGGTACTTATTTCTCGCTATATTTGGGGATTGATTGGTAAAATCTGTAATATCGTTAAAGCTGCGAGACCTCACACTATTGACGATGCGGTAGAATTAGCTAACACCCTAACTGACGAGCTGGTACGCACAAGAGATGAAAACCGGAAGAAGGAATTAGCTCAAAAAATTACCCAAGGATTTCGTGTGGGTAATAATAGCAACTTCAAGAAGAAAGGAACCGGGCAATCTTCAACTCCGCCGTTCTGCAGGAATTGCAGAAAGAAACATTTTGGAAAATGGAATGTAACCTGCAACTTTTACAAAGTTGTAGGACATCGTGAAGAAGACTGCAGAAAGAAAACAAGGGTCTGCAATAACTGTGGAGAAGCTGGGCATTTCAAACCAGAATGCACTAAGTTAGTCAAACCAGCAGACAATAAAGCCAAACCAACCGACGGAGCTACCAAGAAGAATGTTCGAGCATTCCAATTAACTACTCAGGAGGCAGAACTTATCCCAGATGTGATAGCTGGTACGTTCTTAGTTCACAACGTTTACGCAAAAGTATTATTTGACTCTAGTGCAAACCAAAGTTTTATAAATACTTCATTCTGCCAAGCTCTTAACTTACCCTTAACCAACCTTAGGCATATTTTTACAGTCGAAACAGCAGATGGGAATTTTATTAACATAGATAAGGTTTTGCAAAAATAAAATATAGAACTTTCAGGTCATAAATTTCATGCAAACCTATTACCAATGAATTTAGCTGGGTTCGATGTTGTGTTAGGAATGGATTGGTTAGTAGCCAACCATGCTCGAATTCTTTGTGATAAGAACTCTATAGAAATTCGGGCACCCACCGGAGAAGTGATCGTGATTACAGGAGATAAGCCACGTAAACCCATGAAGTTCATTACAGTAATGAAAGTTGCTAGTTATGAACGAAAGCAAGGAATAGTATATATGATTTCAGTAATCATTAGTACTAAGGATAAAGAACTTAAGGAGATTCCTGTAGTCTCAGAATACTCAGATGTATTCCCAGAAGAGTTACCAGGATTACCACCAGATAGGGAAGTAGAATTTAGGATTCATCTAATTCCTGGAACTACACCGATAGCCAAATCATCTTATCGGTTAGCACCTACTGAAATGTTAGAATTGAAAAAGCAGTTAGATGAATTACTAAGTAAAGGATTCATACAACCTAGTTCATCCCCTTGGGGAGCACCAGTGTTGTTCGTAAAGAAAAAGGACGGTACGATGCGAATGTGTATCGATTATAGGGAATTGAATAAGGTTACAATTAAGAATCGATACCCATTACCTAGGATTGATGATCTTTTCGATCAACTTCAAGGAGCTAGATACTTTTCTAAGATCGACTTACGCTCCGGATATCATCAATTAAAGGTACAAGAAGAAGACATACCTAAAACTGCTTTCAGAACTAGGTATGGTCATTACGAGTTTACCGTCATGCCCTTCGGACTAACGAATGCACCTGCGGCATTTATGGACATGATGAATAGAATCTGTAAACCGTACTTGGATAAATTTTTAATTATCTTCATCGACGATATACTTATTTATTCCAAAAGTCAGGACGAGCATTGTCAGCACTTACATGCACTCTTAACTTTGTTAAGAAAGGAAAAGATTTATGCCAAATTCTCGAAGTGTGAATTTTGGTTACAGGAAGTTCAATTTTTAGGACACATGGTGAATCATGAAGGTATTCACGTAGATCCTGCTAAAATAGAAGCAATCACCAAATGGAAGGTTCCACAATCAACTATGGAAATCAGAAGCTTTTTAGGATTAGCCAGATATTATAGACGGTTTATTAAGGATTTTTCTAAGATAGCTATACCATTAACTAAACTAACCTGTAAAGCAGTTAAGTTTGAATGGGGACCTAAGCAAGAAGAAGCTTTTAAGATTTTAAAGCATAAGTTAACAAATGCTCCAATCTTAGCTTTACCAGAAGGAACATAAGATTTTGAAGTATACTGTGATGCTTCAAAACTGGGATTCGGATGTGTGCTTATGCAACGCAAGAAGGTAATTGCGTATGCATCAAGGCAATTGAAAAAGCACGAGGAAAACTATATAACTCATGATTTAGAGTTAGGAGCCATAATTTTTGCCCTTAAGATTTGGAGACATTATCTGTACGGAAGTAAGTTTACTGTCTATACAGATCATAAGAGCTTAAGATATATATTTGGGCAAAAAGAATTAAACATGAGACAAAGGAGATGGATGGAAATACTAAGCGACTACGACTGTGATATTCAGTATCACGAAGGAAAGGCAAATGTAGTTGCAGATGCCTTAAGTCATAAGTATCATGAGAAACAACGACGGGTTCGTGCTCTTAGATTAAATCTACAGTTAGATTTAATGGAACAACTAAAGAATGTTCAAGAAACAGCAATCAAGGACACTGCTGAAGGAATGAAAGGAAGAATAAAAGACTTAGAACAAGGAAGTGATGGAATTTGGAGATTCCACAAGAAAAGGATTTGGGTACCTAAGCAAGGAGAATTAAGAAATAAGATTCTAGAAGAAGCTCATAAATCTAGGTATACCATGCATCCTGATAACAACAAGATGTATCAAGATTTAAGAAATAATTTCTGGTGGATAGGAATGAAAAAGGACATAGCTAGATTTGTTTCTAAGTGTCTTACTTGTTCACAAGTTAAGGCAGAACACCAGAAACCTTCGGGTCTACTTCAACAATTAGAGATGCCTGTATGGAAATGGGAACTCATAACAATGGACTTTGTTACTAAGTTACCCAAAACCAGAAAAGGTAATGATGCGATTTGGGTAATTGTGGATCGATTAACCAAGTCAGCTCATTTTCTATCCATGAACGAAACCTTTAGCATGGAAAGGTTAGCCAAGTTGTATGTAGACGAAGTAGTATCCTTACATGGAGTTCCACTCTCTATTGTATCGGATAGGGATAGTCGTTTCACTTCCCATTTCTGGATAAGTTTCTAGAAAGCAATGGGAACACGACTAAATTTAAGTACGGCATATCATCCTCAAACAGACGGGCAAAGTGAAAGGACGATACAAACACTGGAAGACATGCTCCGAGCATGTGTAATAGATTTTGGTGGAAACTGGGATGACCACCTACCCTTAATTGAATTCTCCAATAATAATAGTTATCATGCAAGTATCGAAACTGCCCCATTCGAAGCACTGTATGGACGCAAATGCAGAACTCCAGTCTGCTGGGCAGAAATAGGAGAAAGTCAATTATCAGGTCCTGAAATCGTGCAAGAGACCACCGACAAGATCACTCAAATCAAGGAAAGACTAAAGACTGCTCGAGATCGTCAAAAGAGTTATGCCGATAATCGACGCAAGCCACTGGAATTTCAAGTCGGAGATAAGGTACTTTTAAAAGTTTCTCCTTGGAAAGGAGTAGTTCGGTTCGGTAAGAAAGGAAAATTAAGTCCAAGATATGTAGGACCATTCCCAGTAATCCAACGAATAGGACCAGTTGCCTATCGTTTACAACTACCAGAAGAACTAGCTGGAGTACATGATGTGTTTCATGTATCCAATCTCAAGAAATGTCTATCTGACGAATCCCTGGTAGTACCTCTTCAAGATGTAGAGGTAAATGAAAAGCTGAAATTTGTTGAGAAGCCATTACAGATAGAAGACAGAAAGATCAAGTTTCTCAAACACAAGCGACTAGTGCTTGTGAAAGTTAAATGGGAATCAAAGAGAGGACCCGAATACACCTAGGAGCTGGAATCGGAGATGAAGCGAAAGTATCCTCATTTATTCCAGTAAATCTCGAGCACGTGATTTTTATTAAGGTAGGGAGGATGTAACAACTCTCATTAAAATTACCATTTCTTATATTATTTTACCCAATAGGAAACCCTAATTAAGACCCCCAAGTGATCCTGCACAAACCCTAAAATTTTCAGAACAATTGGAATCAGGATCAGGGCCCCTAGAACTCAGGGGGGTAAACCCTAGTTGATAATATCAACACAGTTTGCTGTACGAGGCGAATTTTATCATTCCGTCAACTCAGCTAAGCTAGTTAGGGACGTGGCTACCCTATGCTAGAACTGGTCCCCTCGCGCCATGGTACAGGCCCTCGCGCCACGCGAGGGGGACGCTTTTCCAGTATAAATTGAGGGCATTGGCACTTAGATTTCTGAGTTGGTTCGACGTAAAAATTCGATTCATGCACTGAGATATCGTCCAAATACTACAAAAACACACACAATTTCGAATTTCTGCCGCGATAACAGGGTAATAACTTGATCGCTGCTACGATTCAATGTCCGATCGATTGAAACTATCCGATAAATGTTTAAGTGCTGTTCAAATTGGGTTTATACTTTGTCATTCGTCGTGAATTCGATGGATGTTTAAGTATTGCACTTTGTCATTCATCGTGAGGGTTTAATATCGTGAGTAATCGTAAATGCTGTATTAGTTACTGACCTAGTTCGTGTGCATTATTGTTAAATTAGGTTAACAGGCTTATCAGTAGGCTAAACTCTGCCAGAATAAATCTGCAATGTGAGTTATTCTCTTTTTATCAAAATTTGCTTTCAAAATCATGTTTATTTTCAAAGTTATAATTACAAGGATTAAGTCTTTCTAATCTCCAAATTACAGCCGGTATGTGGGGTTTTGTATACATTACTTGATAACCGTCACCATTTGACAACGGGTTAGCCAAGGGGTGAAATGACCATAATCACAGACACCATTGGACAACGAGATAGCCAATAGGTGGTCGAGTGATAAATACCGTAGGTAGATGGTTGATATGTATAAACATTGTAATCGCTCTTAATACTGTAAATTATAACAATGCGTCATTTTTAGTAAAAAAGAATGATTCACCAGTATTTCCCCGCTGACAAAACCTTTTTCAAACATGTTTTAGGTGATCTGTTGTGATCCAGGAAAAGTGCCGCGAAGTACTACAAGCTTAAGGAAGTGGCTCAAAATAAATAAAGAAACATGTTTTGTAAAATAAAGATTTCCCAGTGAAATCACCGTATTGTAAATTACCGGGGTTTTATCCCGAATTATGAAATAAAATAATCGGGCATTTTCAGTTTTAAAAAGATCCTGTTAAAATCTTCCGCTGTAAACTCAAATAAATAAATACCACGGGATTTTCTGTCCCGCGGCTCCTGAACCGGGTCAAACCGGATAGGGGGCCGTGACACGTTTTGTGTGTGTACTTGTAAACTTGAAAATCTTTGAGAGACTCCTTTGAAAACAGGTATGAAAAGCATGTATGAACGTACCAAATAAATGTTTTACAAAGGCATTAAGGCATGTGAGGACATAGGGAGCACTCGAAATGAGTAGGCTTATACCCTTGTCGATTTTCCCTCGACTATGTCGATTTCCCTCGACTAGGTCGAATTTCCCTTCGACTATGTCAATTTACCTTGACTATGTCAATTTCCCTTGACTATGTCGATTTCCCTCGACTGGGACACCAAAGCACTAAAGTGATCACATGAGGACCATGAGTGGGGCTCGGCCGTACCCGTTAGATCTAACCTTCGTCCCTAATTAAGTATTAATGGCATTTCAATATTTAGTCTATGCTCACATGATCTAGTAGTGCATTTCATAGGCATTTCATACCGTTTAAGCATTCGTAACATGTATTCCACCCCCGAGAGTTATAAAAAAAAAACAATTAAGAGAAAAGGGGGAGCATGAACTCACTGTTTTGCGTCTTCGGTACTCGTAACCCAAATCTCCTTAGCAAACACGACTCTCTACAATGTACTAGGGTCTATTAGATGAACGGGTCGTGCCTTGACTTAGTATTCATGTTTTGAGTTACGTTTCTTTTATGTCTCCAATATTATTCCAACTTATAATTTCTTGTTAAAATAATAAATATTTTAACTTTAAATTGTATTTAATTTTTGGAATAATTGTTATACAATATTTTTGTATCAATACTTCTCAAGTATTTCCTTCCCAAGGATGGGGGTGTTCTCATGTATGTGTATTCGTATTCTCGTGTTTGTAGTTTCCAAAATAATATATTTTCTCTTTGTCGAAAATATGATATACTTTGTAATAATAATGAAAATCATATTTTCATTTCTTGTGTCCAAAATAATATTTACCAAAAACATATTTATAACGGTATTTTCCGAAATATTTTGTAAGTTACGTTCTTGCGTTTGATTTCACATTATTAAGTGTGTAACTTATATATTTATTCCTTGTGATTTTTGGTATTATTTTGGATTGTAAATTCTTGGTATTTTGTTAAGTTATATTACTTTAATTCTTAAAATAACATAACTATTACACCAAGTATACAAATAATAACACACAATGTGTTATAAATGTAAATATATATTCTAAATACATATTTATCCATTTTTATTTATAAAAACCAACCTCCAATACTTGTATTTTTGTAACAAAATCTATGGCAAGGTTTATATTGAAAGTCATAGTTAAAACACACTTGTAAATATTTGTTTAGAAAATATTTTTCTAAGTGTTTGTATTTTTAGAAAATTTCGCCATAGTTTCCTCTAGAAATGGAGGTGTCCATGCTATTAAAGCATATCTTTTCAAAAAAAAAAATCATCACAAACAATCAACAATTAACCTTAGACAACTTACACTTACCAAGTGTCCAAAACAATGTTATTTGCACTACAACATGAACTTGAACTTTTATTTAAAACTTGTAGGAACTTGGTAGTATGTTTAGTAGACTTAGTTACCCTTTAAAGTGTTTTTATTTCTTTAAAAATCTCATTCTCGAAAGATTTGAGTGTTTACAACTTGTTAGATGATTTTTCCAAAAATCATTCTTTTGAACTTTTCTTGTAAACAAAGTGTTCTTATACTTGTTTCAACACTAGAAACATGATTGGTTTTCTTTAAAACAATGTTTATACAAATCTTGTTATTTAACTTGGTTCCTTTGGAAAACTATTTTAGTAATCATCCACTCACAAGACTTTTATCTTGTTTAAATCATCATCTTATGAAAACAACTTTTATCATTCAAGTTCATGTAACATAAAGCATGATGATCTTGGTCTTTCACAAGATCATCACTTTAACTTACTAGACCATGTGTTTAATCACAATCTAGCAGGTTCCATATGATGTCTAACATCACTAACACTAGTAATAATTCAACAAGAAGCAAATAAACACAAATCAACAAGTATTCATATGTTAAATAGCTTATGTTAAAGTTGCATGATCAAGTTCTTTAGTGTTCATCATGTTTAACAATGTTCATCATCTATTAATCATCAAAATATGAAATAACAAGAGATCATAAGGGCCTTACTACTAGCACAAGGCTAGGGAAGAACACTTGATGTTGTAGATGACAAATGTGGAGGATAAAAGCTAATGGGAGAGGTCCTTCAAGATCCAAGATCACCAAGCTCATTAGATACCTTCTAACACCTTAGGAGTATATGGAATGGATGATCAATGGTTGAAAGTGGTGGTGGTGTTGTTGTTGCTCATGGTCGTGGGGTAGAAGAAGAGGGGAAGAGAGATGAGTGGGGTGAAGTGTGAGAGTTCTAGTCCATCTTATAACCATCTTAATGCATTATCCATTAGGTCTTGTGTTTCTATAGTACACAACATGATCTAAACAAATCTAAGTAAGATCAAATGAAATCTAGGAGATCAAGGGAAGATTTGGGGTAATCTTGTAAGATCTTGGAGGTGGGGCCACCCTCATAACCGTCCATATGGATGGGGGGGGGTCTTGGTTGATTTTGAATGATAAGTTAAGTGATTAGTTAAAGTTCTAAGTATAATAGTTAGTGTGTATGCATATATGGTGTTATATAGTGTGTTAGGGTGTTCGGGGATCATAACTAGCTTAGAAACATTTAAACAATGCTTCTAGTATAATTTTGGTGTTTCGGGTTGTGTCCGGTTGTTCGGTTAGATACCGGTTCGTTAAAGTGTCAAACTATACCGTCTAGTGTTCTTTATGTACCCTTTTGTGACACTTTTAATTCCCGACACTTAGGAAAGCATTCAGGACCATTTTGTCATATTTTTGCATGTAACAAACTTGTTAAAATGTTGAATTTTTGCTGATTTATGCAGAATTCTGCACTTTATGTGGGTTTTAGGCACTTTCCGGCACTTTATCTATCACCTAAAAAACCAGTTTTGTGGTCCTTACTTCCCTACACACTACGCTAGTGTAGTACGTAGTCTCTGGCTCATACTGGGCCTCAAAACACTGTCTGTCTATGTACTGAACTCCCGTCAGTGCTTTTAGTTTGTCTGATAATGGTGCCAATTCTATTCTGTGCATTATTAGAACTATATCGTGTTGCATGTAGTAATGATAAAATTCTTACAACATGAAATGCCATTGTATGTATATAACAGTAATCAGAATTTCATTTGTCTTGTAAGCTAGATCATGCACAGATTATTGTTCAATTTGTGTACGGAATGTATGGAAAAGTGACAGTTGTCACATTCTCCCCCCGTTAAAAGAATTTCGTCCCGAAATTCAAGTGATGCCATCGGTCGCAGGGGAGTTGTGAATCAAATGTGGTCACTTAGGTTTAAAATTTGTCTTCATGTTCCCATGTAACTCTGGGCCATGATATGAATTCTAATGTACTCAAGTAAATCAATTACGTCTTCTCCATGTTTTGTGGGCCCTCACTCCGCAACCTTAACAGGTTCTATAGTAAATTAGAGTTTGTCGTTGACGTTAATCTTGTTTGTGGGAATTACGACTGTTCCTTGAGTCAGACTCCTCTAAAGACTAGACATGTGGAATGTGTTGCGATCACTACTGATCTTTTCTGGAAGTTTCAGCCTATGAGCAATGGTCTTGATCCCTACCAGGATTCTCGAAAGGTCTAATATACCGGGGGTCCAACTTTCCATGTTTTCCAAATCGCATCGCGCCTTCTCAAGGCGAGGCTCCCATTAAAGCCATACTTCTTTTCTCGAATTCCTACGATTTCTGCCGGTCGTCGGCGCAATCTTTCTATATTCCGCGGGTTGTCTCGATCACATATCTGAACGATCTTGCCTCTAATTTTTCCTGAACCAACTCGGGCCAGTAGATTGTTTATCTCCGGTCTCCGTTCAACACCAGGGGGATCGACTTATTATGTTCCATCTAAAGCTTCACACGAAGCGATTTAACCAGCGGGGTGATAAATACGGTTGTGGGAAAACTCCGCTAAGGGCAAGTGAGTGTTTCGACTTTTCATCAAAGTTTATCACCCCAAGCACGTAACATGTCCATACAGTCTGCATCGTTCAGTAGCTCAGTCCATCTTCGTTAATATTTAAGTTCTTACGATCAACGGTGTGCTACAACCCTTGTTATCAGTTAAGGTCGTGCAGCGTTTTCTTACAGGTAATGATGTTAAGTTTGTGGCGTTCAATTACTGTAACTAGATCAAGGTTTCTTCTCATGATCCCTTAATCAACGTGGCGAGTATGCAATGTCGTGGTCTCGTTGCATCGACGCGTAATCGAGACTTTGTCAAGAAGCGTCACATAATTGCAACTCTAACTCCTTAGCTCTTGATTGCAGGGTTGGCATGAATCTCATTCTTGTCCACCATGTATCCTAAAGTTCTTACCTCGCGAATTCGAAATCCGCCCTTCGACATCCTAGCACATAACTGTTCTTTCTCTAAGAGTCGCAAGGTAATTTGGAGATGTTGCTCACGACCTTCCTTGGTTGTTGGGCATATAGGAATGTAGTCAATAAATATAATCATGTTCTTACCATGTATGGCTTGCACACCTGATTCATGAGGTCCATGAATATTGTCGGTGCATATGTTAAGCCAACCGGCACTTCAAGGAACTCGTAATGCTCAAGGTAAGTCCCTAAGGTCGTGTTAAGGATATTTTCCTCTTGTATTCGCAGCTGAGGATGTCCTGACCTCAAGTCGATCTTCGAGTAATAACTGGAACCTTACAATTGGCTCGTTCATGTCATCAGTCCTTGGCAAAGGATTCCGATTCTCAATTCTCTGAAATTGATGCAAAGTGGAAACTGTCAACTTTCTTCTTGTGTCCTTAACTAAGGGTGTCATGTCCTTAATTCCATCTTAGAATAGTAGCTCTTGCAGTTACATCGGAGGCTCATGCTTCTTCAACAAAGCTAGTCGGTAGGGCGTCATTCGGCACTGGTGCCGCTCCTAGCACTAGGTTCATCCTAAACTCCTCTTGTTGCTGTGGAGGTATTCCTGGCAAGTCTTCAGGAAGGTCTTCTGGGAATTCCTCCACCACGGGGTTGTCTTCTAGCTCCAGCTCCTAGGTCTCCTTATCGGCAACATGAGCTAGGAAGGCTATGCAGTCTACTCGGAGGCGCTTCTGTGTCTCTTCGACCAATGTGAGATGTCGCAGACCCACGGTCTAGTACCCTTGCACCTGTTGCAAGAAGGTTGTGTACTATAAATGTTTCATCATTCACAAGAGGGGTGCGACTGATTTTCCTTATATCGAACGACTTCAGCTCTATACTTGGATATCTAATCCATGTTGGCCATCATATCATGACTTCCCAAGTCAATGGTAACAGAAAGTTCCGGCCTTCTGAGTTCCAAACTATAATCCTTAATCGTCTCGCCTGCCTAAACAAATTTTCTATATGCCGATTCTAAAGAATACGAGATGTCTATTCTACTTGAAACTTGGCCAGGTAGTTCTTAAGCTCTAAGGATACGAGATTAAAGTTGATGCCAGTATTAATCAGAAATGGATGCATAAGGTTGGTTAACAGGGAACGTACCCGTAATCGCATTTGGGTCCTGACGTGCTTCACGAGCTCCGATCGTGAAGACCCTTCCTAGCTTGGTTCTTCCTAGGGCAATCTTTCCTAAAGTGCCCTGCTTCACCACACCTGTAGCAGCCTGGAATTTTCCCATTATCTCTTCCGTCTGGATCCTTCGCCCAACAGGCATCCTTGCTGTGCCCTTCCTTTCCACACTTTCCGCACTTAGGCCTCAGACATCGACCTTCATGGTAAAAATTGCATTCCTCGCACCTCGGCTTAGTCCCCAAGTAAATCTTACCACCAGCCTTATTAGTGGCTCCATAAGCTTTCCTGCCATGCGGCGGGTTCACTTCCTTTCTTTTGTTGGCCTTAAAGCTTCCATAGCTGACTTGGGTGCCTATCTTTAGGTTTGAAGACTTCCTCTTCTTATTTCCTGATGACTCCACATGAGTCTCTTTCTTGTTATTCTCAGATTCTGAAAACTTTCCCATGCGTAGAGCTTCTTTAGTAAGAGTGACACTCAAATCGATAGCCTCTGCGATGGTTGAGGGCTTTGAGGTAGTAACCATACTCCTAATTTGAGGTGCAAGTCCCCAAATGAATCGCTCAATCCTTTTGAATTCCGGCTTGACTAAGTAGGGAACGACCCTAGACAAGTCATGAAATCGCTGGACGTACTCAGAAATCTTCGGCCCGTCCATTTTCAAATTCCAGAACTACACCTCAAGCTTCTGGATTTCAGCCCTAGAACAGTATTTCTTCTCCATCATTTCCTTAAGCTCATCCTAGCTCAGTGCATGAGCAGCTTCGTCTCCGAGGGTCTGAACCTGAAGTTTCCACCAAGAGAGTGCGCCGTCCAAAAACAACCCTGAGATATAGGTAACACTCTGCTGGGGCGAACAGTTACTCATCCTTAGAATGGAGTTAGTCTTTTCCGCCCAACGAACAAATGCAACGGCACCTCCTGTGCCATCAAAATTCAATGGCTTGCAGTCCAGGAACTGTTTATAGGTGCAGCCAGTTGGAGGGTTATTTCCGGAAGTGCCACCGTTTTGTTCGGAGCGGAGGGCTTCATGTCGTGCAATTTCCTGTGAGATGCGTTCTTGAAGCTCGGCTTCTGTCCTTGGTAACATACTGGTGTCTGTGTCTCGTCTGGGTGGCATTCTCTTCTGTCAAAAGGTATGAGGTAGGTTAGACAACATTCCATAATTGTCTATGAGATACATAGCACCATAAGCAAATATGTAATCACCCAATATCACATGCACATATAATCAACAATGTATGAGCGAGGAAACAATTACTGAGCCTTCACATAGGCTTGGCAATTTGGCTTATTGTTTGTAATGGGAAGAATAAAATGAACTCGAGGCTACATCACCTCGGTCATACAAGTTTCATGAGATGGTAGTTGTTTTCCTTCTACCTAGCTTTCCAAGACGGGTATACTTCCCTTGAGATGGGGGTTGTCCATGTAGGGGTGATAGAGAGTGTAACGTCACTGAATCTTTCCGAATGTTATCCATCTTCACTTGCTTAATTATCGGTTCTCAAACGTCTCGTACACGGGTAGAAGTGTTAGACACGAAGTAGGCAAAGACAGGTTTCCTACTTTATAAAGTGCTAAAGCAATGGTCTATGTATTGTTCTACCAGATGAAGGTGTGAACACCTGTAGATTATTTTTGGGTGGTGATCATTAGCTTGACCCGCAGAGTCCGCCAGGATTTCCATGCACTACAAGTTGTTATTACGTGGGCCCCCGTAATAATAAATTGTCTTGCACGGTCACCCCAACTTCCCTCGTCCAAGCAGATGATTAACCAAAGAGGGGACACTACTGTCCATATACTCCTGACATGGAAAAGACCATTGCGGTGGCCCACGCGCTAACATCCGTTATCGTTACGCGCGAATAGGCACGATGATTAATCGAATTAGGAATAAGGAGAATTCCTAGTAGTTGGAGGGACACCTTTAAGATGAATACTTCATCTCCCTTGTCTGGTCAAGCGTGTCGTCAATCTTGCTTCAAAAGCCACACAGGGACCTCGTCCCGCTGATAAAGAAGTTGTCCAAGGTTGCCGCCTCTGCCTCGCCGTCACTACCATAGTCAGACACCTTCACAATCGAGAGGGAAGAGCAGCCATCTCCTACTGAAACAAGCTCGGAATCTCGTTTGGTAATCACTCCAGCCATGAACGTGAGGCTGATAGCTTCATCGTGCGAGTTAAGAGCAATAATAGGATTCGGAGTGAAGGTGTCTTATTCACGTCAATAATTACTCCATACACTTATTCGTATGTATATATTGATAAAAAAATATGTTACTTAGCATAAACAGGAAATTCAATGCATCATATCACATATAACTCTCGTTTATCCTTGGGGGGGGTCATTTTATCTTTGGCAAGTCTAACTCGTGTAAACTATGCCTTAGTTGGCACCTTATTTTGGGGTATTCCCTACTAATGTCCTTGCCTTGTCTCTTCTTTGAAAAATGTTTGACTCATGGATCTTGACGCTTACGTGAATGCAATGAAAAACCTTTTTGTAAAATGTTTTTGTGAGAGAACTCTAGTGATTGTAGTCTAGACTCGAGAAGGAATACTAGTTCACTACAATCGAAGCTCTGATACCAAACCGTCACACCCTGACTTTTGCGGAAGCGTATGATGTGTGACTGGTTTAATATCATTGCATTCAATCGTAATAAACAACTACATGATCAAAACGATGTTCATCCATTCATAAAATTTAAAGTGTTACAAACATTGATTTCTTAAGTTTTAAAACACAACCTTCGACTAAATCAATAGTGGATGACATCTAAACTTGAAATTTACTTCTAGAAATAACACCCGCGCCCAAGATCCAACCTGTCACCTGAAATACATGTAATTTTGGAAAACATCAACAAAAGTTGAGCGAGTTTATGCTTTTTGTGTGTATACTTGTAAACTTGAAAATCTTTGAGAGACTCCTTTGAAAAAAGGTATGGAAAGCGTGTATGAACGTACCAAATAAATGTTTTACAAAGGCATTAAGGCATGTGAGGACATAGGGAGCACTCGAAATGAGTAGGCTTATACCCTTGTCGATTTTCCCTCGACTATGTCAATTTCCCTCGACTGTGTCGAATTTCCCTTCGACTATGTCAATTTACCTTGACTATGTCGATTTCCCTCGACTGGGACACCGAAGCACTCAAGTGATCACATGAGGACCATGAGTGAGGCTCGGCCGTACCCGTTAGATCTAACCTTCGTCCCTAATTAAGTATTAATGGCATTTCAATATTTAGTCTATGCTCACATGATCTAGTAGTGCATTTCATAGGCATTTCATACCGTTTAAGCATTCGTAACATGTATTCCACCCCCGAGAGTTATAAAACCAAAAACAGTTAAGAGAAAAGGGGGAGCATGAACTCACTGTTTTGCGTCTTCGGTACTCGTAACCCAAATCTCCTTAGCAAACACGACTCCCTACAATGTACTAGGGTCTATTAGACGAACGGGTCATGCCTTGACTTAGTATTCATGTTTTGAGTTACGTTTCTTTTATGTCTCCAATATTATTCCAAGTTATAATTTCTTGTTAAAATAATAATTATTTTAACTTTAAATTGTATTTAATTTTTGGAATAATTGTTAGACAATATTTTTGTATCAATACTTCTCAAGTATTTCCTTCCCAAGGATGGGGGTGTTCTCATGTATGTGTATTCGTATTCTCGTGTTTGTAGTTTCCAAAATAATATATTTTCTCTTTATCGAAAATATGATATACTTTGTAATAATAACGAAAATCATATTTTCATTTCTTGTGTCCAAAATAATATTTACCAAAAACATATTTATAACGGTATTTTCCGGAATATTTTTTAAGTTACGTTCTTGCGTTTGATTTCACAATATTAAGTGTGTAACTTATATATTTATTCCTTGTGATTTTTGGTATTATTTTGGATTGTAAATTCTTGGTATTTTGTTAAGTTATATTACTTTAATTCTTAAAATAACATAACTATTACACCAAGTATACAAATAATCACACACAATGTGTTATAAATGTAAATATATATTCTAAATACATATTTATCCATTTTTATTTATAAAACCAACCTCCAATACTTGTATTTTTGTAACAAAATCTATGGCAAGGTTTATATTGAAAGTCATAGTTAAAACACACTTGTAAATATTTGTTTAGAAAATATTTTTCTAAGTGTTTGTATTTTTAGAAAATTTCACCATAGTTTCCTCTAGAAATGGAGGTGTCCATGCTATTAAAGCATATCTTTTCAAAAAAAATCATCACAAACAATCAACAATTAACCCTAGACAACTTACACTTACCAAGTGTCCAAAACAATGTTATTTGCACTCAACATTAACTTGAACTTTTATTTAAAACTTGTAGGAACTTGGTAGTATGTTTAGTAGACTTAGTTACCCTTTAAAGTGTTTTTATATCTTTAAAAATCTCATTCTCGAAAGATTTGAGTGTTTACAACTTGTTAGATGATTTTTCCAAAAATCATTCTTTTGAATTTTTCTTGTAAACAAAGTGTTCTTATACTTGTTTCAACACTAGAAACATGATTGGTTTTCTTTAAAACCAATGTTTATACAAATCTTGTTATTTAACTTGGTTCCTTTGGAAAACTATTTTAGAAATCATCGACTCACATGACTTTTATCTTGTTTAAATCATCATCTTATGAAAACAACTTTTATCATTCAAGTTCATGTAACATAAAGCATGATGATCTTGGTCTTTCACAAGATCATCACTTTAACTTACTAGACCATGTGTTTAATCACAATCTAGTAGGTTCCATAATCGTTCAATAACTCGACCCATCGTCGTTGCCGCATGTTTAAATCCTTCTGATCAAATATGTGTTGCAAACTCTTGTGATATGTAAAGATTGTACAACGAGTACCATATAAGTAGTGACGCCAGATCTTTTACGCGAATACCACCGCACCTAGCTCCAGATCGTGCGTGGTATAGTTTTTTCATGCACCTTTAGTTGACGAGACGTGTACGCGATGACCTTGTCCCATTGCATCAACACACAACCAAGACCTTGATGTGATGCATCACAATAAACCATGAAGCCATCGGTACCGTCAGGTAAGGACAAAATAGGCGCGTCACAAAGTTTATCCTTTAGTAGTTGAAAAGCCGCCTCTTATTTTTCGCCCCAATAAAATTTCTTGTCCTTTTGTGTTAGGGACGTTAGCGGTTGAGCAACTTTTGAAAAGTTCTCTATGAATAGTCTATAATAGCCCGCTAATCCCAGAAACTGTCGTATTTCGGTAGGAGTCCGAGGCGCTTCCCAATTCTTAATCGCCCCAATCTTGGCCGGGTCGACGTGAATTCCCTTCTCATTTACCACATGACCTAGGAATTGAACCTCGCGAATCCAGAATTCACACTTTGAAAACTTGGCATACAGTTGTTCCCTTCTCAAGAGTTCCAAAATAGCTCGCAAATGTTGTTTGTGTTCCTCCTTGGTTCGCGAGTATATTAGGATATCATCGATAAACACAATCACAAACTTGTCCAAATACGGCTTACACACACGGTTCATGAGGTCCATGAATACCGCTGGTGCATTGGTTAAGCCGAACGGCATAACAAGAAACTCGTAATGCCCGTAACGAGTCATAAAAGCCATTTTGGGGATACTTTCCTCCTGTATTCTCAACTGATGGTATCCCGACCTCAGGTAGATCTTGGAATAGTAGCTGGAACCTTGTAGTTGATCGAATAAGTCGTCGATTCTTGGTAAGGGATATCGGTTCTTGATGGTCAGCTTGTTTAACTCCCTAGAGTCAATGCACATGCGAAAACTGTCGTCTTTCTTTTTAACAAATAATACCGGAGCTCCCCAATGTGAGAAACTCGTGTGACACCCGGCTTTTCAGGCCATACCGTACAACTGTAACACGTGTTGTGAATAGATAAAAGGATGTATTGGACTGATTCTGATGTTTATATATGATATTTAATGAGTTGGTAAATTTAATCGTTGGTAAAAATTATGTTGGCAATGATAAGATAAACGCTTATCACGTAACGATTAAAATGCGAAACGAACGTCGGTGACCACCCGATCAGTGTTAAAATCATAAAAATAGTCAGTTATGATTTGAATAGTAATTTTAATCATATTCGTGAGGAAAAATAAATTAAAATGCTAGGAAACTCTATTTTTCGAGTTTGAGCGTGCACCGCGCGATACTGCGCGTATCTGACAAAATACTGTCAACGCAGCCAGTCAAGGCAACTGGTAATTATTTTAGTAGTATTTTAGTGAGATTATTTTTATAGAGTGATAAAAATAATTTAAAACGCACTAAAACGGGATTAAAACGGTAGATAAAATACCCGGTATCCAGTAAAATATCAGTTTTAATCTATATATATGTATATATATGTGTGTATACGTGTACATATATGAGGATGGACAAGAGTTGGCACACATGCAAGCCCTCTCTCTCCTCTCTCTTCCCCCTATTGGATAAAAAAGGTGGGTCATGATTATGTTTCATGTAATACTTCTCATATCCTTCAAAATCTTGTATAATCCAAGAATTTTATCAAAAACTCAACCAAAATCTCTCTCTCTTAACAAATCAACCAAACACCCCCCTTTTCTTCTTTATTTTTGAATTTCCAACTAAGTTCTTAGGAATTCAAGATGATTTCAACTCCATTTGAAGGTTTAAAGGTGTTTTCAAGCAAAAACCAAGCCTCACATCATCCTTTTCGTTCAAAAACTCACTTGAATCTTGAAGGTATAAAAACTATTTTCTTAAACATGTTCTTGATTCTTGGTGATGAAAATGATAGTGAAAGGTTTCTCTTGATTCTTAGGATATTTCACAAAACTTGAAACTAAAAACAAATGGGTTTTTGAAAGAAATAAAAATGAGTGTATACATATGTATGTATGTATGGCCGAAAGTTGTATGAGTGTGCGTATTTAGTTGTGTTTTGATTTTGTTGAATGATTCTTGTTTGACTTGATTCTTGAAAGATGGTTACATGCATGGGTCAAAAATGTGTCATAAAAGAATGTTCTAAAAAGGGTTTTATGATTTGAGATGAATATGTTAAAAAGTTAACTTTTGGAAGTTCATATATGTATGTATATATGTCGTGTATATATATATGTATGCATGTATGTAAGTTTTTGTCACATGTTCCTAAATGTAAGAATGTTTGTATTTATGTAAAAATGATTAGATGATAATTGAATGGATATGTTTTGATTTATATGAACAAGAAATAAATATGTTCTATGGTGCATTTAAGATCATGTAAGATGATGGTCTTATGATGTGGGTGCATTAGATGCACATACTTGGACATGCATTTTGAAATATGATCAAGAAAGGACGATTAGGACATGATTTGATAAAAATAGATTTTAATCAGAATCTAAACACTAAAAATGTAAGTATTTGAAGTGTTTAATGGTATATACTTTTGTCATAATGTTTACTAGCTTTGCATGTTGTACTTGGTGCATTAGAACTTGTAAAATACATGAAATCGCATGATTTATATGACTTACACAAAAAATGCACTAATCTGATTATAACCACTATTTTAATCAGTAAATAACATGTATTGTGTTAAAATATCAAGTCATTCCGAGTTGGGATGATTATCGTAACGTTTAACGCAAAACTATGCGTTAAAACGATCAAAAATCGGCTTTTCGAATGATTTTTATAAAACTGATTTAGATCAGTAAGTAAACTGATATTTTTAGTTTAAAAACAAGTATTTTAACTAATTTAAAGTTTACTTGGTGTTTGGTTAGTCATACGTGACTTCCGACGGCCGAAAATGTTACCGAATTGCTAAAATACGCATTTTTCGATGAACACTAGTATGGGTAAATTTTGGGTGAACCTTATGTGTTATGTGATTTAAACATGTGAATGTGACAATTTGTTAAGTTTTAACATGATATTGGAAATTTAGATTATGCATGTGCGTTTTATGCGATAGAAACGGTAAAAAATCGCGTTAAATGTGTAGCTTGTTTGTCGAGCATGAAAATTGGTACATATAAGATATTTTATGTATACTTGCCATAAAAATGACAAAATAGATAAGTTAACGAAATTACGCGTGTTTCGATAATAAATTATGTGAACGTTTATGTATATATATTACGACGCGCAAATCGTAGATATATTACGTATAAACGGGAGTGTTAATGGATTTACATGATAACGGTCACCAATAAAATTGTTCAAGTCGCAAAAATCTTAAAAATATATATATGGACTCATATATATATATATAGGAGAAGGATCATTACAGAACACTAATTATTGCGAGAACAAAAAGAACAACTCTAAATCACTAAATTTTGGGATTTAAGGTTCATATTTTTTAAACTTTATGTTTCTTACATTCATATGTGTATTATATATACATAAAAAATCATATATTTTCCCCTACACATAGTCTACATACATGTAGGTAATTTAGCCTAAACATAACCTACATGTGTGTAGGTTATTTAAAAATTAAAGATTTTTTATATTTTGTTTTAAATTCTAGTGTGATAAACAATAAATCTTACATTTATAACATCTTCATTTACTTTTTAGGTTTTTTGGATTGAAAAAATGAGTGATTCATTTTGTTCTGCGTGTTCTCGCAATATTTAGTGTTCTGCATAGAACCTTCCCCTATATATATATATATATATATATATATATATATATATATATATATATAGGATTGGGTTCATTTGTGAACCCTTCCTTGTTTATGAACAAAACGAACAAATCCTGGCCGTAGATCTTATTAAATTAATAGTAAGGGTAGGATTGTCTTTTAACATATATATTTTTAATTCAAATTTTCTTTTTTAAAAATTAAGTTTAGTTACCAGAAAAAATAACCACCCATCCTGTCGTAATTCAATTTCAATTCATGAGGGGAAAAAAACTACCTCCATATTTTCCCAGATTGTTCCCCAGTTCAAGAAATTTCATACCTTTACCATCTTCGTTTCATTCTAATTTGGTTACACTAACGATTTCTAAATTATGCCAGACACGAACACGAACGAACTGCCAGCCGATTCGTTAATTCCTCATAGCCCCGTAGGTTCCATCGAACATCAAGGTATAATTTTCAAACATCATAGTCTCGAACGACATGGGGAAGGTCATGCGTTTACTAACGATTTATAAATTTTTGACAGACACGAACACGAACAATCAGCATGTTGTCTCAGCCAATTTGTTAAGTCCTCATGGCTCCGAACGTTTAGCAGAGGATCATGTGTTTGTAGCTTCCATTGATCATCAAGGTACAATTTTAAAACATACGTGTATATAAGTTTGTATCCAGTTTCGCAGGTACAAGTAGGGATGAGCTCGGTCCGGTTCGGTACCGAACCGGTACCGGTACCGAAAGAACCGGTACCGAAAATCCTCAAAAGTTGGTACCGGTACCGGTACCGAATATCCCCGGTTCGGTACGGTTCGGTACCGGTACCGGTTCGGTACCGGTATTTGAGGGTAAAAACGAGCAAAATACCGGTACCGAACCGGTACCGTACCGGACCGGTACCGAACCGGTACCGAAAATGTCAAAAGTGGGTACCGAATCGGTACCGAAAAGGTACCCGGTTCGGTAAATTCGGTACCGGTACCGGTTCGGTACCGGTTCGGTACCGGTACCGGGTCCATTTTGCTCATCCCTAGGTACAAGAATACATAGCTGTATGAACAATTAGACCGGGAGAGAAAGCAATTAAGAAGAGTAAAAAACCGAGACGAAAATGCAATTTTTCTAATAAACGAGTTAGAGATCATGACAAGAGGAACTATCCGCTTAAAAAGGGTAACCCGGTTAAGGACGATTCGTCAACCGACGAAGAAGATGATGTATACGAAGAATCCGAAACCGAAGAATACGTGTCCGATGATTTTGGTAGTGAAGAGTAGGTTACGTAAATCGTAACAAAATTCAGTTGTTTTTTTCATGTTCTCCTTCAGTTTTAGGTTTTTTTAAACATGACAGTTGATGTTAGCTTAAACTAGTTCTTATCGTAATTTTGCTTACATGTGTTTACGGTGGTGCTATATGTTTTTGATATATCATGTATAACTGGATTCTATAGGTTTTTAAGTTTTATCCATTACACATGATTGTTAATTGACAATCTTCCCGTGGCCTCTACTAACTCGCGAAATGTGATACATGTTACAGTTACAAGTAGTACAGTAGGTTATAAGAGCATAACTGGTCGCAGTTCATGAGTATTTGCAGTCCAATAGGTTAGAATGTTAGAGCTGCACATGTGTTTGTGTTGTGCGTAATCCCATCAATTGCTACACTTGAAAATACCTTGTTAAAATGTTTTTTTAAAAGGTACAAATTAATATAGACGCCAACAGTGTATATTTTGTGACATCCCAGTTTTGAGTTTATTAATGATGTAGCATGTGTGAGTCTAATTGAAGTCCCATTTTCATCTACTTTTACATTCCATGTTGCATAAAAGGGTATCTATATGTCAGTGTTATAACATATACATATATAGTTCTGAAGTTTATAAGGTTATCAAGTATCTATGGATGTTCATAGACAATGTACACGTGTTCTCTACCGGGTCACAATATGGCATACAAGTTACATCAACTAGTAGTCGAGTAGGTGGCAATGTCTCGAGTTACGCATGTGCATTTTGCATCTGGTATTTTCATGTAGGAAATATCTTTTAGAATAACACGTTTGTATGTGGTTTTCGTAATGTAAGAGGTACATATGAAACTTGTGTTGCCCACTTGTGCATAGACTAACGTTCGTATAAATCAGACTGTCAAGGATATTTACTATTTTTATAAATGCATAACAAACATCACTGTTACCCTAATATTTAAAACAAAGGTGTTTTGGTCAAAAATTACCGAAGCAATTTAGTGATCAAATTAGTTAAGTGAGGTAGTGTGCTAAAATTATGTGTGAAAAATATGTTAACCAAGTTAGTTATAAAAACAGTTTCAGGATACGGCTCAAGATATAGAGCTGTATCTATGATCAAACAATGAGCGGAAAAGTAAAGGTTGACACGTGATGTACGAGGAAAGCCCTTGATCAATCTAGATCGCCGGCATAAAACCTCGGGAGCTGACAATCGCAGCTGCCTTGTTCTTCTATTGCTTCAAATATCAGGATACAGTGCAGGATGTGGTGCGGATCAACTATGTGTTACAATGTAATTCGAATACAAGTGTTGTGTGTAGTGTTTGCAGTGAGCTAGAGAGAAAGTGTTCAAAAATGTGAAAATTGAGTGCCTTAATCTGATCCGCCCCCATCTATTTATAGTAAAACAAATATAACAAACTATCCTAAATAACCGGGATCCAACGAATATTCCTCACTCGAACGTTGTGGACCTAGTATTTTTTGTTCAATGTCTCTCCCATAACAAACATGCCCGAGTCTTGAGGAGAAGAAGTCCATCTGACCGTTAGCGAACCCCAGCCTTTAACCTACATGTGGTTAATTCAATATTCCTCAGGATATCGCCCAACATGTTAGCAATATCCCCGTCTAGTATCCTGATCACAAATAAACAATTAAAAGCAGGATATTGATCAAGATATGTATGCTCAGAAAATGACCCATAACAATTGTCCCCAAATATATCGGTTGGTATACCAATCCAACGGATATATTTTAAAAGTTTTATCCCACAATTCAAGGCATTTAAAACGAAGCGACGGTCAAGATCACATCATAACCTCCAACACGCTTTTAGCTCAATGGAGATCCACAATGCCCCTATATCTTCTCTCTTCTTGTTTGAAAAGCAGATATCTCAAACAGAGTCTCCAGGTAATTCCCCATTTCTCATTCACTTTCTGTCAATTTTTCTTGCCTTATTCGTAATGGCTGCCGAGACCTTCACCCAGCAGAATCTCCTCAAAAATCCTGAAAAAGGAGGTCTGCGCTTTCGACAACGCAGACATCGCGGCTTTGAGAGCTTCCGGTGCTTTCCCTGATAACACAGTCTTTAGATCGTTCGATCGGTCAATTCGATCGGATGTTTCTTCCATAGATTGGGTCTGCTTTCCAGTATACCCTTTTTCGCTGGGTCTTCGATACCCCTTTCCTGAATTCATGATGCAATTCTTCCGAACCACCGGCATCTCTTTTGCTCAAACCATGCCCATGGTTTGGAGAGTATTAATCGTACTTAACCAAATCAAAAACCTTCATTGCCTCCGATCCCACGGCTCTAGCCGGTTCTTGCTTTTTTCGACCTCTAGCAAACCCCTTATTCTTAAAGCCACCAAAAACGAAGATGGATGGCAACGCAAATTTTTCTTTGTCAAACGAGACTCCATTGCTGAGGGTGCCAGCCTTCCAGTGGAGTGGTTAACCACCGGTAGGGTCATAAATGTTCTCATGTACCTTTAGGTTTTTATCTTTTACTAATATCCTTCTTTTTGATTCTTATGCAGTGAATTTCAAGGAAGTAGCTCCCCCTACCGCTGAATCAGAGGAAATAATCAAAACTGTTTACCAATTACCTGCAATAGACAGGAGTTTCACCACACACGTCCCGAGTTCCAGTCAATACTCGTCATCTGAAATGTCTGGTAAGGATTACTTTTAAAATAGTTAGTTAGTATAGCATAATAGAATGAAAAGTAATAATAATGCAAAACTTTTTCCTTTATGCAGCACCGGCCAAAATCCCTGAAGTCTTTGACCTCGACGAGTTGGACAGTTATTCTGATCAGGTTCAGGTCAAGAAGGAACCTAGTCCCAGGGCCACAGCCTCATCCAAACCCAGTGGTTCGAAAGCCATTGTCATCAGCAAACCCTTGCCAACTACCAAGCCCCGGAGCTCCAGCTCTCGTAAAAGGAAAGAGCCCGATTCCCCCGTCATTTCTGACACTTTTCCCTATGAGAAGCACGGGTTCATTGAAGCTAGTCGGTTTATGACTTCCTTTCTTAACCAGGTTAGTATTCTCAAACCACATCCTGCAGCTTACATCATTTACAAAGATTTATCAATATTAATACATGTCCTCTTACTTTCGCAGGGTCTTGAGCGTCTGGTTCATCTATATCAAGAATCCTGCGAGCTTAACAAGACGCTTGAATCCAAGTTAAAGGAAGCAGAAGTCACGATCTCCGATTAAGGCATGATTGCAGCCGCCAAATCTCGTCATTACGAGGAGAAGTTCAAAGCTATGATTCAAGAACACCAGACTGCTCTCAACAAAGCTACTCTTCAAGCCCAAGCCGATCTTGAAACTTCCCATGTGCAACATGAACGGGATATGGTCACCTACCAGGATAGCCTTAAGAGTTCCGTCGTCATTTCTCTTCTCCAGGCCAGGCTGAAGATAGCCCATGAAGCCAAAACACTAGGTTTTGAATGCCCTTCTTGGGACGTTGGTGCCTGGGAAACGAGACTAAAGAATCTTGGCGGCATTTCTACCACACCAGCTGCCGAAGGATCCTCCAAAGTAGCTGAAAAAGCTAACGATGCTGAGAGGGATGTTGAGGTGGATCCTGAGACGGATGCTGCTGAAATTACCGCGAACGAAGATAGCACTGCCCCCTAAAACTTATTTCCTTTTGTTTGAGCAATTTTATGTCTTATGAATCAATTTTTATTTTCTGCATTGAAACAATTTGATAACCGAAGGCGGATGGGTCCTGGGTTTCAGGATGAAGCCTTTGGTTATCAGCTAGTACCGTTTATTTCCAGTAATTTCATCTTTCATTTTTCTTGCTATCACTTTCTGTCTTTCTTATTATAGACCTTAGTTTTGCAAAATATAGTTAGTGATATATTACCAAAATTTTTATTAATTCAATCACCTTTAGAGAAAATTAAAAGATAGTTCATTTTAAAACCTGTTATGACGATACTAACTTAATTAAAGTTTCAAACTAGTACCAGTTTCATATATCTTAATCAAATATCCTGAAAAGTATTTTGAAAATATATTTGGAGAATATATCCCGGGAATTTATCCTAATCAGGATATTTAACCTTTTACCAAACATAGTATAACGTTTACAAAGGAAAGATCATACCAGGAATAGGGTACAACCCTATTATCAAATCTCAATCCCTTTGCAAGTTTTCCGATGAAGATGTCCCCTGTCTGAGACACTTAGTGCATTAGTTCTGAGTCTTATCCTTTGAGCTTTACACCATTGCTTCAGTAGGAATGTCCCCTGTGTACAATGCCTTCAAATACTTAGAAATCCTTTGGATATCAGTTCCCATTGTGTAGACAATTCTTCATGTTACATGGTAAAACCCAAAAAATGTATTGGGGATGAATCCCTTGTATCCTGGGGAAAATCCCAAATTTTCGTGCGCTACAGGTGGGAGTGTATAAACTCCAAGACTTAGAAAGGTGAAAACCTTTAAACCTTAGAGAGTATGAAAATACCCTTTCGTGAGAGAGGGTGATCAATCCTCATATACCTTTAGGATTCAGGATATAGTCAATAGTAACGAAATTGTCAGCCACTTTTACATGGACTGGTCCCGCCACCTTGAACTATTCCCGAATAACTTGCGCTCCAGGCGGGGTGTTTAAACCCAATTCGGAAGAAATGTGAATACCTTTAAACCTGTGAAGGAATCGGGATCCCTTATACGTGAGAGAGGGGGCCAATCCTCTAATCTTCCAAAGTATCCTGAGTGAGCATCCTGGAGCTATATCCTGGATCATATACTGCAAAACATCCTTAAACTAAGGTGGGTGTTAGCTTGGCTAACACCCCTCCGATGCTTAAGTTAGTATTGGGTTTCAAAGAACAAATCAAATCAAACATATTTAAAAGAGATAGAATTCATACCATCTTGAGATAGAAATTACATTCTATTCTTACTTGAAATAGAGCTTTAAGTGTATTGCATTCCAGGATCTTGGTAGCATATCCCCTTCCATATTCTTGAGTCTATATGCTCCTTTCCCCGCTTCTGACTCAACTTCATATGGTCCTTCCCATTTTGGAGCTAGCTTGCCATCGGCAAGATTAGTGGTATTTTGAAAAGCCTTTCTTAGCACCCAATCACCAACTCGAAATCTCCTAGTCCTTATATTCTTGTTATATGCTCTGGATATTCTTTGTTGATATGCTGTCATCCTTAGCCTTGCTGCATCCCTTTTTTCATCTATAGTATCCAAATCCTGACATAAGGCTTCAGGATTCTGTTCAGGATCCCGTAGGATAGATCTCGCAGTAGGTATCGCCATTTCCGTTGGAATCATTGCTTCTGCTCCAAATACCAAGGAAAACGGGGTTTGGCCTGTTGCATTCTTTACCGTTGTCCTATCAGCCCATAAAACAAAGGGTAATTCTTCTGCCCATCTTCCTTTTTTGGCTCCAAGTCTCTTCTTTAAGTTATTGACAATTATCTTGTTTGAGGATTCTGCTTGTCCATTCGCTTGAGGATGTACCGGAGTAGATGTTATCATTTTGATTCCCCAACTCTTGCAAAAGTCAGTAGTTCTCTTGCTTACAAACTGAGAACCATTGTCACAAATTATCTCGGCTGGTACTCCGAATCTGGTCAGGATATTTCTCTTTATGAAGGATACTACTTCTTGATCCCTGACTTGGACAAATGCCTCGGCTTCAACCCATTTGGAGAAATAATCTGTCATTGCCAACATAAAAAACCTTTCCTCCTGGAGCCTTTGGAAGCTTTCCCACTATATCCATACCCCACTTCATAAATGGCCAAGGGGAAACAATAGGATACAGCGGTTCAGCAGGCTGATGTAATATGTTACTATGTCTTTGACATGCATCACATCTTCGAGCATATTCTGCGGCATCTTTTCTCATTGTCGGCCAATAATATCCTGTCCTTAATACTTTTGAGAATAATGACCTGCCCCCAGTATGGTTACCACAATCCCCTTCATGTATATCCTGAAGTACTTCTTTGGCTTCAGGATTCTCCAAACACCTCAAATACGGTCCTGCGAGAGATTTCTTGTATAAAACATTATTTATAATAGTGAATCGTGATACCTTCATCCTAAATGCCTTAGGATTTTCATTTTCGGGGATGTGTCCTTCCTTGAGATATCTCACGATTGGAGCCGTCCAGGATTTAGGATCCTTTTCAGGGTACTCTGCTCCAGGATTCTGAATAGCCGCTACTTCTTTATCCTGAGGATTCGTTGTAGGATATAAGACATGTAATATTGGTATTGGGGTCCCTTCTGGTATCCTGATCGATGATCCCAAATTTGCTAAGGCATCTGCTTCAGCATTATCCTCCCTTGGTACCTGTTCAAGTGTAAAAACATCGAAATATCATGCTAATTTTTTGAGAATATCGAGATATTCGATTAATTTCTCACCCTTAACTGCATAGGATCCATTAAAATGGTTAGTAATTAACAAGGAGTCAACATATACTTGCAAATTCTCGATACTCATATTCTTAGCCAACTCTAATCCTGCAATTAAAGCTTCATATTTTGCCTCATTATTAGTAGCAGGGAATTCACACCTAATAGTCTGGGGTAATATGTCCCCCTGTGGCAATTTTAGTAGTATTCCCAATCCTACTCCTCTTACATTAGATGCACCATCAGTATATAATGTCCAGGATCCTGAGGATTCTCCTAACTGTTGAACTTCTAGGTCTACCTCATCCTGAATGTCACTACTGAAATCAGCCACAAAGTCAGCTAAAGCCTGAGACTTTATGGCATTTCTAGGTTCATATACTAAATCATAAGCACTTAACTTTACTGACCACTTTGCCATCCTGCCTGACATCTCTGGTTTCCTAAGCACATTTTTGACAGGATAATTTGTTTTAACATGGATCCTATGTGTCTCAAAATAATGTCTAAGCTTTGTCGATGCCATAACTAGAGCTAATATCAATTTTTCTAAATGAGAATACCTAGTTTCAGCATCTAACAAACTTTTACTAACATAATAAACAGGATATTGCTGACCTTCATGGTCCTTTATAAGAACGGCACTTACAACATTCCCTGATACAGCAAGGTATAAGGATAGTGGTTCACCATTTTCAGGTTTCATCAATAGAGGTGCAGTTGAGAGATATCGCTTCAAATCCTGCAAGGCTGCTTCATGCTTTGCTCCCCATTCAAATTTCTTATTCTTCTTGAGGATATCATAGAATTCCTTGCATTTTTCTGAGGATCTTGAAATAAATCTGTTCAAAGCTGTTACTCGGCCTGTTAACCGTTGAACGTCCTTCATATTCGAGGGTGATTTTATATCCAGGATAGCTTTAATCTGCTCCGGGCTTGCCTCTATCCCCCTTTTCGTCACCATATATCCTAGAAACTTTCCTGCCCCCACTCCGAAATGGCACTTAGCAGGATTCAGCTTCATGTTATACTGATCCAGAATATCAAATGCTCCCTTGATATCCTGGAGGTGATCCTCAGCCTTTTTAGATTTCACCACCATATCGTCAATATACACCTCCATGGTTTCCCCCAGCTTATCTTTGAACATCATGTTCACCAATCTCTGGTATGTTGCACCTACATTTTTCAAACCGAAAGGCATAGCAGTATAGCAATAAATACCTGTTGGTGTCATGAAAGCAGTATCCTCCTGGTCCGAAGGCTCCATTTGAATCTGCTGAAATCCTGAGGATGCGTCCATGAACGTTAACATTTCATGCCCAGCAGTAGCATCCACCATTGCATCGATATGAGGAAGGGGGAACGGGTCTTTAGGACAAGCCTTATTCAAGTCTGTGTAATCTACACAGACTCTCCATTTCCCATTTTTCTTTTGCACTACGACCACATTCGCCAACCATCTTGGGAACTTGACTTCTCTGATCATTTTGGACTTTAACAATCTTTCAACTTCCTCTTGGATGATACATATGTGTATAATCGAATAAACCCTAAAAACAGAGTATACATATGTGTATAATCGAATAAACCCTAAAAAATAATATAGTGTATAATCGAATAAACCCACAACAGAGTATACATATGTGTATAAGCCCTAGCATAGACTCATCCTCTCCGCATAATCTGAACAAATCAACTACTATACGTAGGGCTGCAAATGAACCGAACGAACACGAACAAGACTATGTTCGTGTTCGTTTGTTAAGAAATATATGGGTTCGCGAACCGTTCACGAACACTTATCAAACGAGATTTTATGTTCGTATTCGTTTGTTAAGGAAATGAGCTTGTTTGTGTTCGTTTGTGTTTGTTTGTTAATTTTAGGCAACGAATAAAAATGAATGTTGAAGAACACAAATCAGCACAAACTAATGTTCATGAACACAAATGGAAACAAACAGACACAAACAATCATTCATGAATAGAATATATAATACATCGGCACTTATTAGATATTTAATTTGTCGGATTTTGAAGTATTGAAATAAATATAAAAACTAAAAACACTAATAAACTATCGAACAAAAACGACACATTCATGAACATAAACGAACGAACACGACCTCTGTTCATGTTTGTTCATTTAACTAAACGAACGAAATTTCTTGTTCGTGTTCGTTTGTTTAATAAACGAACGAACACAAACGAACTTCCCGCCGAACGGTTCACGAACTGTTCGCCAAACGTTTGGTTCGTTTGCAGCCCTAACTATACGAACAATTAATTTCTATACATTATTCTTGATTAATCGAGTGAACCCTAACATACACACATGCCCTTTACAAAATCATAACAAATTAACCACAGACCCACAAATTAAACGAAAATTCAGCAACTAAAAAGAATTTTATTGACCCAAAAAAGCATCTTTTAATGAACAATCAACTAAAACCCTAGCTTTTACAGGCACAAATGGGTAAGCACACTATAATCTACACATGCAGATAGAAAACAAGAGGAAAAAAAGACCAACACTAAGCTTAATACCTTCGATTAGTCGCCAGAAGTTTGAATCGCCCTAGTATACACAATGATTTCAGGAATAATACACTATTCAACCATACCTTGATATAATACTTTGCAGAAATCTTCGTTGAAAGAGGGAGATTGAAGAAGATGCAGTGTATTCGTCTTCTGGGTAATGGAGAGAGAGAATATTGATATGTAGACGATTTGATGAAGCTAGGAAGCTGTAACTGATAGGCTATTATTATGGGTTTCAAAATTCTACGATTGTAAACTGATTATTAGAACTTGCACGGGTTTCAATGAATTTTGAGAACTATTAATTACGATTGTGCCCTTATGCAGTTATTGTAAATCAGTTTTTTTTTTGTTTTTATTAATTAAAAATTCATTTAAATCCTAAAATCAAGATATCCTCATCCAATGGTCAGGATCTGATCATTTTTGTTCACAAAATTAACATTGTTCACTCTTGATCCCTACCCTATATATATATATACATGCCAACATAATCAAAAACGATGATTTTTCGAGAAAATCTCAAAGTTATGTGACAATTCTAAGAAACGGAGAAACTTAGGAATTTTATGATATATTGATTTAAAAATCGTTCCTACATATAATAGGACGTGTAGAAATCAATATGTTTGATTGCGTTATTTAAAATACGCACCCAAAGGTGAGTGTCACTAAACCCCTTTTTTACTGTTTTATATATGTTTTGGGGGTAGAACACGCCAAAAAGGGTTTAATAATGTTTTTTGGATTAAAACATACCTTTTAATATAAATTATATATTTTCGTTGAAAATATATGGAGTTTGATAAATTATACGTTTCGAGATAAAACGTTTTTGATGAATATATGTTTGGGGGAAAACAATGGTATAGTTGGAACGAATATTGCTTGATCTCAAGAGAGTAAGTAACAACATAGGCTTACATTTCAGTGGGGATTCAGGGGATTCGTACGACATCGTATATTAAATTTGTCATATTAGTAGGATATATATATTGTACGTGAGGCAGACATCATATATGGTCTCAATATGGACCTTGCGCCAATGATGTCGTTTAATCGATTAAGTATTGTACGCGATGAATTGTTGGTAGATCTATCGGGTTGACAACCCCATCGTGACTAGTCGCCCCGTGTCAAGTCAAACGACGAATTTAAATTCTGGTTATTGTCTAGCATTGATTATCCCTGCATGGTAAATATATAGTTCGTATTGTCTAGCTAACATACGAGTCTGAACGTTGACGATATGAATTTAATATACAAAACTTGGGAAAATGCCTTAATTTCGGGTTTTTAAACTTACGACGGATGACCCATGGAATTTTATTAAGGAAATAAATGGACTTTCTAAAAAATTATATGGATGTTTTACAATAAACACATAATTAGAAGATTTCCTTAGGACCAAATTGTTTAAATTTGAATATGTGAACTCACTTTCCTTTGTGTTGACACTTGATTTTAAACGTGTTCTACAGGTACTTGAGTTCGGCTTCGGGAATCATGGCGTATCTTGTGTTTGTTGATGCATGTTTTGTCACTTAAAAATGTTGGACTAACTTTTAAACTTTCTGGGACAAATGTAATAAGATCCGTGAGGATCAAAGACAACTTTATCTTGTCATGGTTATGTCGTGTTTTGGGACGCTAAGTTTAAAATCTATGTTTTAAATAAGTAATATTGTCCAACAATATAATGCATCAAACATCAAGATAGAAATGGGCACCAACTTCCGTCACCACTACGTTTTAAATTCCGCTGCGACGTTTTTGGGGTGTGACAACTCGGTCTAATAAATATTTTATCTAGCAGGTCTTGCAGCTGAGTAGATAACTCCTGCATTTCAGACGGAGCTAACTGATATGGTGATTTCGCCACTGGTGGCGCTCCTGGCACCAAATCAATTCGGAACTCCACTTGACGTTGTGGAGATAGTCCAGGCAAGTCTTCTGGGAAAACTTCTGGAAATTCTTTCACGACAGGGATGTCTTCTAGCTTCGGCTCTTTGATTTCCTTGTCGACTACGTGGGCGAGGAAGGCTATCCAGCCTTTTCTCATACATTTTTGTGCCTTCATGCAATTTATGATCCGTAGGGGTGTCTCGCGTTTCTCCCCATGAATTATAAGCGTTTCTTCATTCGGTAGTGGGATGCGGATGGTCTTCTCGTGGCACACCACTTCTGCCCGGTTGTCGGACAACCAATCCATTCCAAAAACCGCGTCAAAGCTACCCAGATCAACGGGTAAAAGATCGATAGAAAATTTTCACTCCCCAAGATCGAGTGTACAACCCTTGATAACCTCATCCGCTTCGACTAATTTTCCATTCGCCAATTCTATAGAATACGGGATGTCTAGTTTACTCGACTCTAGACCAACTATGTTCTTAAATTCTATAGATATAAAACTAAAGTCGGCTCCAGTATCAAACAGAATGGATGCAAAGTTTTGGTTTATAGGTAACGTACCTGTAACTACATTCTGGTCCTGGCGTGCCTCGCGTGCTCCTATTGTAAAAACTCTTCCACGGGCTTGATTCTCCTTCGGACAATCCTTCCTAAAGTGCCCTTTGTCACCACAACCATAACAACCTTGGCCTCTGCCATTTCCATTTCCACCTCGATTATTATTATTGTTACCACCTTGATTTCTATTGCCACCCTAATTCCCAGTTCCACCCTGGTTTCCATTACCTCCCTGGTTCCTATTCCCACACCCCGTACCAGACCAACACGTCTCCTTGCTATGCCCGATCTTGCCATAATTTTCGCACCTATTTGTTTTGCACGGACCCGCATGGTGATATCTACACTTATCACATTTGGGCAAAAAAGCCCGCATAACCTTTACCACTGGTTGCAATGGTTGTTGTGCCAGTCCTGGGCTCGGCTGGCGGGTTAACTTCCCTTCGTTTGTTAGAATTGTTGTTGTTAGCCCGAGTACCTTTCTTGAAGTTCAAAAACTTCCGCTTGTTATCACTTGTAGACTCCACATGAGTCTCCTTTTTGTTAGAGCACGACTTTGAAAACTTATTTAAACGAAGAGCCTCCTCGGTGAGGGCAACAGCCAAGTCAATCGCCTCACTAATTGTAGGGGGCTTGGAAGAAGTAACCATGCTCAGAATTTATGGGGCAAGTCCCCAGATATACCGTTCAATCCTTTTAAATTCTGGATCCACCAGATATGGAACGACTCTTGACAAGTCATGGAAACGTTGTGTATACCCAGTAATATCAGATCCGATCATTTTTAAATTCCAAAACTCAGTCTCAAGTTTCTGGATCTCAGCCCTCGAACAGTACTTCTTTCTCATCAGTTCTTTGAGCTCGTCCCAGCTCATAGCATACGCGGCTGTTTCTCCTTTAGTCTGAACCTGTAGGTTCCACCATGGCAGCGCTCCATCCAAGAACAACCCAGAAATGAATGTGACTCTTTGCTCCGGGAGGCATTTGCTCATTCTTAGGACTAAGTCTGTCTTCTCGGTCCAATGTACAAACGCTACAGCACCGCCTGTGCCATTGAAGTTCAGAGGTTTGCAGTCTAAAAACTGCTTGTACGTGCAACCTAAAACATTTTCAACCACAAACCATGAATGAGCATTGTCATAGTATGAATAGAATAAGCGAGAGTATTGTAATGTGTCATAGACGACTTAACATTACCGGTAGGGGGATTGTTTCCTGATGTACCTCCAGTACCACCGCTTTGCTCGGAGCGGTTAGCTTCGTACTGAAATATCGCCTGGGAGATGCTCTCCTTCAGTTCGGCTTCTGTTCTTGGTAGTGGGTTTGTGTTGGTACTTCTCCTTGGTGGCATTGTCTTCTAATAAGAAGTATCGCGGAGATTAGACACATATTTAATGATAAATATAGTCTACTAAGGTATATATAATAGATAAATAATCATCACATCACCCAAACATGCAATCACATAAGCAACACATGCACATGTATAAGCAACAATGTGTAATAAAGAAAACAAACTACTGAGCTTTCATATATTAGACCACTTGATACATTGTTTTATAGAAGAAAACAAAAAGACTCGAGGCTACACAACCCCAGTCGTACAAGTTCATAATACACAAAAGTAGTACATGAAAGTGTCTTCAGCTCATAATGGTCTTCCAAAATCGTCAAGTGTCTTCAGCTCATAATGGGTCTTCATATGTACATGAAAGTGGGTCTGTGACTCACACACAAAAGTATATGCAAATAAAAGATAACTAGACGGCTGGAGGAGATGGAGGTGGGGCAGGGACAACCAGACTGTGGAGATGATCCATCTCATCCAGGACATGACTCATACGTGTATCAGCATGATTGGCTCGCTGCTCTAATGTGAGCACATGAGCCTCGAGACTAGCAAGTGGGTGTGAATGTGGTGGAGATGGTGGTGGTGGTGGTGATGATGGTGGTGGTGGAGTAGGTGGTGGTGGAGGGTAGGCTGGTGGTGGTGGTGGCATAGAATCCCTAAACTGCTGCAACTCCCAGACCTGGCGGGAGAGGACTCGAATCTGGAGCTGTAGAGAAAGAGTAACATCATCGGGAGTGAAAACAAAATGGTGACACGGATGGTAAGGGTCTGACTCAGACATATGAGGTGGAGGGTGTCGTGTAGATAAGTGATCAGCTGGCACATGGGTATCGGGATGGGTCGGCTGCCAAGAAGTACCCTCCCCAAGGCGGGATGCTGGAATCTCAAGAGGGAAAAGGATAGGTGCGTCAGTATGGTGAGGATCAGCAGCATGAGATGAAAGTGGGTGTCCAGGAGTGGGAGTGATGGAGGTAGTGTGAAGTGTCGGTGTATCAGATGGGATAACTGCAGGGGTAGCAATGGGGGCCGAAACAGGTGCAGGGGTATGAACAAGGGACTGTGTAGCGATGGGTATGGTGTCAAAGCTGCTATCGGTGGCATCCGCTCGTAGTCCAGCACGGCGGATGGCTGAGGATGACGCGTCGTCACTAAAATCAGAAGAGGAAATGTCTACTACAGAAACTATAGGAGAGGAAACCTCCAAAATAGCTATGTCAAGGGCCTCACCATCATCAATCACATCGTCCAGACGATGGACATGGATGACGGGGACATCATCCTCGTAATCAGACACAACAATAAACCCTGGGACCGCAGCGAGAGGAGCAACATCCAGTGTAATGTAGTCGACGATGTGAGCTCCATCAGGATGACCAATAATCACAAACTCGTTTAGTTGTGGCCCCACAGCTAAAACGTCATCCTCCAAAGGCTCGCCATCCAAGATAGGATCAGGTAGCGCGAATGGCTAAAAATCATCCACGTCCTCATCATCAGAAGAAACAATCTCAATAACATGTGGAAACTCGTCATCCGACGCTATCTCCAAAGGGTCGTAGATACCACTGCTAGCTGAGGAAGCCATAGTACCCTGGCAAAATAATCCGTACAACATGTACATATATATCAATAAATAATAACATTACTTATTATATATGTATCGGAAAGTAAATGTAGCATATTATGTAACACCGCGAAATCGGGCTTGGTAATCAAACCACATTGAAAATAATTAACAAGTAAAATACTGTTAGTGGTAAAATTAACCCAGTGAATAATAAGATTTAAATAAATAATCCTATATTGATAAAAAAGAAGAATAAACGCTTTGAGAAAACAAAGTTTATAAGAAACCCGAGTTAACGGGACTTAAAAATAAAACGGGTTATGACTCCCCCAAAAACCACTAAGTAACTAGGAATATCAACCTAGTAAGTTAAGTGTGGTTAAAACAATAATGGAAACATGAATTGGTTAAACCTTTATAAAACTTGAAATCTTGAGGGACTAAAAATGGAAAACATGAAAGATGTTTTCATTAAATAAATCAAAAACCAAAACACACACACAAGTGTGTGTTTGGTCGACGTTTTCCACAGAGCAGGAGAGGGTTCCTCCTTTCAAACCCTAAACTCATCAAAATTGCTCAAAATCAAAGGGGAAATTAAGCTAAGAATTGGGGCTTTAACTAAATTTGTGATCACCTAAGCTAGGAGACCACAAGGTATGTCAAATTTTTTTAATTTGGTGATGTTTTGTATTTATGATGAACACCAAAATCAAAAATTCTGTGATGAATGTTGTATATATGAGTGATATTGGGTTGAATCTATGTCTAGGAACAAACCCTAGATGCAAACTTGTAGAATTGTACTATAAACTAGAGATTAGTCAATTAATCAAGTATGAGCTAAGTGGGTTTTGACTACATAGTAAAGATGATGATATGCATGTGCTTAGAATCATCATATTTGATAGTTGGAGCAAAATACTTGAACAATTTATAAGTTCGAGTGAATGCTCGTATATGACTTGAAATGGGTTTTGTATATTATGATGAAATTAGTGATTTTGTTCATGCAAATAGGTGTTTGGAATCATGATGTCTACTAATTAATATGTAGAACTAGATTATATTAGATGTTCGGGTAAATGTCTAATGCTATGATGAAACGGATTTTTACATGTAGATGGAAACCTTTAGTTCTTGCTTAACAGGTGAATAATTAGCTTTGATAATCGAGAGCTAAGTTAAACTGGTGTTAATAATAGCATGAACTTAGACTTGAAAAGTAGTTAAAACGGTGGCATAAGAATAATGCTTATCGGATACTTGACAAAGTGTTTAAATGAATTGTCGAGTTTCATAATATAATCATTTATGCTAATAGGCAGTTTGACCTTTAAAAGTCAAACTGACCAAAATGAAATCAAATGGTAAATTTTGATGTAAAATCCGTAAGATGGAATAGTCATAATTAATGAAGACTAATCTAACCGTCTTACGAATTATGATGATAGTTTGACGCTTGACAAGCTAGGTGGAGGCTTGGAAAGGTAGCGGGTCTAACGAATCAAGTGTGAAGGAAAAGCGTGTTTCGGATGTGAGGTAAGTAAAAGTTTACACCCTTTTTATAGTATACATCAGTTGTATGAATTGAAAACGAATAAAGAAAAAAAATAGTAATAGAATTATAATGTTCCGACGTAAATAATATGAGCCGGAACAAGTGAAAATGGTGAGAAATCATAAACAATGTCAAAAAGGGTAATTGGTAAATTAGTCATGTAACGATGAACTAATAAGAAATTTTGAAACATTACGTTATGGTGTAAACCGGAATGGGTAAAATGGGCGATATGGTAACCAGATATCATCTCATAATGGAAAAGGGTCGTTCGGACTAAACGAGTCAAATGACATGGGTAAAATCATTTGACAATATTAATTGATGATCGTTTGTTGAGTTTTGTGATCACAGGAAATAACATATGTTTGCGTTGCTTTAACTAGAAAGATTTAAAGCAAAAGGTATGTAAACGGGTCAATGCTATGACCCGAGCCAGGTACGCATAATTAGATTTATAGTTAAAAGTGGTATTTTGGTCAAATAATTAGTGGAAGTCTTTCGTCGTAAAATGAGGGACTAAAAATGACCAAAAGGCCCTTGATGGGTAAATTGGGCAAACGATCCATATGGGTTGTTTAGGAACTTGTATTATGATTATGGAATAAAGGTAGATACCTTGAAGGTAGAATTATGAAGTGTGCAAAGAAAAGAGGGAGTTTTAGACTAAATTTTTTAAAATCCCCTAAATGAGTCAACATGGATTTATGCGCATAGCTTGTGTACTAGTCGTGTATTTCATAAAAAAAAGTATGAACCCGAGCTAGAGATCTTGAGTTAAATACACTGATGTATGTATTTTAGTTGTTTAAGAAACAAGTTGGTGGTTTTAAATACAAACGGGTCAAAATGTTGATTTTGAAATAATAATCCGAATGCTTAAAAATTTAGAAATTTTATTAGTTTGAATGTTGAATTTTAACTCCATATGAAGGAGAATCAAATTATGGTCGCGTAGGAAAAAGAATCACGCAAAACGGACATGTAGAACGAAAGTTATGGCAATTATAAGTTTGAAATTTTGTTAAAAATGGAGTTGGGTATCTGCAGCTCAAAAGAAACAACTATCTGTCGAATACGAGGTGCTGCGCCGCGCGACCGCTGACCCGAAACAACGTCGCGCCACGCGACAAGTGTCGCCGGCCGCGAAGGATGAGACAAAGTCTCTCGCGGGGCGCGAGAGACGTGTTGCTGGAAATTTTTGTTTATTTTGTTTGTTTGACCCATTTACCTTGTTGAACTTGTTATTTAACTATCAAAACTAACTTTTAAGTTGGTTTTGATTATAGGTGAATGTCGAGAGTCCCGGATGATGATCAAGCGACAAAAAGGACCGAACACACGTCATTTGAAGCTTCCGCTATGAGATCATTATATTTTGTTTTAAAATGATCTATGTAAACAATTGTTACTCTATTTTGAACACTCTAATTTTGTATGAACGTTAACTTGTCAAAGTTTTTGAAAGGTCGCATTTTTACATAAAATGCGTATTTAAGATTATAATTGTATTATAATGAGACAGGTGTTACATATTACATGTAATCACATTGTTCTTGTGCGTTTCAGTTCTAGTTCGGCAAGTCTATCCCATATAGACTATGCCCCAATTAATGTCCTCGCATTGTTTCCTTGAAAAGAGTTTTATTATCGGACCTTGGTGCCTTTGTATATGCAATGAAAAACATTTTACAAAAACAAAATGTTTTCGTGAGAGGATCCTAGTGATTGTAGACTAGACTCAAGAAGGAATCCTAGTTCACTACAATCGAAGCTCTGATACCAATCTGTCACACCCGTTTATTAGCGGAAGCGGACGGTGTGAACTTGATTAGTTTTCATTGCATACGATAATAGTAAACAACTACATGATTAAAACATACGATGTTCATCCACTGACATAATTTAAAATATTACACATCATAAGTTGTTTAAGTTACAAACCAACATAAGTTTCAGTTTTACAAAAGGACGAGTTCGACATAAGTTTAAAATATGAGGCTTTGCATCCTATATCTCATTAAAGATGAGATATATGGACCAAACCCTCCAAAAGGGATGACATCGTTAACTTGTTATTCCAAAAGCTTCAAAAGACCACCAGCACCCAAGTCCCATTAGTTCCCTGAAATACATGTAAGTTTAAAAACATCAACAAAACTTGAGCGAGTTCATGTGTTTTGAGTGAGCTCCAATTAAACCTTTAAACATGTGAGAGATCTTTTATAATAAACAAGTATGTATAGCGTCTATGAACAAATTATTAATGTTTTACAAGGACATTAATATGTGTGGCAACATAGGAAGCACTCAACCCTAGCGAATTTCCCCCGGTCCACCCGATTAGAACAACAAAAGCACTACATGGGCCACACAAGGACCCAAGAGTGGGGCTCGCTACACCCGATAGATCTACCACTTTTCCCTCGGTCTTATACAAGATTAATGGCACTTAAGAGATATTACTATTCGCTCACATGATCTGACAGTTCATTCCCTAGCTAAACCATACCATTGAGATATGTATTCCACCCCCGAGAGTTATAAATCCGAAAACAGTTAAGTGAAAAGGGGACATGAACTCACAGCTTTGCGTTCCTGAGAGAGAGATATTCTAGCAACGTGTTCCGTAAACACGAGTCAACCTACAAGGGTTCTAACTGATTAGACACGTCGATCTTTCCTAGACTTTGTACTCGTTCATCTTGAACGTTTATTATTTTCATTTCTTTTTTTGGAACGCTTGTGTAATTTACTAATATGTTGGCATATGTTTCTGGTATACTTTGATTCGAGACTTTATATTTGTTACACAAATATAAGTGTATATCTTTAATTGATAAAAGTGTTGAAAATATTTATTTTTAATGTCGAAATACGTTGTCGTATGGATACAACCTTAGTGAGAGAGTACACTTCAACAAGTGTAGGTGAGTATATCATCATGTACTAGACTCTTTTATACTTATACATATACCGTATGTATACTTGTATTTGTTTGCTTTATACATTTACGTATACCGTATTTATACGTGTAGGTATACCATATTATACGCGTAGGTACACCGTATTTTACGTGTAGGTATACCGTATTTATACGTGTAGGTATACCGTATTATACGTGTAGGTATACCATACTATACATGGTAGGTATACCGTATTATACATGTAGGTATACCGTATTTATAATGTACTTGTAAAATATATATTTGTAAAAATATACATGTATTTTACTTTGGGCTTAGCTCACAATTTAGTGTTTTGGGCTTAATCCATATTTTATGGCATTTGGGCCTAGCCCAAGTTCTATAAGTTATTAGGCCTAGCCCATATTAGTATTGTAAGTGGGCTTTTATAAGTATTTTAGGAAATGGGCCTTTGCTCATGTATTTAAGGTGTTAGGCTTGGCCCAATATTTATGTTATGTAAGTGGGCTTAGCCCAATTTATTAGATATATGGGCCTTTACAAGCCCATTATAAGTCCAAGTATTCTTATACTTTCACAAGTGTATTTTGAGCGTATTTTACACGTATTACTATACTTGTATACTCACATATATGTGTACACTTAGTAATATTCATTTTATACTTTCTGGATTTTTATAAGTGTTAACATATATTTATATTTCTCTTGTCTATAAATATATATTATTTTTAAGAGTTTCGTCATAGCGCCAAATATGTGTGTTTTCGTGTCGAAAGTGACAATATGTCGTCCGAGGTGTGTGCACGCTCCGTGTCGAGACACTAGGGTGATCGTTGCCGATGACGACACGCTTCATTCGATAGAGTGTTTATTATATATTTTGTGTTGGTTCGAATATTTATATATATATATATATATATATATTGTCATGTTAGTACATATGGTTATAAGTTAAGTCGTCCGATGTCCGTTAGCCCGCTTATCCTTTGTCCGATTGTTCGTTCGTGGTTGTGATATATGTGTGGTTAATGTATATGTAATTGGTGTATTTTCAAGTATTCATGTATTGCTTTTGTGAAAGGTATTTATGCGTTTGGTTTGTATTTCCTATCACTAATACATACACATAATACGCACGTATTATACACCAACTAAGGTATTTAAATCGTATTTATAATTTTCTCCAAAAATTATATTTATTGTTTTATTTAAAAACTTTACCCATTTTTATGTTATAAAAGTATCTTTTTGAGTTCATATAAACTCTTGGATGGTTAGGGTCGTTAATCAAAATTAAGTTTACTAATCATGATTAACCATGCTAATCACCCCATCAATCTCTTTTTAATCGCGATTAGATTTTTATAAAATTTCGCCATAGTTTCCCTAAACTATGGCGTTTTTCCATGTATTCAAAACATGTTTAACATCATTTCCAATTTACCATCAACATCAATTCACTAATCTTAACAATTTACAACATTAAGTAAACAAATTCTACCACTTATTTCCTTAAATCATGAGCACTTATATATATTAATTTTCTAAAAAAATCCAAGACTTTTATGTCTTGAAATCCAAGACTTTTTAAGTGTGGTTTTCATAACCATTTATTAAATCACTTGTTATTTCTAAAAATCACATTTAGTAGTTCTTAATCACCATGTTTAGTTCATTAAACCCTTAATCTTTCAAGTTGGTGTATAATACGCACGTATTATACATATATATAAAGCTCATGGATTTAAGGGTGATGATCTTTCTTGATTTAAACTTCTAAGTGTTTAAATCACATTTCTAAGACTAATCCATCAAGATCATCACTAATCTAGTTTACTACACTAAACATACAACATGATCAACTTAAATCCTAAGCTAAACAACCTATTTTTACCAAGATTAACAAGATCAAACAACTCAACCAACCCTAAAGCACATAATAAACACATAATACATCATGATTAGTAAGTTGTTAAGTTTTGGTTTAGGGTTTTAAGTGGAATTTTTCTTTGATTTCAAGATGATCAACAAGTACTTTATTAATCTACATATGATAACAAGCTTAAAAATATAAGTAAGAGGCTTACAACTTTGCAAGTGTCTTAAGATGATGATTTAGAAGAGATTAAGCTCCAACCAAAGCCCTAAGTGTGCTCCATGTGTTCTTGATGCTTAGATGGTTATAAAAAGGTGTGATTATGGTGAAAATATGATGTTTAAGGATGAATGAAGGTGGTGTTTTTGGTGTAGAAGATGGATCCGAGATTGGGGGTGCAAGGAAAGAGGTGTTTGGTTTATTTTTTTAATGGAAAAATGATAGTGAAAGATGTGAAAGGTATGATGATATGAATGGTGTTTAATAAAAAAATGTCATCACCATACCTTGTAGAGATTTCATCAAATCTTGCTATGTTATAGGTTGTTGTTTGGGGGACCCACCTTGTTGACCTATTTGGGGGGGGGGGGTATATAGTTTATATATATATTTTTAAAGTTGTATAATAAAACTTGTAAATGTTACTAGTTTAGAGAAAGAAGATAATTCTTGTAAGTTTAATGTTATAACTATGTTCGGGATGCCAAACAATGGTAAACTAGCTCGCTAAATATTTGGTGTTAGTTTTGGGTAGCAAAAATTGTTACTAGATCGGTCGTCAAGTCACTTTCGGACATTATGTGAAAGGTGTCTCTTATTACCGGAATTATTGTTTCGACATAGACATTGACACCATCAATGTTGTTTCGGATGTGAAATAACCTTAAATAGTTCACTTGATAGTCCGTTTAGGTGTTAAGATGGTAAGAATGCTTCTTGGCGAAGTTGTGACCGTTATGGCGTAGTACCGGAAACTTGTGATTTGAATCTTCCGTTGCTATCCACAATCCTATTTAAGGTGTATACGTTTATTAAAAGTCTTACGGACACTGAAATGATAGATTTTAGTGTTGCGGACGCTTTATTTTGGTTACATTTTGGCACAGAACGGACAAAATGCATTCGTACGCCTTTACCGAAAAGTTGAAGTGTTTTAACGATTTTGTGCCCTTAATTCAGGATTTTTATTTGTATTCCATCTACCAAGTGCGTATGTGCCCTTCGTTGCTCGTTCCGACAGTTTTCAGAACTAGCTGGCATGAATAGTGTTCCGGTGAATAGTGTTTTCAGCATATTGCCAACATATTAGGACATAGTTTGCGGTTTTCTCGCGACATGGCGATTGTGTTAATATTGTCTAGCATTTTTAACCATGTCCTTTGATTTCTAGAACTTATACGACTTAATCATGCAATAATTAAATCATAAAGAGAGAAATTAAACGTTAAATCAAGTGTTTAAGTTGTACGGAATTACCATTATTTTTGCTAATTGTCACAGGTGACTTGTCTGTTGAGTTGACTGCTATGTTGACTGTTGGGTTGACCTTTGAGTGGACTTTTTCTTCCTTATGTTCCCCTTCTGTCTCATTGATCCCGGTTCAGCTGTGAGCAATAAAATCACAGTAGTTAGCATAATTAGAGATCTACAACAAATGAAATAAAACACTAAATGTCCACCTGTATTCATGTTCCCTTTTTCAACACATTTTCTCTTGTTATGACCTCTTGCTCCACAAATACCACATGTCTTTATAACCCCATGCTTAGTTAGTTTTCCTGGCTTTTTAGGATCCTCATGAGGGTCTCTCTTTCTGTTCTTCTTAGGCCTACCAGGAGCAACTTTTATTGGAGGTGGATCCATTGGATAATTAACCTTTGGCCAATACTTTTCACTAGGCAATGGAGGGATTGTGAAGTCGTAAATCTTCATGTATGTATCTTTGTGGTAACACTGGTTCACATAATCTTCTGCATTCTTATGTAAAAACCTAGCCACAGCACACACATGCTTACACGGATATCCCCTAAGTTCCCACTTTCTACATGTGCATGTTCTCTTGTCCAAGTCAACAGATACATCATCAAAGTATCTTACTTGGAAAACCTGATAAGATGAAGGGTACACTTCACACCTATAAGTTGCACCTTTTGAAAACTCTAGTTTTTCCTGTATATTAGGGCAGATGACAACATCTTTGGCAGCCATTTCTGTTTTTTGTCACTAACCTACACATGATCTGAATTCTGATATCCTCTAACATGTGAATAATATGCTTTGACCTTGCATTTATGATGTAACCATTGAATGTTTCTGCTATGTTGTTCACTATTACATCACATTTAGTGTGAGTTTTCAAGTAGCATCTGTTGAAACAAGTTTTATCTTGTTTCAATAATGCTTCTAGTGCATCAGGGTTAATTGATCTCATCTCATCAAGGGCTTGAATGTACTCAGGTTCACAATAAGCCTTTGTAGCTTTCCAATACAGTTCCTTCAACTCCTCATCCTTGAATGTCTTGTGTCAGTTAGCATAGATGTGCCTTGCACAGTTTCTATGCTCTGCTCTTGGCCATATTAGTGCAACAGCATTCAATAGACCCTGCATGATCATAAGTGTCAATACTATGCAGAATATAACACAGGTATTTCTAGTAAGCATCATAGAAAAGTGGTACCTTCTGCTGATCTGATATGAATGTCCATGCTTCCCCACCATCATTTATTCCTAAACACTTCCTGAGCTCTTCCATGAACCATTCCCAACTATCATTGTTCTCCCCTTCAACCACTGCCCATGCAAAAGGATACATCTGATCATTAGCATCCCTTCCAACAGCAGTTAATAACATTCCCCCCAGGAATGTCTTCAGAAAACAGCCATCTAAACATAACACCTTCCTGCATCCGGCTAAAAAACCTTTTTTGACACCATCAAAACATACAAATAATCTAAAGAATGTTTCACATGTGGCTGTTGGATCTAGATTGATAAAACCTGGTGGTGCAGTTACAAGAACAAACGTTGATGTTGGATTTGTTTTCTTCAAAACATCCATGTATGCACCAATTTTACTATAATGATCCCTCATTGATCCATGCAACTTCTTATGAGCACAAGCTTTAGCCTTGTAAGCCAACCACTTAGTAATTATGACCTTATACTTCTGTTTTACAGCCAATACAATCTCCTTAGCAGACCAATTGGGCTTGGATCTAAACAATGGTAGGAACTCATTAGCTATAAACCTTGTTGTTATTTGTCTGTTCTTTATCATGTTCCTTTGGCAGGAATGTTTATTCTTAACTCTTTTAACCATATAACACTCCTTCCCCTTATGCAGTGAGCACAATAAGAAAAATGGACACCTTTCTATACACTTGACAACTATACGACCACAGTTGCCCATCTCACTCTTAGCAAGGTACAAATTCCTACCATTAGTCACTAAATACCTTCTCACTGCCTCTTTAAAGGCATCCCTTGATGCAAACCTTGTTCCTACCTTCCAAATGAATTTCTTCCAGTTAGTGTGTTCAGTTACAGATGGAGCAGCTTCCTTATACTTCTTACCCCTGATACCATCGTCCTCACTTTCACCGGGTGTAAGAATGTCACCATTAGATTCCTCGTAACTACTGTACCCCTCTATATGTGAACCCACTGCATCATTAGTTTCATGCAAGTGTCCCTCTGTTTCTTTCTCCTTTAAGCATTCGTCAAACAACTTTTTTTGGCTTCACAATCAATATGAGTAGCCTTTCTAACTGCATCTTGTGACTGTCTCCATTCCAAGTTCTCTCTATCTGACTCAGAACCATTTACCTCTTCCAGAACCTCTTCATCATCATGATCACTGCTTGGAACTAGGTTATCAATATTAGTATAATCATCCGATTCTCCTGATCCAGCGAATTCATTATAGTCACTGTCATCACTGTTATCACCATATTCGCTGTCTATATCCACTGAAACCCTATCAGTTGACCTAGCAGGCTTTGTGGATTGGACTTTTTGCTCATTAGGCCGGGTATGTGGGTTAGTGGGCCTGGAACAGGAGTGGGCTTCATCTGCCAGTATTGGACCTGGTTGGATCAGGACTTCCACAAATGGTTCATTCCATTTCAAAACCTTACCGGCTAAGTGCAACACATCTTTATCACTCTCAAAGTGAAGAAGTCCCCCATCATCAGCATCCAACCCATACATATGCAATTTTCTAGAACTGTAAAAACCGGAATCCATTGCATAATCTACAAGTTCAAAGTAAGAAATGTGGTCTACATCTACTCTAACAAGCTTTGAATCACTTCCTACATACTGTGCTTGACCAAATCCTACCTCAATGTGACCGCCAATCCATAGCATAACATCTATTATTGCATACATCTCAAAAAAATGCCAAATTTCAAGAACTCAGATAAGTCTTACCTTACATTCGAGAGATTAGGGCCCCATTTTGAAGAGAGGTGATGATCACGATGACTGAAGAGAGGTGATGAATGTGATTATATGATCTAAGTAGGGTATATAAATGAGACATAACACCTCAGATTCCACATCAGCATGTACAGATCATCAAAATGGTGCCACGTCGGACAAATTACGAACCAAGTTAGAGAATATTTAACTGAGTGGTACCAGTGCAAACAAAAAGTCAAGTTGGGAGTGCCGGGTGTCAAAGTGTTAGTTGCGGGTGGCAACGGCCAAAGGCCGATAGTTGAGGGTGATAAAATCCAATAACCCTAAATTAAAGTAAAGTTTGTTACCACTTTGTATATCCTAAATATTTATACAATATACAAATTAAAGTAAAGTTTGTTACCACTTTGTATATAAGTGATGGGTAGTTTTGTAAATATATTTTAACTCTTATTTGTTTAACCCTAGATTATACACCACACAATAAACTTAATCGCAAGTTTTTATGTGTAAGAACGGTTCCTTTGAATGAATGAATTTTTTTAGTTTTATTTGGAACTATTATTATTTGACCTGACCCGAATCAATAGCTGACCCGACCCGAAACATAACGATACGAAAAAAAATTTGGGTCCCATCACTTTACGCCCCCTCGAAACTTTTGGTCAAGCTCCGCCACTGACTAGTAGTAATGGTAGTGGAAGTGATAGCAATAGTAGTCATAGCAGTGGTAGTAGTATTAGAAGTGGTTCTTCACCGGTGACACTTATGTCACTCATTGGAATCTCCACTTCGTTTCGAAAACGAAATCGGTGAGCACCTTTAGAATCACCATGAAGAGGCAACCCCGTTGGAGTTGCTCACGCGCCGATTAGGTGATCAGAAAGATGCCGGAACCGCCATATTTACCGGTGGAGAGGGTTTCGCTCACCGGCTCCTAGTCCTGTGCAAACCCTGACATCTTGATTGATTCTCCAGTTGGATTAAAGGAATGATAATAATAATCAATTTGTTGAATGGATGAGTTCGAATGTTAGATAGAACACACTGGGGATGGGGTTCATCTTATATATAAAGGGAATCATATGAAGTGTTTGGTTACGAGCTTTGTGTTATTCTCTTTTTGGACTCATAACTCCTCACATGATTATGACCAAATATCCATTTGCACTTTATATTTATTTTGGTTGTGGATTATTAATCTGCACATTTTGTAATATTTTTTTATCGTAAATATAATAGGTGAGTCATTAATTTTTTTGATCGTTTATATTTTTGGCTGAGTATAAATAATTTAGGAATAATGGATTTTAATAATCTAAACTATCAGTCATTGGCCAGCAACGGTCCCAACTTTAAAAATAACCAGTGGTGGTCTCACATTTTCACATATTGTAAACTAATAGACCTTTATTAAGAGAACCTTAATTTCTTTTTGTCTCCTTATCCTTTTCGGTTTAGTAAATGTCCATTAGTTTACAATACATGAAAAGGTGGGACCACCACTGGTTATTTTTTAAGTTGAGACCATTGCCGGTAAACGGCTCATAGTTAGGATTATTAAAATCCATTATTCCAATAATTTATTATTTTTTAAAATTAAATTTCGTGTATAGGGTTGTGCTCAAAAGTGATCGTGGCGGCGAATCTAGAGTTAAGGATTCAAGTAAAGTTACCAGCACCAAAAAAACTAATTATCCTTTCGAATTAGAAGGAACATATTTAGATGACTATGATTGTTGGACCTTAAAGGTGACATGTGATGGACATAACCATCAACCTGTACTATATATGGAGGGTCATCCATATGCATAACGGCTTTTCGAAGATGAATTTAACTTGGTTGCAGATCGTGAACGATGGAAGGATCGTCTGGTACACTGTGATTGTCGACTTCGCACTAGTCATGGGTTACCATGTGCTTGCGAACTTTCAAAGTATATAACATCACGTAAGTATATTCATGTACATCAAATAAGGCTCTTCATGTTAAAGTTTCAATAAAACAATAAGTATTTGTATTTGCATGCAGATCAATATGTTTCTTTGGATTCGATTGATATTTTTTGGAGGAAGCTAGATATTTCACCATCGGTATCTTTTCAAAATGACGATGTTAGCTGTGATGATAAACTGCAACTTTTTAAAGAAAACTTTAACAAGCAGTCTAAAGATGGGAAAAAGGTTGGTTAAGAAAACTGAAGGATATATTTGGTCTAGGTAAAACCGACATTCAGGAACCTCAAGTTAAAAAAAAACTCATTGACGACCAAGCTTGAAGAAATCGCAACAACAAAGTGCCAAAAAGGAGCCGGAACCTCAAGCTAAAAAAAACTCGTGGATGACCAAGCTTGAAGAAATCGCAACAAGAAAGTGACAAAAAGGAGCCGGCCAGACATAGTTCATTCGAATTTGACTTGAACATGGAACCGGTGATAGATTGGAACAAGGTCCCAGATAAGCCCGGCCAGACATAATTCATACATGATAGACTTGACAAAGTGCCACTGATGAATGAGTTGAATATAATGGGTGATATTCCAAAAGTATTTCATCCATAACAAATATACGAAATGTTAAACACTTAAACCCGATGGAAATTGTGGATTTCGAGCACTAGTTGTTTGCCTCGGACTTGATGAACATGAATACTATGAGTACATTCGACAGCAAATGAGAGAACAGTTACAAAATCGATATTAATCTACGCGGACATTTTTGTCAAGGATGTACATTCATTATATCATGACTTGTGTTTTTTTGGGTCGCCTTGTCCAGAACAACACTGGATGAAAATGCCTGAAGCAGGTGTTCTGATTGTCAATAAGTTTGGTGTAATCGTCCATTCTTTAAGCATGTCAGGCAGTTTCACTATTTTCCCGTTTTGGTGTGGTCCAGAAGAGATTCAACATCACAGAACTCTTACAATTGCCCTAGTAAATGATGAGTCCCGTTATGTCATGGTGAAATTACAAGGAGGGTACCCAATGCCTACAATCATGCCTTATTGGAATTTTCGCAACATTAGCATGTCTGCGGCTGGATGGAAGACCATGTATAGGTGACGTCTGTAATTATATACCCAACTTTATAGTCGTGAAAGTGGTTTTGTCGATCTAGCTGATTAATTGTTTTAAGGTTTGCACGTTTACTCTTTTATTAGAGACTCGTTATTTATTTATTTATAATGAACTTTTTCACTTTGGTGTTTATAATAAAGTGTCTTGATTATTTATTTATTAATATTGATATTAATACTAATAATATTATAACAAAATATAAAAAAATAAAAAATAAAGTAACAAACGTATTATAATATAAAATAATATAAAAACATAATTATTACTTTTGACTTTAGAATAAAATAATGTATTAAAATAGTTAATTATTACCAAGTTGAGTAATTTGGTATATTAATCCTTATTTTGGGTCTATTTATCATATCTCTATTGACATATATCCATTTAAGTTCAGTTGTAATCATTGTATAGACTAAGAGTCGAACTATTTTACATGTAAATTAGTCAATTTATCTTTATTTACAATTCAAACAAACAATTTTATAGCATAAACATTCTATGGAACAATAATAGCATTACTTCCTAACAAATATGAAGTCCATACACGAGTCGTGGTCGCACATTAGTGAACTTGGTCATGTAAAGTTGATACACGAGTTATGGCCGCGTATCACATGCATTTAAGTCAGAAACACGGGAAGAAATTATTAGACGTCACCATCGATGACTATGTGTGAAGTGATTTTCTCTTTGGTATTTACGAGGTTGTGTAGAAGTAAGAGGGCACTAATCAATAATCATCATCTTTCTCGGATCATATTTTACTTAGGTTGGAGGGTGTGGTTGGAGCCTCCTAGGGGCTTTATCAGGTCACGTTAACGCCACCTAGGATTCACCTAAGCCATAGAGCACCCTTTAATTTGCATGGTATGGATGAAGCCCCCTATTAAACAAAATTAAAAAAAAAGATTTCATTGGTTTAAATCAAGTGGACCCCACCTGATAAAGCCCTTCTCCCTCGTTACCATGATGGAGCCCCTCCTATAGCGCCCCCCTTTAAATCCGAGGGTGTGGAGGTATAGCGCCCCGGGGCGCTATAGATGATGAGTTGGCGTGGGTGGCGCCCCCACACCCTCCGGCCTTACAGTTTTATTGGAGTAAAACTAAATCTTGAGTTTAGCTAAGGCTTAGCGGTATGGGGTCCGTCCCCTAGACCATCCCACCCGGCGCCGATCCGCACACCGTCCCCCCCCCCCCCCCCCCTCCTCGTCGTCTCCGTCGAGTAGGAGACGTTGGAGACGGCCCGCTAAATGACAAAAATTTTGTGTTTTCCCATGCAATTGACCGTTTATAAAAAAAATTTGATTTCCATTTTGAAATAAACAAACGGCTATATTTTTTTTTTTACCAAAATCCAACCAAAAATTATATATATTCACCACTTTTACACCATTTTCACACATTTTCACCCACTACAACCTCATCTCTCTCTCTCTAATTTTTTAAAACCTTCTTCCATTTTTATAAAAAAATTATTCTACCATGGATCTCTTCAACCTGAACGTCCCCAACAACCCGAATCCCCCGAACAACCCGAATGTATTTTTGGTGTCGGGGTACTATCCCATGATGGAACCGAACCAATTCGGTCAATTTTCCTCAAACGCTTTTGCCGCTTTCCAAAACTCACCAAATGTTTTTGCGAACACGCAACAAAGTCAAGCCATACAACACTTGATGATGCGTAATCCTTTTAATATCCGACCCTTGCAACCTGTTCAACCCGAACAACCATCGCAACCCATTCGAACCGAACCCGACGAAGATGTTGAAGTTGTTCCCGAGACCCAACTGCAAAAAAACAAACGAAAAAAAGGCAAGCAAGTTGCGGGTGAGCAAAGCCAACCGTCCAAACCGAAGCCGAAACAATGGACACAACTCGAGTAAGAAGCCTTAGCGAAGGATTATATCGGCTCGTCCACACACCCCATTAAAGATACGTAAAAATAACTTGTATTTTTTGAAGTATATACTATGTAGTATTAATTTTTTAATTTTTTGTAACATATATTTTTGTCGAATATAGGTAACAATCAAACGGGTGAGGGTTTTTAGAAATCGGTTTTGGCTAAGTTTCTTGAGCTAATGGAACAAGGACCGTATCGAGATGTCGACTCGGTATCTTCTAAGTGGCGAAAAATGAGCGGGTTCGTCAACAAGTTTTCGGAAGAATATAAAAAAAAATATATTCAAGTGGGTGTCGTAGTGGGATGAGCGACGAGGATGTCTTCAAAAATGCATTGGAAAATTACAAGTCGAACCATAATACCACGTTCGCACACGTTCGGGCGTGGGAAGTTATGCGAACCGCCCCAAAGTGGGCGCCGGTTCCGAACGAGGTGGAGATGGCAAAACGCCAAAGAACCACGGAGACCGGTAGTTATAGCGCCGGCGGCTCGGACGCGAGATGTCACATAAATTTAAACGACGACGCCGAGTTCGATAAAGAAGAGTACGCCGTAAGGGAAGCGGAACGTCCCCCGGGCCGGGACAAATCAAAGAAGGAGGCGGCGTCAAACAAAGAAAAGCAAAAGATCTATCCGAAGATTGAGTAGCTTATGACGCAATTTAAAACATACACCGAGGTCACGACCCAAAAAGCGAGGGCGAAGGAACGGGCGATCGAAGAAAAGTCACGCGTGCCGGGAGAAAAGTTACGATTGTCCTATGATAAGGTTCGGCTCAAGGAGTGGGAAATATTGACGATGTATGTTGATAGTTATCCCGAACCGAAACGCTCGACTTTAAAAAAATTGCAAGATGACATCATCAAAGTGGATGATTTTTATAAGTTTATGTTTTTTTTAAGTTATTAGGATTTTTTTTTAAGTTTATGTATTGTTTTTTTAATATTAATGAAAGTATTTTCCTATTTTATTTGTTAAATGTTAAAAAAAAGTGAAAGATTTAAAAAATAATAAACTAGTGGGGTAGGATCATCATCTCATTTCTATTGTTTTTTGGGATGGACCATCTTCAAGAGGACTATGACGTGGCGCCTAAGGTGGCGGATCATCCTACAAGGGAGGATGGTCACCATACCGTAAGACCCCAAAGGAAAGTCTAAAGTATATTCAACTTTGTACAATGTTGATCAAACACGTTCGTAACGTTGACTCATATTGCTGTCATGGATACCAAATCCAATATTCCATAACCACTATAGGGATATATTTTTTCTAATGATTTGTCATCAAGTTCACAACCTGTAGTACACGTATAATTCTTTCCCCAATTACCAACTTAAATTTAATTCTATGATTAAATGAATACGAAACATCATGATCAGAACAAAAGGGTCTGTGTCGCTAGTTTTTGGTATCCAACCTCGTTGTTTTCTTGGGCTAGTAATTGTGCCACGGTTACCGCCCAACGGGTAATTTGACTATTTCTTCTAAAGCTAGTATTAGCTTGTACAGTGGAGCTTTTGAATAAGAAACCAGTTTCTACCTACTACAGGAGTAAATTGCCATTTTACTTGTAACGCCCCAAAACTCGATTATTTAAGTTTGTTTGTGTGATGCCATGTTTGAAAGAAAGAAATACAATAACTGGGTTATTAAACCTAGTTAAATGCCTAGCAAAACAAATAAGGAACGAAATTTGGATCAACCAAGATTAAGTTACAACTAGGAGGGGCAAGGTTGCCAAAAGGTGAAAACTTGTAGTTAAAATAAAATAAAAACCCAACACACACACATGAGGTGTGTGTGTGTGTGTCGTGTAACACGACCAGGAGAAGAAGGAGAAGGGCAAAACCCTAGTTCCTGAAAATCTTCAAATTGAGGGAGGAATTTGACTCAAAACTAATGCATGAACCAAGATTCTTGATCACTCAAGTGTTCTTCACACCAAGTAAGTGGAATTTAATGTTTTGATGATCTAGTATAAAGAGGGTTATGATCAATCCACGAATTGGTATGAGATTTAGCATGAATATGTGTTAGAATCATCATATGAAACATGGGTTGTGCATAATTTTGGTTAATTTCATGTTTAGAAGAAAAACCCAATTAGGATGATAAAGTGAGTGAATCACCATGTTCACTAATTGTGTAAATTGTGATGTAGTATGTTGAATGTGATGGATTATTTTAGATAAGATGATTAGGACATGAAAGAAATAGATGTTTAGTTAAACTTGATGAATGAAGATAAGAACATGGAGAATCATGCATGAGTGGGTTGTACATTGTGCTAAGATAGTGGTACACACACCAAGTGTTTGATGAAATGCCTAGGAGAGCTTGATAGATGAAAATTGTATGTAAGTAGGAGATGACTATATGTGAAATGCGAAAATGATGTGTTTGATAGTAAGCTAACATAAAAGTGTGTTTTGAATATAGTTCATGTGGATATCATGTTGAAATGATGTTGGGTTAGCTTAGTATGGGTTAAAGTGTTAGTTGTGAAAATATGAGAATGTTAGTGTGGATGGAATGGATTATGTATGTATATATATGTGTGTATAAGTAAGTGATCGTGTGGTTGAAGATGTCATACAATATTAGTGTGTAATGTGTATAACATTAATATTATGGTCTACCCTATCAAGATGGATACATGTTCATAAGTTGAAAGTGTGTAAATAGGACATTTGACTTTCTGAAAGCCAACAATAAATATATAGCATGGTTAGCCTTTCGGTTATGATTGTAATAGTAGAGAAGTCAAGTGTATTGAAGTAGATGATCTACGTGTCGTGTATAATGATAAATGAGTTGCGAGAATAAGGAACAAGGTGACTTTTAATCTATGTCTTATGTATGTGATAATTGGTTAATAAGAAAAGTCAAATAATGTATGAATGGAAAGAAACGAATGTAGTATGAATGAGTATGTGTGCTAACCATAATGCAATTGTGATAACATGAAAGGATAGGAATCACATTAGCAAGGACTCAAGAACGGAAGGTTAACGGGTCAAGCGGAGGTGAGGAAGCAAGCATGAACACTAACGCTCGAGGTAAGTGATTTCTGTAATCACTTCTTAGTTCGGTTAAGTAATTTGGTGTTTTAATTAACTAAACATGATGGTGGAGGTCAAATAGGTGACGTAGTCTTTCGTCGTAAATGAATGGATTAAAGTTGACCAAAATGACCCTGATGGGTATTTTTGGGTAAACGATCTAACAAAGTAGTCAGGAACAAGTTGTTCGATTAATGTAATGTTTTGGTCAAATATGAAAGCAAGGGGTATGGTTTTGTAAGGCAGGAACGTTTTAATGTGAAATTACCCTTAACGGGTCAAAAATAAGCTTTGAGCGCAAATGGGTGAAATAAGATGTAAGGTATCCGTGAAAGAATTCGTTTATGACTAATGAACTTAATATTATCAATCCATACGAAGTTAAGGTCAAACAAACAAGTTATGTGATAGAATTTTTAACGGGTCAGTTCTTGGTAAAAAGGGTAGTAAGCCGAAAACATTAAAAATGAAATCTGCCGCCAGCACAACTGGACAGGCGTCGACGACGCGGGCAGGTGGCGTCGCCGACGCCGCTCAGAAACTCAGTTTAAGCCGACGCCAGTTTCCCCTGGTCGACGCCATATTTTTTTCAGCCGACGCCGTTAGGCGTCGCCGACGCCACTCCCATAGTACACTTCTAGTTTTCGCCGTTTCGACTCGTTTTGCTTGATCCGACGTCCGTTTTTAATGAGTCGGGTCTATTTCGATATGGATTGTAAATAAAAATGTAGATATATTATATACGTGTGTATGTTGTATAAGACTAAATGTATGTATGAAGGTGTGTATGTAGGTAGTTCGTATATGTACGGGGGTGAGTATGTACGAAGGTAGGCACGTATGCAGGTTTGTGTAAAGGCATGTAATAAGTGTATATGTATGTATGTATGTATGAATGGATGTATTTAGGTATGCACGTACTTAGGTACGTATGTATGTTTGTAGGTACGTATGTATGTTTGTAGGTATGTATGTACGTATAGTAGGTACGTATGTATGTAAGATGTTTTGTGTGATCGTAGATATAGGTATAAGTTTGTATGAAAGTGTGTATGCATGCATTTCATGAAATTGAGTACTAACGATAAATATAGCGTACCTGGTGATGAAGTGTAACGCAGGAATACCAAAGAAGTCTCACTACGGATCGTATTATCAGAGGGAAAGCCGGGATGTAAAGAGCTATTGAATGAAATATAACTAACGTGTGTAAATCTTATATGTTATAATACGTACTAATGTTATGAACTTTACGTGGTGAGTGCAGGTAGAACAAGCCATGAGGATCATCAAGGTTTAGAGATCGAGGATCGAGTCACTAGAGAAATTGTACGGGAACGTTGATGCGTATATTCTAGTAAACATAGACTATGTTTTAAGTTATTGAATAAGTCGAATAATGGATTTATAAAAAAAATAATAAAAAGAGACTTATGATGAATTTAAAGTTTTAAATAAGTTAATGTATTTTTAATAAAAGAAATTTTATGGTTCGTGTTTCCGCTGTGATTTTTGTCATGTACGTTTTAGGGTCTAACAAGTTGGTATCAGAGCCCTGGTTTGAGAGAATCAAGTATGAGAAGGTAAATACTTGAACTCAAACTCGTGTGCTCTCGTGACCAGGAACCCGTACAATCCAAGACTCGATCAAGATCTAAGGATAAAAGCCAAGGTAAGTATGTGCTTAAGTATGTATTGGAAGATGCCTAAAAATATGTTATGTGTAAGGTAAGCATGGTTGCTTGGAAAGAATGATTTGTGGATGCGGGCTAGTACCGGCACCAAGGTATGTAATATGACATATTGACCCAAGTACATATATTTAATATATGTAAGTACATGTGATGGTAAAACCTAACAATGAAAGGAAAGTTTTAAATGAAAAATAATGATAAGAATGGTAATGAAGTTTTGGAAATGTTACACGTGCCGAAATCTAATTCTTCGGACATAAGGTGACAATTACACGAAGACACGAAACTAGTATGTGGATTGTGTACCTGGCCAGTACACAAGAAACATATGACGTCCGTGAGCCCGTGATAATTGTTACAGGTGTGTCCGTTAGAATTGGGTAACAGGTGGGCGTATGGGTGAAATGGGTAGTAAGACTATCAGGAGACTGATAGTACTACGTAAGAGTGAAAAAGTGCGAATGATAAGAATGAAGAATGTTGAATCCGTAAGAAAGTACGGATCAACAATGTATGAATGCAATGCTTGAATCCGCGAGACGGATTCAAGGGATGAAAAGCGTAAATGCAAAGTTTGAATCTGCGAGACGGATTCAAAGAATGAAAGATATGAATGCAATGCTTGAATCCGCGAGACGGATTCAAAGGATGAAAAGCGTAAAATGCAAAGTTTGAATCCGCGAGACAGATTCAAAGAATGAAAGATATGAATGCAATGCTTGAATCCGCGAGACGGATTCAAGGAATGAAAGACATGCATGGAATGTTTGAATCCGCGAGACGGATTCAAAACATAGAAGGTACGAATGGTATGAATAATGTGTTCGAATCTGCGAAATAGGTTTAAGATATAAAAGACAGAACTAGTCTACATGAGAAGAAGTCGATAGCATGACCATGTATGCGTCAAACAAGTCATATAAGTAAATGTAAAGTAAATAAACAAAAGAATGATAGGAATGAAAATATCCGAATGTGTAAGTAATTACGGACCAGACAGGTAAATATTTCTTAAGTGATATTATTTAGATTATGCTTAAACTTTCATATATATATATATATATGAATATATTTATACAAGTGCGTTGCATGCAAGAATGGTCGAAAGGATAAATGGGTCATACGGGTCAGATGGCGATTGCCATCTGAGCTCGTTAGTTAATGTTTTGATATGTTAAGTTTTGTACTCATAGGTGAGCTTGATGAATAGACACGCAATGTCACCAATCGGAAAGGAATGATCACCGTAAGATAAGGATGACGAATCAATGGAATCTACTTCCGTCAGATATCATAGTGTGATAAACCTATCAAGATCAGCGAAAGAATTCTCATGAGCGGAAGCTCAATACACAGATGAATGAGATCAATCTTGGGATGGTTTGGAATTGTAATGAAGTGGTCGGTTTGCTTTCGCGGGTCGTGGCATTATGCCAAAATAGTAAGGTTAGTGAATTGTTTAAAATGCGAATTTAAGTATAAAGTTACGAATTGAATAAGTACTTCTGCACGAACCAGTGGTAACGCAAGAAGTGATATGATAAGGCAGGGTTGACATTTAGAAGTGCGCTAAGAATGAGTTTTAAACCTGGATTAAATAGTAGACAGTGCATGTATGAGTAAGAAGGTAAGAAGTAAAACTCCAAGTATATACGAAATTATTAGAACTAATACTAACGGTGAATGCGGTAGCAAGTTCATATGAACTTCATATTTACTTTTATGTAAATCATGGTAGTAAACCCTTGGGTTTGCTTCTAGTTTGCACACTTTAGTTCTAGTACGATAATGTGATGGTACGATTATATTTATTCATGAATAAGACTTTTGCAAAGATCCTGAATGTATTCATGTGGTATTGAGCATCGTGGATGGATAGATGAAAAAGTAAGAGTAGTATTGGTCTACTATGAATGAGAAAGGTTTCGGGGACGAAACCTTCTTTAAGGGGGTAGACTTGTAACGCCCCAAAACTCGATTATTTAAGTTTGTTAGTGTGATGCCATGTTTGAAAGAAAGAAATACAATAACTGGGTTATTAAACCTAGTTAAATGCCTAGCAAAACAAATAAGGAACGAAATTTGGATCAACCAAGATTAAGTTACAACTAGGAGGGGCAAGGTTGCCAAAAGGTGAAAACTTGTAGTTAAAATAAAATAAAAACCCAACACACACACATGAGGTGTGTGTGTGTGTCGTGTAACACGACCAGGAGAAGAAGGAGAAGGGCAAAACCCTAGTTCCTGAAAATCTTCAAATTGAGGGAGGAATTTGACTCAAAACTAATGCATGAACCAAGATTCTTGATCACTCAAGTGTTCTTCACACCAAGTAAGTGGAATTTAATGTTTTGATGATCTAGTATAAAGAGGGTTATGATCAATCCACGAATTGGTATGAGATTTAGCATGAATATGTGTTAGAATCATCATATGAAACATGGGTTGTGCATAATTTTGGTTAATTTCATGTTTAGAAGAAAAACCCATTTAGGATGATAAAGTGAGTGAATCACCATGTTCACTAATTGTGTAAATTGTGATGTAGTATGTTGAATGTGATGGATTATTTTAGATAAGATGATTAGGACATGAAAGAAATGGATGTTTAGTTAAACTTGATGAATGAAGATAAGAACATGGAGAATCATGCATGAGTGGGTTGTACATTGTGCTAAGTTAGTGGTACGCACACCAAGTGTTTGATGAAATGCCTAGGAGAGCTTGATAGATGAAAATTGTATGTAAGTAGGAGATGACTATGTGAAATGCGAAAATGATGTGTTTGATAGTAAGCTAACATAAAAGTGTGTTTTGAATATAGTTCATGTGGATATCATGTTGAAATGATGTTGGGTTAGCTTAGTATGGGTTAAAGTGTTAGTTGTGAAAATATGAGAATGTTAGTGTGGATGGAATGGATTATGTATGTATATATATGTGTGTATAAGTAAGTGATCGTGTGGTTGAAGATGTCATACAATATGAGTGTGTAATGTGTATAACATTAATATTATGGTCTACCCTATCAAGATGGATACATGTTCATAAGTTTAAAGTGTGTAAATAGGACATTTGACTTTTTGAAAGCCAACAATAAATGTATAGCATGGTTAGCCTTTCGGTTATGATTGTAATAGTAGAGAAGTCAAGTGTATTGAAGTAGATGATCTACGTGTCGTGTATAATGATAAATGAGTTGCGAGAATAAGGAACAAGGTGACTTTTAATCTATGCCTTATGTATGTGATAATTGGTTAATAAGAAAAGTCAAACAATGTATGAATGGAAAGAAACGAATGTAGTATGAATGAGTATGTGTGCTAACCATAATGCAATTGTGATAACATGAAAGGATAGGAATCACATTAGCAAGGACTCAAGAACGGAAGGTTAACGGGTCAAGCGGAGGTGAGGAAGCAAGCATGAACACTAACGCTCGAGGTAAGTGATTTCTGTAATCACTTCTTAGTTCGGTTAAGTAATTTGGTGTTTTAATTAACTAAACATGATGGTGGAGGTCAAATAGGTGACGTAGTCTTTCGTCGTAAATGAATGGATTAAAGTTGACCAAAATGACCCTGATGGGTATTTTTGGGTAAACGATCTAACAAAGTAGTCAGGAACAAGTTGTTCGATTAATGTAATGTTTTGGTCAAATATGAAAGCAAGGGGTATGGTTTTGTAAGGCAGGAACGTTTTAATGTGAAATTACCCTTAACGGGTCAAAAATAAGCTTTGAGCGCAAATGGGTGAAATAAGATGTAAGGTATCCGTGAAAGAATTCGTTTATGACTAATGAACTTAATATTATCAATCCATACGAAGTTAAGGTCAAATAAACAAGTTATGTGATAGAATTTTTAACGGGTCAGTTCTTGGTAAAAAGGGTAGTAAGCCGAAAACATTAAAAATGAAATCTGCCGCCAGCACAACTGGACAGGCGTCGACGACGCGGGCAGGTGGCGACGCCGACGCCGCTCAGAAACTCAGTTTAAGCCGACGTCAGTTTCCCCTGGTCGACGCCATATTTTTTTCAGCCGACGCCACTCCCATAGTACACTTCTGGTTTTCGCCGTTTCGACTCGTTTTGCTTGATCCGACGTCCGTTTTTAATGAGTCGGGTCTATTTCGATATGGATTGTAAATAAAAATGTAGATATATTATATACGTGTGTATGTTGTATAAGACTAAATGTATGTATGAAGGTGTGTATGTAGGTAGTTCGTATATGTACGGGGGTGAGTATGTACGAAGGTAGGCACGTATGCAGGTTTGTGTAAAGGCATGTAATAAGTGTATATGTATGTATGTATGTATGTATGTATGTATGTATGTATGTATGTATGTATGTATGTATGTATGTATGTATGTATGAATGGATGTATTTAGGTATGCACGTACTTAGGTACGTATGTATGTTTGTAGGTATGTATGTACGTATAGTAGGTACGTATGTATGTAAGATGTTTTGTGTGATTGTAGATATAGGTATAAGTTTGTATGAAAGTGTGTATGCATGCATTTCATGAAATTGAGTACTAACGATAAATATAGCGTACCTGGTGATGAAGTGTAACGCAGGAATACCAAAGAAGTCTCACTACGGATCGTATTATCAGAGGGAAAGCCGGGATGTAAAGAGCTATTGAATGAAATATAACTAACGTGTGTAAATCTTATATGTTATAATACGTACTAATGTTATGAACTTTACGTGGTGAGTGCAGGTAGAACAAGCCATGAGGATCATCAAGGTTTAGAGATCGAGGATCGAGTCACTAGAGAAATTGTACGGGAACGTTGATGCGTATATTCTAGTAAACATAGACTATGTTTTAAGTTATTGAATAAGTCGAATAATGGATTTATAAAAAAAATAATAAAAAGAGACTTATGATGAATTTAAAGTTTTAAATAAGTTAATGTATTTTTAATAAAAGAAATTTTATGGTTCGTGTTTCCGCTGTGATTTTTGTCATGTACGTTTTAGGGTCTAACAAGTTGGTATCAGAGCCCTGGTTTGAGAGAATCAAGTATGAGAAGGTAAATACTTGAACTCAGACTCGTGTGCTCTCGTGACCAGGAACCCGTACAATCCAAGACTCGATCAAGATCTAAGGATAAAAGCCAAGGTAAGTATGTGCTTAAGTATGTATTGGAAGATGCCTAAAAATATGTTATGTGTAAGGTAAGCATGGTTGCTTGGAAAGAATGATTTGTGGATGCGGGCTAGTACCAGCACCAAGGTATGTAATATGACATATTGACCCAAGTACATATATTTAATATATGTAAGTACATGTGATGGTAAAACCTAACAATGAAAGGAAAGTTTTAAATGAAAAATAATGATAAGAATGGTAATGAAGTTTTGGAAATGTTACACGTGCCGAAATCTAATTCTTCGGACATAAGGTGACAATTACACGAAGACACGAAACTAGTATGTGGATTGTGTACCTGGCCAGTACACAAGAAACATATGACGTCCGTGAGCCCGTGATAATTGTTACAGGTGTGTCCGTTAGAATTGGGTAACAGGTGGGCGTATGGGTGAAATGGGTAGTAAGACTATCAGGAGACTGATAGTACTACGTAAGAGTGAAAAAGTGCGAATGATAAGAATGAAGAATGTTGAATCCGTAAGAAAGTACGGATCAACAATGTATGAATGCAATGCTTGAATCCGCGAGACGGATTCAAGGGATGAAAAGCGTAAATGCAAAGTTTGAATCCGCGAGACGGATTCAAAGAATGAAAGATATGAATGCAATGCTTGAATCCGCGAGACGGATTCAAAGGATGAAAAGCGTAAAATGCAAAGTTTGAATCCGCGAGACAGATTCAAAGAATGAAAGATATGAATGCAATGCTTGAATCCGCGAGACGGATTCAAGGAATGAAAGACATGCATGGAATGTTTGAATCCGCGAGACGGATTCAAAACATAGAAGGTACGAATGGTATGAATAATGTGTTCGAATCTGCGAAATAGGTTTAAGATATAAAAGACAGAACTAGTCTACATGAGAAGAAGTCGATAGCCTGACCATGTATGCGTCAAACAAGTCATATAAGTAAATGTAAAGTAAATGAACAAAAGAATGATAGGAATGAAAATATCCGAATGTGTAAGTAATTACGGACCAGACAGGTAAATATTTCTTAAGTGATATTATTTAGATTATGCTTAAACTTTCATATATATATATATATATATATATATATATATATATATTTATACAAGTGCGTTGCATGCAAGAATGGTCGAAAGGATAAATGGGTCATACGGGTCAGATGGCGATTGCCATCTGAGCTCGTTAGTTAATGTTTTGATATGTTAAGTTTTGTACTCATAGGTGAGCTTGATGAATAGACACGCAATGTCACCAATCGGAAAGGAATGATCACCGTAAGATAAGGATGACGAATCAATGGAATCTACTTCCGTCAGATATCATAGTGTGATAAACCTATCAAGATCAGCGAAAGAATTCTCATGAGCGGAAGCTCAATACACAGATGAATGAGATCAATCTTGGGATGGTTTGGAATTGTAATGAAGTGGTCGGTTTGCTTTTGCGGGTCGTGGCATTATGCCAAAATAGTAAGGTTAGTGAATTGTTTAAAATGCGAATTTAAGTATAAAGTTACGAATTGAATAAGTACTTCCGCACGAACCAGTGGTAACGCAAGATGTGATATGATAAGGCAGGGTTGACATTTAGAAGTGCGCTAAGAATGAGTTTTAAACCTGGATTAAATAGTAGACAGTGCATGTATGAGTAAGAAGGTAAGAAGTAAAACTCCAAGTATATACGAAATTATTAGAACTAATACTAACGGTGAATGTCGTAGCAAGTTCATATGAACTTCATATTTACTTTTATGTAAATCATGGTAGTAAACCCTTGGGTTTGCTTCTAGTTTGCACACTTTAGTTCTAGTACGATAATGTGATGGTACGATTATATTTATTCATGAATAAGACTTTTGCAAAGATCCTGAATGTATTCATGTGGTATTGAGCATCGTGGATGGATAGATGAAAAAGTAAGAGTAGTATTGGTCTACTATGAATGAGAAAGGTTTCGGGGACGAAACCTTCTTTAAGTGGGGTAGACTTGTAACGCCCCAAAACTCGATTATTTAAGTTTGTTAGTGTGATGCCATGTTTGAAAGAAAGAAATACAATAACTGGGTTATTAAACCTAGTTAAATGCCTAGCAAAACAAATAAGGAACGAAATTTGGATCAACCAAGATTAAGTTACAACTAGGAGGGGCAAGGTTGCCAAAAGGTGAAAACTTGTAGTTAAAATAAAATAAAAACCCAACACACACACATGAGGTGTGTGTGTGTGTCGTGTAACACGACCAGGAGAAGAAGGAGAAGGGCAAAACCCTAGTTCCTGAAAATCTTCAAATTGAGGGAGGAATTTGACTCAAAACTAATGCATGAACCAAGATTCTTGATCACTCAAGTGTTCTTCACACCAAGTAAGTGGAATTTAATGTTTTGATGATCTAGTATAAAGAGGGTTATGATCAATCCACGAATTGGTATGAGATTTAGCATGAATATGTGTTAGAATCATCATATGAAACATGGGTTGTGCATAATTTTGGTTAATTTCATGTTTAGAAGAAAAACCCATTTAGGATGATAAAGTGAGTGAATCACCATGTTCACTAATTGTGTAAATTGTGATGTAGTATGTTGAATGTGATGGATTATTTTAGATAAGATGATTAGGACATGAAAGAAATGGATGTTTAGTTAAACTTGATGAATGAAGATAAGAACATGGAGAATCATGCATGAGTGGGTTGTACATTGTGCTAAGATAGTGGTACACACACCAAGTGTTTGATGAAATGCCTAGGAGAGCTTGATAGATGAAAATTGTATGTAAGTAGGAGATGACTATATGTGAAATGCGAAAATGATGTGTTTGATAGTAAGCTAACATAAAAGTGTGTTTTGAATATAGTTCATGTGGATATCATGTTGAAATGATGTTGGGTTAGCTTAGTATGGGTTAAAGTGTTAGTTGTGAAAATATGAGAATGTTAGTGTGGATGGAATGGATTATGTATGTATATATATGTGTGTATAAGTAAGTGATCGTGTGGTTGAAGATGTCATACAATATGAGTGTGTAATGTGTATAACATTAATATTATGGTCTACCCTATCAAGATGGATACATGTTCATAAGTTGAAAGTGTGTAAATAGGACATTTGACTTTCTGAAAGCCAACAATAAATGTATAGCATGGTTAGCCTTTCGGTTATGATTGTAATAGTAGAGAAGTCAAGTGTATTGAAGTAGATGATCTACGTGTCGTGTATAATGATAAATGAGTTGCGAGAATAAGGAACAAGGTGACTTTTAATCTATGCCTTATGTATGTGATAATTGGTTAATAAGAAAAGTCAAACAATGTATGAATGGAAAGAAACGAATGTAGTATGAATGAGTATGTGTGCTAACCATAATGCAATTGTGATAACATGAAAGGATAGGAATCACATTATCAAGGACTCAAGAACGGAAGGTTAACGGGTCAAGCGGAGGTGAGGAAGCAAGCGTGAACACTAACGCTCGAGGTAAGTGATTTTTGTAATCACTTCTTAGTTCGGTTAAGTAATATGGTGTTTTAATTAACTAAACATGATGGTGGAGGTCAAATAGGTGACGTAGTCTTTCGTCGTAAATGAATGGATTAAAGTTGACCAAAATGACCCTGATGGGTATTTTTGGGTAAACGATCTAACAAAGTAGTCAGGAACAAGTTGTTCGATTAATGTAATGTTTTGGTCAAATATGAAAGCAAGGGGTATGGTTTTGTAAGGCAGGAACGTTTTAATGTGAAATTACCCTTAACGGGTCAAAAATAAGCTTTGAGCGCAAATGGGTGAAATAAGATGTAAGGTATCCGTGAAAGAATTCGTTTATGACTAATGACCTTAATATTATCAATCCATACGAAGTTAAGGTCAAACAAACAAGTTATGTGATAGAATTTTTAACGGGTCAGTTCTTGGTAAAAAGGGTAGTAAGCCGAAAACATTAAAAATGAAATCTGCCGCCAGCACAACTGGACAGGCGTCGACGATGCGGGCAGGTGGCGTCGCCGACGCCGCTCAGAACTCAGTTTAAGCCGACGCCAGTTTCCCCTGGTCGACGCCATATATTTTTCAGCCGACGCCGTTAGGCGTCGCCGACGCCTAAAGTGGCGTCTCCGACGCCACTCCCATAGTACACTTCTGGTTTTCGCCGTTTCGACTCGTTTTGCTTGATCCGACGTCCGTTTTTAATGAGTCGGGTCTATTTCGATATGGATTGTAAATAAAAATGTAGATATATTATATACGTGTGTATGTTGTATAAGACTAAATGTATGTATGAAGGTGTGTATGTAGGTAGTTCGTATATGTACGGGGGTGAGTATGTACGAAGGTAGGCACGTATGCAGGTTTGTGTAAAGGTATGTAATAAGTGTATATGTATGTATGTATGTATGTATGTATGTATGTATGTATGTATGTATGTATGTATGTATGTATGTATGTATGTATGTATGTATGTATGTATGTATGTATGTATGTATGTATGTATGTATGTATGTATGTATGTATGTATGTATGTATGTATGTATGTATGTATGTATGTGTGTGTGTGTGTGTGTGTGTGTGTGTGTGTGTGTGTGTGTGTGTGTGTGTATGTATGTATGTATGTATGTATGTATGTATTTAGGTATGCACGTACTTAGGTACGTATGTATGTATGTAGGTACGTATGTATGTTTGTAGGTATGTATGTACGTATTGTAGGTACGTATGTATGTAAGATGTTTTGTGTGATCGTAGATATAGGTATAAGTTTGTATGAAAGTGTGTATGCATGCATTTCATGAAATTGAGTACTAACGATAAATATAGCGTACCTGGTGATGAAGTGTAACGCAGGAATACCAAAGAAGTCTCACTACGGATCGTATTATCAGAGGGAAAGCCGGGATGTAAAGAGCTATTGAATGAAATATAACTAACGTGTGTAAATCTTATATGTTATAATACGTACTAATGTTATGAACTTTACGTGGTGAGTGCAGGTAGAACAAGCCATGAGGATCATCAAGGTTTAGAGATCGAGGATCGAGTCACTAGAGAAATTGTACGGGAACGTTGATGCGTATATTCTAGTAAACATAGACTATGTTTTAAGTTATTGAATAAGTCGAATAATGGATTTATAAAAAAAAAAAAAGAGAGAGACTTATGATGAATTTAAAGTTTTAAATAAGTTAATGTATTTTTAATAAAAGAAATTTTATGGTTCGTGTTTCCGCTGATTTTTGTCATGTACGTTTTAGGGTCTAACATTAGTCCCTAAGTTTTGTCCAAATTTGCCATTTTAGTCCAAATAGTTTTTTTTGTGCCTCTGGGTCCCTGACTTTTACATTTTGTTGCCATTTTGATCATTTTGTCTAACTCCATCCAAAAACCCAGTTTGTAACAGTTTGTACTTAATCACTAATGTTTTCAGTTGCCATTTTGATCCAATTCCAAAAAATCCAAAAAATTCAAAAAAATCTAAAAATCAAAAAAATTCTAAAAAATCATAAAAATTCTAAAAAACTCAAAAAAAATCTAAAAATCAAAAAAATTCTAAAAAATCATAAAAATTCTAAAAAATCAAAAAAATTCTAAAAAAATCAAAAAATCATTAAATGTTTCGGCACGAACCGTATCGAACCGAACCGTTTCGACCCGTACCGTATCGAACCGAACCGTTTCGACGCGAACCGTTTCGAACCCGTACCGTATCGAACCGTACCGTTTCGACCCGTACCGTTTCGAACCCGAACCGTTTCGAGCCGAACCGGTTCGATACGGTACGGGTTCGAAACGGTTCGCGTCGAAACGGTTCGGTTCGATACGGTACGGGTCGAAACGGTTCGATTCGAAACGGTTCGCGTCGAAACGGTACGGTTCGAAACGGTACGGGTCGAAACGCTTCGCGTCGAAACGGTTCGGTTCGAAACGGTTCGCGTCGAAACGGTACGGTTCGAAACGCTTCGCGTCGAAACGGTACGGTTCGAAACGCTTCGTGTCGAAACGGTTCGGCTCGAAACGGTTCGGGTTCGAAACGGTACGGTTCGTGTTGAAACGGTTCGGCTCGAAACGGTACGGTTCGATACGGTACGGGTCGAAACGGTTTGGTTCGAAACGGTTCGCGTCGAAACGGTTCGGTTCGAAACGGTTCGGTTCGAAACGGTACGGTTCGAAACGGTACGGGTCGAAACGGTTCGTGCCGAAACATTTAATGATTTTTGGATTTTTTAGATTTTTTTTTATTTTTTAGAATTTTTATGATTTTTTAGAATTTTTTTGATTTTTAGATTTTTTTGAATTTTTTAGAATTTTTTTGATTTTTTAGTATTTTTTTGATTTTTAGATTTTTTTGGAATTTTTTTGATTTTTTGGATTTTTTTTTTTATTTTTTGGAATTGGATCAAAATGGCAACTGAAAACATTTTTTAAGGAAATCCCCAAAATACCCCTGTCACAAACTGGGTTTTTGGATGGAGTTAGACAAAATGATCAAAATAACAACAAAATGTAAAAGTTAGGGACCAAGAGGCAAAAAAAAACTATTTGGACTAAAATAGCAAATTTGAACAAAACTCAGGGACTAAAATTACAATTTACTCCTACTACAATGACTTTCTTGATTCAATTCATTTTAGTACTACTTGTTGGCATGTTAATGATTCATATTGCGTGCTTATTTGTTGATTTTGCAACGAAAAATAAAACAATTGAATGTGTTGGTCAAATCTGATACCAAGTGGAGTTAAAATAATAATCTTTGATTATGAATGGTGGATCCTTGTGTTAGGTACATAGCAGCCATTATTGTCTCTTAGGTGTAGCTTGGAAAATTGCTAATTTGAAGTCATTTTCGGTACCTCAACAGATCATAATTCATAAGGCGGCTTTTGGAACTAATTATTAATTATAAATTAAATATCTAAGTAATGTTTTAAGGTTCTTGTGGATCAAGTTAGATGATATTTGTGAATCAATAAACCTGGTAGTACATCAATCAAGTCCCTTTTTGTAGAAAAATTCTAAATTTGATAGGTTTGCCAAAATGTTGAAATCAAATTTGATTAGAATAAATTAAATGACTTAATGGCACATTTTTACGATCAAAATCACAAAATCGAAGGACAAACCACCATAGCGAAAATCAGGACTTCCAATAGAGAGAATTTGGTTCTGAGAGTCTGGCCCGTTTCGTCATTTTTGTCCATATATTACGCTCCACTTGCTTATTTATCGATTGTCCAAGTACGGATTTGTTAATTTTTTAATAAATAAATAAATAAAGTTAGGAGCAGTTGAGCTTTTAAATAAAACTGAATCTTTAACCATTATATGATATGGATGTGGACAGTGCCCTTTTTTATAATTAGTAGCTATAACTTTTCTAAGCCTAACTTGTAGCCTTGTACATACAGCTCATTTATAAAATATAAACAGAATTAAACAAGTTGAACTTGTAAGGAAACAACCTAGTTGACCCTCACAATGTTTCAAACTGCAATCATTCCATATGTTCATGAATTTCATCAAATAAATACTCTCTCTATGATCACAACAACCTCAGTTGATAGATACCATACATGTTTCAGAAAATGGGAATAATATTCAAGATTGCATACTATACACAGTTTCTTCTTATTCTGATACCTGTGGTGGTTAGTGGAAGGTTCTTAGATCATAGTACTTCTGAGCTTGTTTCGGATGGCGGAGATGATCTGGCGCAAGGAGCTGAATCATTTTTCTTGCATCTCAAAGGAATTGATTCTTCAGAAGAGCAATGTGAGCAAATGTATGGATTCTTACCATGCTCAGAAAATACCTTAGGCCACTTTTTTCTCATCGTCGTTTATGAATACCTGTTGTATCATGGAGAATGCTATGTTTCTTCTGGAGGTAAAAGGATTTTCAAGATTCTTGGTCCTGGAATCTTTGGTGCAAGTGCTTTTCAAATTCTTGGCTTTCTTCCTGAATCCTTAATACTTCTCTGTAAGTGCGCTTCTTTATATGATTTATTGTCACTATTGTTATTAAACTTTGTGTTCCTAGCTACCAATATTTCTGGGAATTTACTCTTTTGATGCCAAGTAGAAATCTTGAAACTGTGACAGCCTACGCAAACCTTACTTCATTTCGTCCATAGAAGAGATATTAGGATGTCGGGCCTCAAATGCCACCAAGGCCTTTTGGGCGCATTGGTTGTGGATGAGATATTGAAATATTATTGATCCAACTGATAAAAACAAGCAAGTGGGTTGCAAAATATGTGAATATATCATATAATCTACAAAAATTATAATTAATAGTACGGTGAGGTTGTTAAAAATGTGAAACTATTATATTATAGAATTATTATAAATGTAGTTTAGTATTTGATAATTAAAGTTGGTTTTTATGTGAGTTTAAGATTGGAATTCAACAGGTAACTTTTAACCACTTAAGACCATAAATTGGTATACTCGATACCCACAGATATACTCATGAACTCGATGAGTTATGGATAACGGGTAGATAATGCGTATGAGACACGGTTTTAAAATCATGTATAGGACTAGGATTACCAATACTTGTCCCATCCACTATGGTAATCCCTTAAGAGTAAAGTGGAAAATATTGGTTGGTATAAAAGATCAAATGTTAATACCATCTTGTATTAATATTTAATTACAGTTTCCGGACTTTTCAACACTCAAGAGGTAGCTCAAGAATATGTTCTAACTGGAGTTGGATTACTAGCTGGATCAACAATATTGCTTCTCACTTTGTTATGGGGAACTTGTGTGATTATTGGTAGTAAAGATTTCTCCTCAGAATCTGGCTCAAATACTTCATCGTGTTCCACCCAAAGCCCTTACAAAAAGTTCTTATCATTTCTTACTGGTCAGAATCAATCTTTGTTAATTTATGATTTCGTAGTCTTGTTTCTGTCTTTTTTGTCATTTATTTTCTTTTAATGCGATGGTTTCAGGTTCCGGTGTAACTACAGACCCGGAAACAAGTTCAGCAGCAAGAATCATGCTTCTTTCACTTATACCTTTTCTGTTTCTTTTAATTCCAAAATTATTTGGAATGACATATACTACCCATGGATATATCTACATAATTACACTTCCTGTTTCGGTTACGTTCTTGCTGGTATACTTCATCTATCAGGTACAGAATTATCTTGAATTAACTTTTGGTTTTGTGTTTCTATAATGGGTCAGTTTGGATTCTGTTTTATCTCAAACGGGTCAAATTGGTCGAAGGATACAAGGGGGTTGAAATAATGCATACAAACTCCTAAACCGTTAAAACTGTTTCTGTAACTGTATTAACGCATTGATTACTTATGTTTTTTGAAATGGGCAAAAATGTATTTGCGGGTGATCGCAAACCAGGCCTTGTCTGTTTCAATCTGTACAAAGATGACCCATTTCAGCCCGACCCATATTAACAGGTTATCTAGCCCACCCATCTTGCCACCTCTAGTTTCTGTCATGATAATTTTGAATTTGTTCTCATGTAGGTGTTTGAGCCTTCTATCCAAAAGAGACGATTATCATATGTCAAACACGAGCATTTAGTTTTAGACCTATTAAAACATATACAGGAGCACACCACAGAAAAAATACTCACCGAAGATGGTTTAGCCAATCTGCCTGCTATAAAAAGGTTCGTTTTTTTTTTCAAATTTATTACTTTTACACGTGCACGATATTATTGGACTATAGTATTATTAGGTTTATTACTATGAGCCCATGGGCCCACTAAATGTTTAGGGTTTGCATCCCGTGTTCTATATAATGTAATGCAAACCCTAAACACTTAGTGGGCCCATGGGCTCATAATAATGAACCTAATAATACTATAGTCCAATAGATATGTCATGACATAACAAGTGTATTTCTGTTTTAAAGCTCATACCCTTAAGCCAAACACCCTCTATGATTCCTAGACCCATTCCTTCATTCCCAATCCCCACGATCCAAACACACCCTAATTAGATTACTGGTATGCAGTTTGTTCACAAAGATTGATCAAGATGGTGATGCATACATATCTTTTCCCGAGCTTAGAGGAGTACTTCAAGATATCAAGTTCAGGCAACTAACTTGGGACAAACAGGAAACAATTGAACAAGTTATGAAAGAATTTGATGATGATGGTGACACAAAAGTAACAATTGATGAATTCACTGATAGATTCACAAAATGGCTTGATGAAACTAAAAGCGCAGTAAATAAACCGTATCGCTCAGTTGGTTCCTGGAAAGATTTATATCAGGTACTTATTGTAAATTCTTTCAAATTTGTAAACAATTAGTATGCTCTCTCTATATATATATTATTATGATTTGTTTATTAAACTTATAATTTTAGGTTGTCCAACCGTAGGTCCAAACGAAAAAGAAAGAACACGAAATGATGAAAGCACTTGTATCCCAAATTATCAGTCATACTAAAAACTCTCCACTTGGAAATTTTTATACAGAAGATGGAAAACCAAATGTATCAGCTATAAAGAGGTATATAATATAAGGCTGTAAGCAATATTTGTTTGCTAGAACGAAAAGTAAACATTTGGTCACTGATCTGATTCCTGTTGAAAATTTTTAGATTGTTTAAGAGCTTAGATGTCAACAACGATAATTCTATATCGCTATCCGAATTAAAAACACTTATGATGGATTTTGACTTTGGGGAGACATCATGGAATGTGGATGAAGCAACATCTCACATAATGCAAGATCTTGACAAAAGTGGAGATCAACAGATTGATGAAGAAGAATTTGTTGATGGATTTAGAGATTTGCTCAATGTATCCAATGTTCAGTTGACACCAAAGACACCCGGGCCTAAAGATATATCGCGGGTAAGAAAGTATCTCATAATGAAGTTATTTTTGAGGTACAAGTAGACTTTTTTTAAATAAACGGGCTACTTGTGAGCAGAACGGAAGTAAGAATAGAAGAGAAAATAATCTCAACAGAAAGTTTCTGAATAAACGTGTGACTTACTCAAATAAAAGATCCATGCGTTTTACATAAAAAAAATAATTAAAAATCCTAAAATCATGGAGAAACCATACATTGAGTCTAAAATCGCGAGTCCTGGAATTCGATTCAGACAATTGGAACAAACCGCATATGATCCCTGTATCTCTAGACGTAGCCTATAACTTACATCCTTTTCAAGTTAGACCATTTTCTATCATGTTTGTCACTGTCTAGTTGTTCCAAGTATGAGTCCGCTAGCTTTGCACTCCATATCACACTGCAACTATTATTTTTGAAGTTTTTAAAGTGGGCAATTTGATCTAAAAAGTTAACATGGTTTGATGAGTGTGCAGAAACCTTGGGAAAAATGGGTAGATGGTGAGGTGGATAGATCTATGTGGGCATGGACAAAGGCTGTAATGCTACTGGTTCTTGGGATAACTATGTTGGCTCTTTTGGCAGAACCACTCATACACAGTGTTCAAAATGTGTCCAACTCAGCAACCATACCATCTTTCTTTGTATCTTTTATTTTGGTTCCTTTGGCCACTAATGCTAGAGCTGCTGTCACTGCAATCCAAACTGCAAGTCAAAGGAAAGAACGAACTACTTCGTTGACTTTTTCGGAGGTTTGTTCTTCACCTTCTCACTTTTCATCCTCAAATCAATATCATGAATGCGCTAGACGTGTCTGTGGGCGGGTTGTATAACAGGTTGTGTTGGGCTGACCACCAATGATCTAGCACTTGTTTTTTTCAACTTTTTTGAATTTAATGAATAATTAGCGTGTTAAATATGATTGCAATAAGCATATTATTTTTTATAAATTTGGTTTTTCACATACAAAGTACATTTTGGATAACCTTTGACATGTTTGACTTGTTTAACCCTTTTTGAACACTTTCCTTTTTACTTGATTCTTTTAGTCAACCCATTTAAGTAACATAACATGATTGAAGCTTATGCTGGACTTTTGTTCATTGATGAAAAATTAATTTTCTATGGTTGATGCAGATATATGATGGAGTGTTCATGAACAATGTTCTTGGATTTTCTGTTCTTCTAGCAGTCGTATATTTTCGAGGATTGGTATGGCATTTCACTGCTGAATTGTTGGTTGTGTTCATTGTTTGTATCGTCATGGGAACGGCAGCAGGCTTTAGATCCAAGTTTCCTGTTTGGACATCAATCGCGTCATACCTGCTCTATCCCTTATCTTTGATCTTTGTGTATGTTTTTGCAGATTTTCAATAGGAAAAAGATAAGTAAATTGTAATTTTTGTCACCTGAATGTCAAAACATGTAATTGTTGTATTAAGTTTATATTTTTCATGTATAGAATATTCTTTCATAGTTGTGGATCTATGTTTTTGAAGCACTGAAACTAAATTTAGTATGTGGAATTATTTTTTTGTTTGATATTGTACATCTTTAATATTTAATTGGAAGTTATAAGTGTCTAAATGTAATGGGTCATGACTGGTTACCGACCAGTTACTGAACCAGTAATTTTTAAATGGGAGGTCGTAATAGAATTGACTTTCGGTCGAGATAAATAGGTTTTCCTTAAGTACTGTCTCCGAAAATGTCTTAGATATTAACTAGTTTATGTGAGATTTAGTCCACCATGGAACTAGAACTTTTTATTTGGGAATTGGGTCTTCATAATAAAATTTAATTTCGTTATCGTACACCAGGCGCGGTCGTGTTGACAATAAGTACGCTAAAATGACAAATCTATAACTATACTATATAGTAAAAAAAAACATTTTGGGGATATTTGTCATCATATTAAGCTATGTCTTATGGATAATTATTAGTTTAATTTAATTTCTTCTAATTAATTATAGATAACACTCCTACTAAATATTATTTAGTTTAATATCTTATGGATAATTATTATTTAGTTTAATATCTTATGAATAATTATTATTTAGTTTAATCTCTTCTAATTAATTTTAGATAACTCTCATACTAAATATTATTTTGTTTAATCTATTCTACTTAACTATAGATAATTATTATTGGAGTTAATAGCCAAAATGGCCCCTGAGGTTTGCTCACTTTTGCCACTTTAGTCCAAAATCCAAATTTTTAAATCTGGGTCCCTGAGGTTTGCATTTTGTTGACATTTTAGTCCAAATTTCAAAAAAGTCAAATTTTTTACTGAATTTTGTCTTTATCCTCATTTCTCACAAGGGTAAAATTGTCATTCTATATTATTATAAAGCAATTTATATAAAAGAAAATAAAAAAAAACCCTTAAAAGCCCCCTGTTTCGATCAAAACCCTCATTCCCCATCATCTTCTTCCTCACCTGCTTCCCTTCTCCTACTCAAACCCTAACAATGGATGACGAAGACTGGAACTGGTGCATCCGAAGAGAAGGCATAACGTTTGATCCTGAAGTAAAATATGGTACGTATTTCATGTTTTTTCTTTCAAAATTGTTAGGGCAAAGTCAGTTGAATCGATCTCTGAAAAGTTTTTTTGTCAATATACAGCTATACCTGGATTTTTCACGCTGAGACTTCATCAAGGAGGTAATTTCACTGATGAGGATGACTTTGACTACAGTGGGGGTCAGGTAGACCACATTAACAAGGTGGATTCTGACTTCTTTTCATTGATGATGTTGAATGATATGCTTGTAGAGTTAGGTTATTCTGAAGAGGATGTTGTGGTATACCATTTTAGGGTTCCAGGAGAAGATTTAATGTTAGGTTTAAGGCCCTTAGGCAGTAACACTGATTTCATTAGACTGCTTCAATATGTTAAAACAAACAAGGTGCTTGATCTTTATATTCAACATATTACGAAAAATCCTAAACAGGATGTAGAAAATGATGAAAGAGAACCTGAAAATGATGAAAGAGAACCTGAATATGTTGATTTGAGTGAAGAAGATAGTTACGAGGACAGTGGTAAGCATGATGAAGATAAAACTGATGATGAAGATAAAACTGATAGTAGTTATGTAGGGGCTTATGAAGGGACTACAAGTGAAAGTGAAAAGGTTGAATGTGTGGATACTACCCCTAGGAAACGTGTAAAGTCAGTAGCCATTAAAACTACCCCTAGGAAAGACAGAACTAAGAAGGTTGGTCAGGAAGACAGAGCTGATAATGTGGGTGAGGAAGAGAATGATGATGAAGATTCAGACTACATAGTCGACAAAGATAACTTAGTTGACGATTATAGTGTAGACATGGATGAGCATAAGGTTGACGTTGATTTTGAGATTGATGAAGAATGTGAAGAAGATAATGATGTAGATTCAGATGACCATGTGGATTTAGATGGTTTTGACAGTGTAACAGATTCAGATGCTGACACTCCTCTTCAAAAAGCTTGTAGGAGTGTTAGGAAAAAGAAGAAAATGTGCAAAACATCAGGTGAATATCCCTTTTATCTTGGCCAGTCATTTGCTGAAAAGGACGATGTAAAGTTGATTGTCAAGAATCATGCGATTGAGACAAGGAGACAACTACACATTACAAGGAATGATAAAACCAGACTTCGGGTAATTTGTATAGGTGGGATTCCAAAACTGAGTAGTTGTGAAGTAAATGATGAAGGCACCTCCCAACAACCTACATTTAAGGAGAATTCTGGAAATGCCAAAGAGGCACATGGGCCCACACACGTGGGAACATCAAAGGGTAATTCAGGAAATTCAACTTCTAACCCTAAAAAGAATACACCACCCACTTACCCTTGGTTATTGTATGTTTCAAAAGTGAAAAAAAGCAGGGTCTTGGGTTGTTAAAACCTACCACAATGAGCATGAATGTTTGAACACGAGAGATGTTAAACTTTGTATAGTTGCTTGGATAGCTAAGAAGATTTAACAAACTGTTAAAATCAACCCTGGGATTCCACTAAAAGCTTTACAGGAAGATCTACAAAGGAAGTATCAAGTGGAGGTTACTTTGCATCAAGTTTTTGGGCTAGGATGAAGGCTACAGAAAGAGTGCAGGGTCATTATAAGGCACAATATGAGAATCTTAGGGATTATGGTGAGGAGCTACTAAGATCTAATCCTGGCAGCACAGTTAAGATTGATGTTGAGCCAAATTGCAATCCTAGCAGTCCAACAAGGCAGTTCAGGAGGATCTACGTTTGTTTAGGTGTAATGAAGGCAGGCTTCAAATCTGCAAGAAAGTTGGACATAACAGGAGGAGCTGTGGTCAGTCTTCAAAGTCTAAGGATGGGGCAGCAACAAAAGCTTCTTAGGTTAACTTTAGTTTAGATAAGTTGACATTTTTTGCAGTTTGTGTCAAACTGTTATGATAACAGTTTGTGTCAAACTGATTTGGTATGCATGTCAAACTGTTTAACTCTAGTTATTAAGTCATGTATCTTTTGTATGAACATGTGGGAAACTTGGTAAAACTTGGTATATATGGCAGTTTAACTTTTGAATCATTTGGTCTTGTTTGTGTTTGTAGTTTTAGTCATTTGCAGCTTTAAAATATGGTCATTTGGACAATTCGTCACTTTCGACAATTTGTCGACCAATTTGGTCATTTGCAGTTTTAAAATATGGTCATTTGGACAATTCGTCACTTTCGACAATTTGTCATTTGGTCAAAACTCTGTCATTTGGACAAGTGCAGCTTTCATTCAACACAATCAAATCAAATTACAATGAAATTACATTCCATTAGATAATCTTCCATTACATAACCTGCTGATGAACCAAAATACATTACAAAAGACTTGCATAAACAACAACAGGAAACACCTAAACCAAAGTAACACAACCTACATCCTAACTAGTCTTAGCATAGTAAACCATAAACAAAAACCAACTTAACCCTATGACCCTATGATTACTTTCAGCATCTTTTTCTCCTTTGCCAGTTTTATTGCATTTTCTTCAACTTTCTTGTTCCTGTTAAACATTACGATTGCATTATCTTCAAGCTTCTTGATGGTGTCCAACAGCCCAGGAATCATCACAGTAGGGTTCTGAATCATCGGCGGCTCAGCCCAAGCAACGAAACCGCAACTTTGCCCCTGTATTGAACATCAAAAATTTTAGGGTTAGGTTTAGATGAAATTGGGGAAAGGGGTTTAATCGACTTACTGGCTTAGGTTTGTTGCAACGATGGAATCGACGACCTGGGTTTTGTGTGGTCCATGATGTGCGAAGCTGCGTCGGAGCTCCACATGTGCATACCACCATTGTTAGGGTTTGAAGCAGGTGAGGAAGAAGATAATGGGGAAAGTGAGGGTTTTGGATCGATACAGGGGGCTTTTAAGGGGTTTTTTTATTTTCTTTGATATAAATAGCTTTATAATAATGTAGAATGACAATTTTGCCCTTGTGAGAAATAAGGATAAAGACAAAATTCAGTAAAAAAATTTGACAAAATTTGACTTTTTTGAAATTTGGACTAAAATGACAAAAAAAATGCAAACCTCAAGGACCCAGATTTAAAAAATTTGGATTTTGAACTAAAGTGGCAAAAGTGAGCAAACTCAGGGACCATTTTGGCTATTAACTCTTATTATTTAGTTTAAATTTAATGTATACTTCTCATTTATAATATCATCATATTAGGCTATGTCTTATGGATAATTTTTAGTTTACTTTAATTTCTTTTAATTAATTATAGATAACACTCCTACTAAATATTATTTAGTTTAATATCTTATGGATAATTATTATTTAGTTTAATCTCTTCTAATTAATTATAGATAACTCTCCTACTAATTATTATTTTGTTTAATCTCTTCTACTTAACTATTGATAATTATTATTTAGTTTAAATTTAATGTATACTTCTCATTTATTATATTAATTTATTTGATTTTCTATATGATGTGACAGACACTAACTTTTTATTTGTAATATCCAAATTTACTCTTATTCTTTTCGATGATGTAATTATCTCTAATAAACTTTAAACTTTTACTATAGTACAGATATAATGCTAGACATAAAATCGAAAAACATTTTGGATGGCATCAATAACTTAAGACATAATATAATTACATGTACAATATGCACTTTTTAATAAAATAATACCAAACAAAATTACAAATATAAAATCATTGATTTTACTAATAATCACAAAGTCTTAATTTTTTTAAAATAATTTAAAAAATATATAACTAAAAACAAATGACATTATAATACAGTTAACCCATTTATCATCATACAACCTCCCAACTATTCGATCATATTTTTTTTTCTATCTTATATTACTAAATAAATAAAAAATAGTATTAAATTTTATCCTACTTTAAATGTCGAATAGAATACTTCTGTTTTTATAATAAAATATAATCCTTAAATTTAAATTGTTAATTTAAGATATTTTTAAATAACCAAATTATTTATCACCAAAACCAAATTTAGTATTAATATATTATTTACTTTTATTTTCATTATTAAAAAAATTATTATATCGATTTTATTGCATAATTTTTAAACAAACTGTATATAACTTTCAATATACTTTATATATAAAATTAGATTTATTACAGGTTTTTTAAATATAATTTATATTTTATCACTCGAATGGTTGCTTATTTGCTTCTTGAATAACATGTTTGAGCACTGTATATTTATTCTTTTCAATAATTATCTCCGCAATCAATATATCTATCACATACTGAGTATATCCATTAGTTTTTTTAAATAGAACTTTCTTATTATTTGGTATGTAAATCATATTTATTCAAGCTGTGTACACGAGGGTTTTAAAGATATAACTTTTTTATTATTTGGTAAACAATATTACATTTATCCAATCAGTGTAATACACGTGATTTTTAAAGATAACTTTTTTTATTATTTGGTATAGAAAAATACATTTATTCAAGCCGTACAATATGATTCTTATAGATATAAATTTTTATTATTTAATATATAAAATTACTTGTATTCAACACGTGTAATAAAAAAGATTTTTAAATATTTATTATTTTATTATTTAGTATATAAAATTCATTTATTCAACCCGTGTAATACACGGGTTTCTAAGCTAGTTAATATTATAAAAACTTCCTATAAGAAAACGGAAATCACTAAAACATTAACATTGAAACGTTCAGTGACATATCCATATAAAAAATAACAAAAACTTATAAATAATATGGTTAAAGAAATATACATTAAACTAAAAATAAAAATATACATTAAACTAAAAATAAATTAATAAAGTTACATACTTGTAAAATATTGAAGGAAATGCAACACTGATATATTTTACTTTTGCAAAGTATTATCTCTTGTACGGTAGAAAAAATAATAAAATGTGATATATTAGTTTGCTAATATATTGATAAAATTGCAAAAATCAATTTTTATGCTATAACTAAACTGCACTTCATAACTTTCATTATGAAATCAGCAAACCCTAACATTTATATTTATGTTATGTTACATTCTATAACCTTTACAACTAACGTCGTTCAAAAACTCAGTTAAGTTACCTCACATGCTTTGCATGTGAAGGTATTTTAGCCTTTTCCCATTTTATTAATACAATTTATATATTTATATATGTATTTATAAGATTTTTAAGACAACTAAGGATGTGTTGTTCATCTCTCATTGGTTCCTTTTTCTTGTGGGGCCATCTTCAACAACAACCATATACATCATCTTCTTCTCTATCGGTCATCCTCTGTAGCATCAATATCTCCGTCATCCTCTTCTCTATCCACCGCCTCCAGCTCCGTCGCTCGCACCACCGCCGTCGGATTCGTGTAGTAATGAAACTCCGCTGCCTTCATCTCCTAGATTTTATTCCGGTGATCCGGTTCCGGTGACTCCAGGTCCAGTGTTAAAGCACAATTCCTGGTGTGCAAACTCCCATTTTCAAAAGGTAGTACAAATTTCAAATAAAACAAACTCCCATATTCTAAAGGGAGTATAAATCTTCATTTTCAATCACTTGAAATGAAGATAATAGAGAGGTTGCAACAATGGGGTGGCAAACCAATGTCAAGATTCTCCTTCAGAAAGGCTACAATCATCCTTTGTTTCTTTAATTTGATCACCGCACTTTTCTTGTGTTTATGCAATATGGTTTAAAGATTTCTAGGTTTTTTTATGTGGATTTTGATTTTAGTAATATGGATTTTCTGTAATGGAGTTTAGATTAGGGAAATTGAGAGAGGGACATGATGAGGTTGATAATACTCATCAAGAATATTATCAAAATTGTTTTCTGGCTAAGCAGTTTGTGGATCATCATCATTACACAAATATATTACTATTGTTCTTTAATAAACACTAAGATTTTAGTTTATTTTTCGTTGTTTTGGTGTTTATGTAGTTGATGCAACTTTTTTTTGTTTGTTCGTCACTTTTTTTATTAGAAAACAACAATAATCAATAAGAGCATTCTGGTTGGATTTTTATTGCAACTCTAGTTTTGACCATTTCATTTATATTTGGAGTTTATTCTGGATTCTTTTGTATTTGGATTTATGCAATGAGATTTAGGATCATTATGAATGGATGTTGTATGCCCTTGTTTAATTGGATTCGTGGACAAGATAACGAATATATCATTTCTGATAGTGAGGATGGTGGTGGTGGGTGGTGGTGGTGATGATGATAGAGGTAGTTAACCACAGCTGATGGTGATGATGGAGATGGCGGCTTGGCAGATTGCTACAGTTGAACTCGATATGGCGGCGGAGGCATGTTGATTCCGATGGAGGCTGCGGTGAGAAGATGTAGGGTTGAAGATGAAAGATTATTTATGGTACTATTTTAAAGAAATATATATACATATATATATATAGGTAAAGAGTATGGTACAAATAAGGTTATCGTACATTACATACGCGATAATTTGAGCCATACACGTGTCCTGATTCAGTTTTTCTTTAATAAGGTTAAATTAGACAATTAATTCAATCATCTGAGGTCAAATTCGTCTGTTCATTCAATCAGCGAGATGTTCGTTACACTAATATCCCGGTAATTATCATTCGAATCAGTTTCAAATTTTTCATAATTCTCAAATTGCAGTTTTCGTTCTTCTGTGTTAGGGTTTCATTCAATTGTTTTTTTTTTTTTTTTTGTGGATCCACAGAGCAGCACTGGACGAACAGATGTTGATTTTGAAGAAAATCGACCGATCGGTGATCATGCTCAATTATCTGCATATCAGAGAGTTTCGATTGAGGATGTTTTAAATCCGCTACCTGCAAATCCAAATCCAATTGCAAGTACAAGTGCTGTAAACGAGTTTTTTAATGGTAATTATATTAATTCAGATCTCTAAATTGTTCGTATACTTGTTTTTTGTTTAATCGTAGCAATGTTGTTGTAGCTGTTTTTTGAAGTTTGAATGTTGATTATATTTTTTATTTGAAAGCAACATGCACAAATTCGCATGTTATTACTCTTACAATTCGCATTTGATTTTATTTTCTTTATGCATTTTCGCATGTTATGGTATAATAAATCGCATATATAAAACAGATTAATCAAAATCAGCATTTTCGCATGTTATTGTTCATACAATTCGCATGTGTGTTTGTTCTTTATGATGAAATTATGTTGTTATTAATATGTCGCATGTAACTAGTCCGATAATTCGCACGTTTTTTATGTTTTCTGATTTTGATTCATGTAGATGAAAGGGTTTACACTCCGGAGGTTCAAGCATCAGCTACACCTGTTGTTGGAATGCAATTTATCTCTATTGAACAAGCATATGCGTTTTACCAATCATATGTTAAGTTAGCTGGTTTTTCTATTCGGAAAGGTGGTGAAGTACACAGTGGTGGTATAATCAAAACTAAGTATTTTGTTTGTTCTAAAGAGGGACATAAGCCACTGTGTATTGACGATCGTTCGAAGTCAAAAAAGCAATTCAAAACAAGGAACAGGGGGACTATTAGAACTGGATGCAAAGCTCAACTTATGATTTGCACTGTGGATGGTAGATTATATACAGTAAAGAGATTTGTTGATGGCCATAATCATAAGTTTGTATGTCAAAATGATATTCACATGTTGCCAGCTTACAGACAATTGTCAGATGTCCAGGAGGAGTTGGTTTGGGAACTAGGCACTTTATACCTTGGTCCTGTCAAAGCTTTCCATATAATGAGGAAACGTTATGGTGGTTTCGAGAACGTTGGTGCCACGGTTGATGATTGCAAAAATTTTAGGAAGCGAATTAACAGCTATATAGGAGAATATGACGATGATATGATGATTAATAGGATGACTGACAAAAAACAGTATTTAGCTGATTATTCGTTTGAATATTCTGTTGATGATGACAAACGGTTAACTGGTTTGTTCTGGGCTGATGGTTTATGCAAGCTTAACTATATGGAATTTGGGGATGTGATATAGTTCGATGCACCTTTCAAGACAAACAGGTAAGTGTTTCAAGACAAACATGTTTTTTTTACTAATTTTCGCATGTTATATGTCTTCATGAGCTTGTAATATCGCATGTGTAGACATTTTGAAGAAGTGGTGTTGAATATATCGCATGTTATACTTTTTGTTTTCGCGTGTGATTTTTAATAATTCGCATGTCTTCAACGTGTTTATGCATGTGTTGTTCAGGTACAAGATGGTGTTTGTTCCGTTCACTGGCATTGACAAATGTAACACTTGGAGCTGGGTTGTTGGCATCGAAGAGCATTGAATCATATAAATGGCTTCTGAATTCACTCTTAAAGTCGTTTGGTCAGCAGCCAAAGGTTGTAGTGACGGATCAAGACCCTTCTATGAAACAGGCCATTGAGGAGGTTTTCCCTATCAGCAGACACAGATTGTGCATGTGGCACATAATGAAAAAAGTGGCAGATAAGGTATAGCATGCTATATTGTCTTTCGTTAGCGTTATTTTTTTTATATTATAGATTTTTGTTATAGGTTGGACACGAGTTGTGCAATAACGATGAGTTTAAAAGGAGGATGTGCGACATTGTATGAACTGATTCCATTGAGCCCGAAGAATTCGAGAGACAGTGGAAGTTGGTGATGATTGAGTTCGGTCTCACAGAAAACAAATGGATTGATGATATGTTTGTGATGAGATCCATGTGGATTCCGGCTTTTTACCGGCACGAGCCAATGTCGGGACTTATGAAAACAACTTCAAGATCAGAGAGTGAGAACCATTTTTTTTGCCAGGTGGCTAATTCACAACTCACTCTCGTAGAGTTTATGAATCATTTTGATGGTGCAATGGATGTCCAAAGGTTTAATCATAGAAAGAATGATCATATTTCAAGATATACTGAGCCTGCTGATTGGAGCGAAACTTCTTTGGAAAAAGATGTTGCTAAGAGATTCACCAGGTCTATATTCTTTGATCAGCAAATAGAGATTTATGGTACAATTTATGAATGTCTGCCGATGGACACCAAAAAAGAGGGTCCACAGATCAGGATATTGTTGAAGGACTTTAAAGCCCATGGAGATGGTTTATTGGAGGTATTATAGCATATATATTTCAAACATGCGATTTTTTGATAACCTACATGCGAATTTCTTTTTTTTTCAGATCATGATCTTGCAATATGCGATTTTGATTTTCTCATGCGATTTTAAAATTTATTCATTTACATGATTTTTTTAGACATGCGAAATTGTTATGTTACACATGCGATTTTAATTTTTAATATTTTTTTTTGTTTTTCCTAGGTGTGGTTCAAGAATCTTGAAAATGATTAACTGCACAGTGTAGCTGTTTGCGTTTTGAGCAGTATGGGCTGCTATACAAACACATCTATTTTCTTTTCAAGATGTTTGGTGTTAAAGAAATACCAAAAAAATATGTTATGAAGAGATGGACGAAAGATGTGGTGCCGAATGAGTTAAATGTGAAGTACAATCTAAATGTGGGTGGCAAGGATGTGCAACACAAGGCTAACGGATTGCTCGTAAAATCATCCACACAGGGGAGTATTTGGTTAGCAATTTGATTTTCGACCTTGATCAACTTGTTTTAGTGAGGGATCAAATGATGCAGCTTAAAGAGAGAGTTGATCAGAGTCGTATAACCAAGCAACTTGATCCAAAATTTGACCGATTTTCAAAGTTGATTGGTTAGCAACAACCAGTAACTAATGCACGTCCTACTGTCCGTGTGCCGGCTGGTATAAGAAACAAAGGTCGCGGCTCGCATAAAAGGATTAAATCTAAGAAGGAACAAATGATCAGCCGCAAAGGGAAAAGGTCAAGGACATGTAGCGTATGCAATGAAAAAGGTCATGATATTCGGACTTGCAAGATTCTGAAAGCCAAACAACAAGGTAAACAGCAAAAAAAGAAGATGAAGGGCATCCAGATTGAAAATGTTCCCAGAGACAAAGACAATGAGGTCGAAGACGACGAAGAGGAAGATGAGTTTGAAGATTACAGTGGTAGTAGTGATGATGGATCTGAAGAAGAAGATCAGTGGGAGGAGGTTTCAGAAGATGATGAGGATGAGTAATTTTTTTAAAATGTACATGCGAATTTATAGGGAAAACATGCGATTTTATCTTCATCTGTTTATATCATTTTTCATGCGATTTTAGTATATAAACATGCGATTTTATATGCTTCAGTTTATAATCATTCTTACATGCGATTTCACTTTTAGTATATGCGATTTTGAGTTATCTTGTTTTTTCTGTGACAAAGATGGCTATATCATTCATGCGATTTTTATATAATAATTAAGCATAATATTTGTTCAAAACATGTACCCAAAATATAAAAATAGTTCTGTTTGTCTAACACAGCTACATCCCCAAAACGATTAAAAAGAGAATTTAGTTACTTGAACCAAAGATTTTGTCACATTCAGAAGAGCTGAACTTCATCTTCTCATTCACAGTGTTTAGAGCATCTTTCAGGAAAGAGAAGGCTAAGTCATCAGCTCGAGATTGCTCCTTTATGTGATCCAATGCTCTGTCTCTGAAGCTTGATGGTGGTTCTTCAAGTAGTCTTTCCCATATATCTTGATTTTTCTTGATTTGTTCAAGAATTTTACCCTGCACATCAAGAACCAGATGAGAAGAGGTGACATCAGTGCTTAATTCTGTCAACGTGCGAGTTGACAATAGCTCTTTGATTGCAATGTTTTATATTTTTTCTGAATCTTCAGATGCCATTTTTGTTGGTCTGTTGTGTGTGTTTTTTTCGTGTTCAATGTCTTAATATGGAAGGTAGTTATATCTGGGTTTTTTATATTAATATAGTAAATTTATTATGTAGGTAGGGTTGTAAGTTCGGTAGTATTTATTGTAAAATTGATCATTACATGTCAAATTACAGTCACATCGGTAATAAATCAAGTTTTTTTTATTAAAAATACTTCTATTTTAGTTTTTAAGATTCGTAATTTTTTTATTTTATTTTTTTTGCATTTTTAGGACAAAGTAATTTGAAAGTATTTGCAGTGTTTTTTTTTCAAAATCGCATTTGAATCGAAAACAAATTCACAAACTTTAAGAAATCAAAAGATAATTATCTTTTTTTCTGAAATCGCATGTGTAAAAGCATGAATTCGCACACTATAAGAATTTTCAAAGATTATTAACCTTTTATTGAAATCGCATGTGTATTGTCATGAATTCGCACATTATATTACACCTTAAGTATTTTTCGCATATAATGTTATATGAATTCGCAAACTTTACAAAAAACACACCCTTTCTTTTTGTCTGGAGTGTTTTTCACACGTTTGTTATGTATTTCGCATATTCTTATTTGATTTTCACCCTGCATCATCTTCTTCGATAGTCGGTCCATCGTTTTTTTTCAGTTCTGAATTTCCAAATTCAGCAGAAGTTCAATTCGCAGAAGGATTTGGTGGATAGGAATCGATCGATTTTTGATTAATTGTTCTATTTTCTATTACGATTTTGATTAAGAATCTTACGGTATGATTTTGAGGTTTTGTTTGCTGATTATCAGGGTTTTTTATTTCGTGATGGACGATTTTAACCTTGGCGGTTTCATATATATATATATATATATATATATATATATATATATATCTTTATTTGATTAATTTAATAGTTAAACACGGGGGTTATTTGAGATGATCCGACGGCCATGGTTATAGCGTACGTAATGTAGGATTAGGCATATTGTATGATAATCGGCCTATATATATATATATAGGGTAGGGTTCCGGCGTGAACAACCTCATAAGAGTGAAATGCGTGAATAGATCTGGACCGTTGATTTCCTTTTTAGTTGTTAAGGGTACGATTGTAATTATATAAAAAATTAGATTTAAATCATTATTTTAATAATTGAATTAAGTTACATCTTTTCTATTTTAAATTCATTATCCACAATATCTTTTATTTTTAATAAGATAATTATCAAAACAAACAACAAATCACAAGATTTCAATTTCAATTTTTATTTCAGATTTCATCACCAGAATTCAAATATTGATATTTTAGATCCACGTGACCTTCATATTTCAACGGTATACACATGTGTACTTGGATATTAATAGAACAATACACATGTGTACTCAGCATCGTACATATGTGTAATTAGCTACATAATACATACATAGAAACAATACCTGTAAAACTATTTTATATTTAACAAGTTACAAGTTCCATAATTTTTGCCAAACCAAACAAAAAAACATACAATTACAAGTTCCAGTTTCGTGAAAACAATAAACCCAACATAATCGGAAAAATAAAAAACATAATCTTTTACAACTATTCGCCACGTTGTATGCTGAATCATCCTTATCGACCAAGCAAACAAACATACGTGAATCATCCTTATCGACCTCATACGTGAATCATCCTTACCGACCTCCACTTTTCTCGTTAACGACAACTCCTGTAATAGCACAAAAAAACTCAGCAACTAATACTTTGCATAATCCACAAGTGTACATCAACAACTTTACACATTCAATACACAAAAAATATGAGATATCACAAAAACAGACGTTATACACATGTGTTTCACACTAAAAACAGAGCAAAATCAGAATACACATGTGTACATCGCGTTAAAAACAGAGTAAAATCAAAAAATTGAACAAAAAGAACTCAGCAACTAATATTTTGCATAATTCACAAGTGTACATCAACAACTTTACACATTCAATACACAAAAAAAATCTAAGATATCACAAAAAACAGACGTTATACACATGTATACATCGCATTAAAAACAAAACAAATCAAGAAGCATAATTAGTTCTAGCAGTTTATTCATCAAGAAGCATAAGTAGTTCTCATCATTGTCATGCATTAAATATATAGATAAAATATACTTAGTAGTTTCTTCAAACAAAATCACGAAGTCTTTTATTTATTACAAAAAAAAATACATATATCATTTATGTATTTGATCTTGGTCCAACAAAATATTAAATTCTAAACATCATATATGAGGTTAGATTATTCAAAGAAAGAGCAACTAATTTAATTTTGAAAACAGTATGTGAAAATTTTTCAAAAATGGTTTTATCCATTAAACCCTTTGATTCTTGGGGTTATCTGACAACCCATGGCCCAGAGTAAAAATAAAAATATGCAAACGAAATTTTATCTTCATTTCTTTGCAATACAGAGGTTATGAAAATAAAACTTGTTATAATCAATTACTTCAAAAACAAGCCCAGTGATTTCAGTTAACCAACGGGATCTAGTGACTTTCATTCAGAAACTAAAAAAAAGTGGGCTGATTGTATTATTACCTCTGGTGGCTACACGATTGTCACTGGTGGGGTTCGCCGGAGTTCTTGTCTTCGATGCCGGCGAGATCTGAGACGAGTGTTTGTTTTGATGTCAGAGATCTGAGACGAGGGATTGTTTTGAGAGAGAGAGAAAGTTGGCCTTGTTTTTGTTTTCGATGCCGGCGAAATTTAAGACGAATGGTTGTTTTGATGGCGGCGAGATCTGAGATGAGGGTTTGTTTTGAGAGAGAAAGTTGGATCTTGAATAAGGTTTGATTATGTTGATTTGTGAGAGAGAACGAGATTAATGCAATCAATTTAAAATGGAAATTACACATATACCTTTATTCATTTAATTAAATAGTAACAATTAATCAAATAATTACCATCATGTCATTCAATTCAATAATTAAGATCATAATAATCAATGGTCCAGATCAGTTCACGCAGTTCACTCTTAGGATTTTGTTCACGTTTGAACCTAATCATATATATATATATAGGGAAAGGTTCTTTTCAGAACCTAATGTTTAGGAAGAACTTTAAGAACTATTTTCAGCCACTCATTTGTTTTAATATTAAAAATGTAAAAATAAATAAATAAGGGTATCATGGTAATTTACAAGATAATTTCTCTCTCCCATCAACAAATTAATTTTCTCTCCTCTTTTATCTCCCCTCTCCAACGTTTTTTTACATATTTACACATACATTAAGAATCAAAATAATATTGAATATGATTTTATTTCTTCAACTTAATTAAGAATCAAACTGATTATACATTAAGAATCAAAAATAATATTGAATATGATTTCATTTCTTCAACTAAATTCATCAGCTTAATTAAGAATCAAACTGATTATACATTAAGAATCAAAATAATATTGAATATGATTTCATTTTCTTCAACTTAATTAAGAATCTTGATTATACATTGCTTATTTACATATATGAAAACTGATACTAATAATTTTATTTCAAATTAACCATCTATTTACGTATATGTAAAACTTTATATAAATCATCCAATTTCCAAATTGATCGATATAAATCATCCAATTTCCAAATTGGTCGTCAATATAAAAAACATATGAGAAATATACATTAGCTCAAAGCCATAATTTTAATCTACATGTACACATATGTTCATACGTAATTGTATGTAAGTTAAGATTTTACATATGTGTAAGTTAATCATTTTCACATATGTAATTGTTTTACATATATGTAGTTAAACAAATTTACATTCATGTATATAATGCTAGAACACCACAATTAAAAAAATGACTGGTTTATGATTTCAACCAAAGAAAGAATAAACTAAAAACATAAAATTACAGATACGATCTAATAATTTGAAAAAATAAAATGAAAACAAAACTCAAACCTTATTGGTTCAGTCGAGAAAATTTACTCACAATAAAAAAATGGAGTTCGATCCAGAAGGACCGTAATGTTTATTTCCAAAAGTGAAGTATAACCTTATGTAAACAAATATCAAAGAAATAGTAATATAATAAAAGGTAGCATACCACAGTATTTTTTAGTCTTTTAGAGACTCGTTATTGTAATTAACAAGCCTTCATATGTGATTTTTAGGAATGATTTGAAGATCCCTTTCTGAAGTCATTGAGGGTGAGAATATAGATGATGCGTATACAAATTTTAAGTAAGAGAAAGATGGAGATAAATTAGGAACTGATTTTTTTTAATCTTCCCAAAATACCCTTTTTAGCTATTAAAATGTCATTCACAATTCCTTTAATTACAATAATGCCATTATTAACTTAAACCATTGATTAATTAATCTAAGGGTTATGATGAGTTCTTAAGGTTCTGAAAGTTTTAAGAGTTCTGAAATGATCTTGATCCTATATATATATATATATATATATATATAATGATTTAAAAAGACTAAAATACCCTCACATGCAACTTAACTGAGTTTTTTTGACAACATTAATTATAAAGGTTATAGAATGTAACAAAACATAAATATAAAGGTTGGGTTTTGTCAATTTAATAGTGAAAGGTATGAAATGCAGATTAGGTATAACATAAATGTTGATTTTTCCAATTTAGTCTAATAATATTACTAGCCCATATCCCAAGACTATTGGCATTCATCATCTTCTTTCTTTCTCTTTGTCCTCTTCACGGTATGGCTCGTCGAAGAAAATGGTTGCGAAAATTACCAAAAATTGTATCTTCATTATTTTCTTTCAGATTTAAATGCTTAAAGAAACATAATCTAGAGGGTCAAGGTAAAAGAGAGCTTCTTGGTTGAGCATTCTAATTATCACAACTTACCTCGCCAGAGGGCCAATGGACCCCCTGACTATCCCCTGGTTCCATCACTGTTTCTGACTATCGAAATGAAAGTTGCATTGAGTTCATAACTAGTTACGCACTATTGAAATGAAATTAGTGGATTCCTTTGCCGGTTGCGGCAGGAAATTGGTTGGTATCAGTTTGGTTCATTAAATACTAGTATAGTACCGGCACTCAAAATAGGAAGCAAAAGAGTCAACCCAAATATTAAAGTCGTGATATATCTGTAACGATATCGACACATATTTTAAATCTATTAAAAACCGTAAAAACGAATATTGGTATCGGTTTTAATAGTATCAATACTAGTATGGAGCAAAACAATACCTCTCTCTAACGAAAATTGAAAAGTGTGTAAAATTACTATGATGCACTTATGTAGGGCCTTTTTTTTAATGACAAATTGTTTTTTTTTTCCTGTGGTATGTAGGACTTGAACCCAATATCTCCCTCTTCCAATGTGTTTAAAGACTTTGCCTTTCGCAATGGACCACCATCTCATTAGTGTTATGTAGGGCCTTTTACTTTGCAAACAAACGATAATGACATTTTTAATGTCCAATAATCATTCAATTCAAGACCGTTGTTTATGTAGGGCCTTTTACTTTGCAAACAAATGATAAAGACACTTAAATTTCCAATAATCATTCAATTCAAGACCAAGTCTAAATATATTATTTTTTTATAAAAACTAGGGGCGCAAAATGAGAAAAATTAGTGGGCTTAAAGGTTCACTTGGATCCATTGATTTTAAAATGGGATTTGATGACAACCATTAGATGAACCAAAGTAGATAAACGAACCATGGGCTGCAAAGTGCAAACTAATTTTATTGGGTTGTAAAGCACACATGCCTCCAAACTGTAGGTCGGAGCAAATATTTTGCTTCCCCAAATGAAATCACAAATTAGCTGACGAACACTTTTACTTTTTTTTATACTAAAATCTAAAAACTAGTGGGATATACCGCGTTTCACGGCGGACTTTTGATCGACATTGGTTCGGTAAGTTACAATACCGTTACGACACCGGGACTCGGTATAGCAACCGAAAGAGATACAAATGACCACCGGCATCGGTACCGATGTTGTCCAAACACAATCGGTTTGTTTTGGCACGGTACACGGCCTAAATGGATATATTGACTCGTGTTTTTCATCGATCGAAAATCTTAATTTACTTTGAAATGGCCATATACTGGCATCGAACCCGATAATACCAATAGCGGTACCGTTATTACTCTATTTAAATAGAACTTTATTTACAACGATTCTATTTAAAGAAAATAAATAAAAGAAAGCGTTGTTGTAACTAATGGTTGCAAATAAGGAATTGCAAATTAATATAAGAAATAATGTATTCCTATTTTCTTTTATATAATGAGTTGAGTTGAGTCACATGCTACCCCCCCCCCCCCCAATTATTTAAACGTCCTTAACTTTTTTATACGTTATTTGTTTTTTTTAAATATACCATAAAATCAAGTATGTTTTATCTTTAATATGAGTATCCTATTGTTGTACTTTTCAAAAAATATCAAAAACCTTGCATATTACACAATGGACATAACATAAAAGACACAACAGAAAAGTAGGCCAAAAACACAATCAATGACAACAGATAAACGACAAAATGGAAAGCAGACTAAAACAAAATAGACATAACGTAAAACACAATGAGTATCAGACTAAAAACACAATGGAAAGTAGACTAAAAACACAATTGCTGACAACAGATAAAAGACACAATTGTTGATAGTAGATAAAAGACACAGTAGACAATAAACTAAACACAATGGACAACATACTAAAAACACAATGAACAACAAAACAAAAAACAACGGACAACGTATTAAAACACAATGTATAGAAAACTGAAATATAACACCATCTTCATTATCATATATTGTGTTATATGTTCTAATAGAAACGCAATGCACATAACCCAAGTTAACATTGTATTATTAATTTGATAATAACACAAAGTATAGAAACCCTAGTAAAACACAATGACCAAAACCCAGTTAAAAGACACAATGACTGAATATTTAACATAATGCAAAGAAAACATAGTAAAAATGAATTTTTTTTATATTTTATTTTTATATAGCAATATCATAATCATATTATAGATAAAAAAAATCCCTTGTTATTATGGCGATTTTTTTAAACGTCGTATGAAAAAGTTATAGACGTTTTAAATTGATTGGGGATGGGGGTTGGCATATGCCTTGCGTGTGCAAAGAGAAAGTCAATAAATATAGGATTTCTTTTATACCCCTCTACTATCTTATTTTCCATAAAATTAATCTCAACCCTCCAAATCTAAGATCAATGAACTAAAGTCCTTCTTACCTTTCTTATATATTTTTCCCTTTGTATTTCATTCAAGATTAAATTATGTTTTTGGCCCATGTGGTATACTTAATTTAACTATTCTAGTAAAAAAGAATCTTTTCACATATTAAGCCTCGACGTTTATTTTTTATAACGCTTTCAGCCCCTAGCTCTAAAGCCATCCATATCCATATCTGACGTTAAAACCTAAATCATAAAAGGGCCATTTATGTCATTTGATCTCTTGTGTATTTAAACAACATCTATACTATATAATAAAATAAACATATTTTGGGACACTTGTCATTCTCTCATTTAATTGATTAAAATTATTAATAATACTAATAATAATAATATTTAATCTAATCTAATACAAATAATAATAATATTTAATCTAATCTAATACAAATTCTTGTTATTAATTCAATAACCTATACTAAAACTTCAATAGAATCTTAAATCCTAGCTAAACAAGTTCAGAAATTCATAATAATATTAATATGTTAGACTAAATATATTATTGATATATATATATATATATAATATATATTATTGATATATATCTAAAATTATTATCAATAATATTAATAATAGGTTTAGAATCAAATACAAAGATTCAAAAAATAAGAAGTCGTACAGAGGGTATCAAATAGACTCTGATTGACCTCATTCAACCGACATTAGAGCCGTCTTATCGAACTCTACTATATAATAAAAGAAACATATTTTGGGACACTTGTCATTCTCTCATTTAATTGATTAAAATTATTAATAATACTAATAATAATAATATTTAATCTAATCTAATACAAATAATAATAATATTTAATCTAATCTAATACAAATTCTTGTTATTAATTCAATAACCTATACTAAAACTTCAATAGAATCTTAAATCCTAGCTAAACAAGTTCAGAAATTCATAATAATATTAATATGTTAGACTAAATATATTATTGATATATATATATATATATATATATATATATATATATATATATATATATATATATATATAATATATATTATTGATATATATAACTAAAATTATTATCAATAATATTAATAATAGGTTTAGAATCAAATACAAAGATTCAAAAAATAAGAAGTCGTACAGAGGGTATCAAATAGACTCTGATTGACCTCATTCAACCGACATTAGAGCCGTCTTATCGAACTCTACGACATTAATTAATATGTACGAGTTGATGGGTTACATTTATATTAACTCATTTATGTCAATATGGTATGTAAATGTCTCTGTCTTTGTTTTGTATTTACAGGAAATATGTATACTATATAGTTTAAATTGTTCAACCTGTGTAATATACTGGGAACTAACCTAGTTAAAATTATATATTAAACTTGGAACCACCACATGGAAAGAAATAATACGCAAACCAACCCACCCCTCCCTCTATCCCAACACCCCATTACTTATTTTGTTTCTCAGTACTCATCATTTAGTCGCAATTGACCTGCTCGACTACCTACGGTGGGCGGCCAATAGTGGAGAAGGGGAATTGTACTACTTATGGGGGTATAGATATGGTAACAGGTGGTTTGCAACTTTGAAAATACTTAAATAAGAATGTTTCGGGTTTTTTTTTTTTTTTTGAAAAGTAACTATCATTAACGACAAACGCCGACCCAAACCGTGCCGACAAAACAAAACAACAACGAACTTACATATTTACAAAAGAACACCAATCTTTCCACTATACCCCTTTGTGTTTGGATCTGCTAGAAAACCAAAGAAAGCCGAGAGATTTAACCTCACTCATAATGTTTTCTATTCTAACCAGGGAGTTTGAGAATTTAAGGCTATTTCTAGCACGCCAGATACTCCAACAGGCTATCCTTATAATACCTTGAACCGCGTCCTTTTTTCTCTCCGAACCTGTGATTTCTTTGTGAATGCCTATAAGATCTTTGACTGAGAAGGCTATAATATACGGAATATTACACAAAGAGCTGATCCCATTCCATATGACTGTCGCGACGTGACACGCAGTGAAAACATGGTCTGCAGATTCCTCGGCCTCGTTGCACAGCAAGCAGAAATCTTCTCCGATCTGAATATGCCTTCTCTTTAACCCAACAGCAGTAGGAATGCTTTCCGATAACGATCGCCACATATGGATATTAACTTTCGCTGGAGACCATCTACACCATTCCATAATTATTTCATTACCTTGACCCGCTTCACTAAATAATAACTTCTTGACAGCTTTCATAGTGAATTCTCCATTCGGGTCAGGTAACCACTTCCATCGATCAACTTCGGCCGAACATAACACCGGATAACAATGAACTGAGTTGAGAAAGGCTGGTCTGCAGCTCCTGAGATATAATAGAATTATTCCAGCCCCATGACAGCATCAATTCAGAATCCTGACTTTGAACTCTTTCAGCAACCGAACATCTTTTATTCGATTCAATTCTAAAAAGATCTGGAAACCTGATTTTTAGCGGCTCGTTGATGATCCAAGAGTCTAACCAAAAACTGATACTTTCTCCATTACTGACCACTCCTTTGATGTAGTTCCTTAGCGGGATCCCGACCACCTTTGTATTAACGAATACCTTAGCGATGTTATTCCAAACCCCATTGAGGGATTTTTTTGTATGGGATACATTCCCAACCAACTCTACTAAAATGAAAAGCATCAATTACTTTTTTCCATAGATTATTGGTCTCCGTTTTATATCTCCATCCCCATTTCGCTAAAAGAGCAATGTTGACCTCTTGAAGTTTGGATAAACCCAACCCTCCGTCTTTTTTATGTCTTGACACCTTGTCCCACGCAACCCACTGCATTTTTCTTTCCTCTATGGACCCCCCCCCCCCCCAAAGGAACTTCCTTATCATGGACTCCAAATCAAGAATGACTTTTTTAGGAGCTTTATATAGCGAAAAGTAGTATGTTGGGAGGCTTTCCAACACCGATTTGATGATAACAACCCTACCCCTAATCGATAATAGATGAGCTTTCCACTTGGCAAGACGAGCCCGAAACGTATCATACACCGGTTGCCAATTACTAATGCGATTCATGTTAGCTTCAACTTTTAAACCGAGGTATTTGAAAGGAAGAAGATCCGCCTTACAACCCACCTCCTTCGCCATATCTACCACCTCCGCTTGATCCACTCCAATACCATATAAGTGAGATTTGTCCAAGTTAATTTTAAGGCCTGAACAAATAAAGAAATAACGGAGCAATCTCACAATATTAACCACTTCATTCTTGGACCATTCCCCCACCATGATCGCGCCATCCGCATATAAGAGATGGGAAATAGTAGGCCAATTATTCGGAGTCGCAATACCTTTTAAAATCCCTTCTTCTCTAGCATTGTTGATCATACTAGATAGAGCTTCCATCACCACCAAAAAAAGGAAAGGAGATAGCGGGTCCCCTTGTCTCGTACCTTTTTCACTTTTAAATGTGAAGGTGGGCGTCCCGTTAACCAACACCGACGAGCTAGCCGACTTAAGAATACCCATGATCCAATCACACCACTTATTTGGGAATCCCATTTGATGGAGAATACCAACCACAAATTTCCAATTCACATTGTCATAGGCTTTCTCGAAATCAATTTTGAGAAAGAAAACCTTTGATTTCTTTTTTTTACTCCACGATATAATCTCATTAACAATAAGAGGGTCGTCTAAAATATATCTACCACGCAAGAAGGCCGATTAAGCTTCTGAGATGATACCATCCATAACCTTCCTCATTCTGTTGGCAATAACTTTGGAAATAACTTTGCTAATTACTCCAACTAAATTGATGGGCCTATAGTTGTTGAGCGAAACCGGATCGGTAATCTTAGGAACGATCGAGATGAAGGAAGCCCCACTCGCCAGACTGATCTCTCCATGATGATGAAACCAAGAGAATATTCGTAAGAAATCATTTTTTGAGAAGCTCCCAAGAGACTTTTATGAAACGCAGATTCATCCCATCCGGGCCCGGGGCCCGGTCGTCCCCACAATCAAAGACGACATCCTTTATTTCCTGTTCATTGAATTCTTCAACCAAACTTTTTTTTTCCTCTTCCGAAATCTTCTTAACATTATTACAAATTAACTCTGGTCTAGACTTATAAGATTCTTTGAACTTATCATGAAAGAAAGACAAAATCTGTTTTTTGATAGTGGCGGGTTCGAGCACCATTCCCCATCAATCATAAGGCCGTGAATAGAGTTGGAAGCTTTTCTGTTGTTAATCATCGCATGGAAAAAACTATAATTTTCATCGCCCTCTAGAGCCCATCTCAATCTCGCTCTTTGTTTGAGATCCAGCGATTTTCTGTTTTCGACCTCTTTGATAACTCTTTTGTTTTCCGCTAATATCCACTCTTCCTCTTCCAAGAGATCCCTCTGCTCGATATCCCTCTCCAACTGCTCTAATTTTGATAAAGCCGAACTGACTTTCTCTCCCGCCTTCGCTAAAAATCATCCCTCCAAGCCTTTAAGGAACTTCTGATTGACGCAAACTTACCCGTAAGACAAGCATCCGGGGGGTCTGAGCTAACACAACTTTCCACTACAGCCTTAACCACTTCCTCGAAACCTGGTTTCCCAATCCAAGAACTGTAAACACGGAATGGACGAGGCCCAAAATTCAAATCCACCGTTTTAAGAACGATCGGACAATGGTCCGAGTATCTACTGGGTAAAGCTCTCACATACGCCGACGACCATTTATTAAAGAAGCTCGGATAAACCAGAAAACGATCCAACTTACTTAATTTTTTTCCGTTATCCCTAATACAGGTAAACTTCCGACCCTGAATAGGATATTCAAGCAATTCACTGTCGAAAATAAACTTATTAAAATTCTCGGCGCAGACCTGCTTGAATTTAGATTTTTTTTCCTTTCCTCCGGAGCTCTGACTGCGTTGAAATCCCCAACGATTATCTATTTACCTTCAGCGAAATTAATAATGCCAGATAACTCGTTCCAAAGTTGTAACTTTTCCGCCGTTCTTTGAGGAGCATAAACATTGACCAGGTTAACCTATTCCCCGCTGCCAGCCATGGAACCTTTAATAACCAGATAAAATCTTTGCTGCACCACAGCCTCCACTTTTAAAATTCATGGATCCCAAATCCAGATTAATCCTCCCGAGAGCCCAACCGAAGCAGAATGAGTAAACACAAAGTTTCTATTGCCCCAATAACCAACCAGATCCGAACCGACCACCGATTCAACCTTAGACTCTTGAATAGCAATAAATCCGATCTTATTAGCCATTCTAATATCCTTAATCCACCTAGCTTTAGCCCCCCCCCCCCCACCAATCCCTCTGATGTTTATGGACAAAATATTCATTGGAGAATAACATTAATACCTTCATCTCGAATGGTGTCTCTGATCAAATCAATGTGATTTCCCAAATTGACCCCCACCGTCTTACCAATGTTAATGGTAGCTTCAACTTCTTCTTGTGTTCTGGATTCAAGGGTGTCTCTGACAAATTCTTCCGACATTCATGGTTGCTCATCGGTTCGAATATCCTCCTCGATGTTACCTGAGATTAGATCCTGTTCCTTTATGTCGTACAGTGGATCTATCGCCTCTACCTGCACAGAGTCAAGCTTTTCTGGAAGAATCTCAAATCGAACCTCTGGAGTTACCCGATTTAGATCAAAATTAAAATCCCCCTTTTCTCTTACTCTTTTCTTGGGCCTGTCTGCTGAGTTTGGGCTGGAATTAAACTCCATGTTGGCACTTCTGAGTCTGGGCCTTATTATATTTCTTTTCTTGTTGGGCCTACTACCATTATCAGCAGAATTAAAAAAGTAACAATCATTACCTCGACTGAACATGGAACCGTTATGACCTTGGACCCCACCCCAGCTGTCAAAAGAAACTCCAACTGCCTTGGAACTACTACCTTCCTTTGAGACACTGTTTCTCACGTGAGAATTATCTTGATTGCCGAAAACATTAAATGCCCCAGTCTCTTCAGTTCCTACCAACTCTTCGTCTATCCCCGGTTGCCGGATCTCGACCAGAGAGCCATGCAAGGAGTTTCTGGTAGTCGGAGATTCTGAATTATGGACATGTGTCTCCTGCCCGTTCTTAATCGGAGAAGTTGCACCATCACACGGGAATGTTACCTTCCCCACACTATCTGGAACCCAGTCACTTGTATCCTCCTCGATCCAGACCCTAAACTGTTTGTTTTTCCATCTTAGAGTAACGTGTTCGTTGATCCTTCCTCCTTAACCTACCAGAATACCTATCAAACTTACCGAAAAATTCCCGTCTTCGGCCTCTAATTGAAAACCATGAACGATTTTTCTGAACAATTTAGCAATATTATTGAAAGTCTCGTTCCCAACAATATGAGTAGGGACTCCAAGGATCCTTACCCAGGCCAAACGTTCAAACGGCACTGACTGTCCAACCCAAGAATCTAAGTTAGAGAACCAGGCTTCCCAACATGTATGGTCCAGCAAAAAACTTAACGTAAACTTCCTCTTCTTCGAATTTAATAAGCATGTTAAGCCCGCCTAGATAACTTAGCGACACCCCCGGAATTCTAAGACTACCCAGGTAGGAATTAAGCGACCTTAGAATCGTGAGGTTTTTACATCTCCCTACTAGAGCCTTTCCCATCAACTCCTTGAAAGCAAGCGACTCGTCATGGATGGTGATTATTTTAGGATCAACTTCTGGGGTAACAGAAGCACAAGGTTTCTCATTTTGGAAAAGTTCACTAAAGAGTTTGCCCTTTCCTTTATTCACATTCACATGGGGTTGAACATTCTGGTTAAAAGACTTATATATCGGGGCAGGAGGAATTGAGCCGTTACCTAGAACTGTATCTTCCCCAATCACTCCGACATTCTCCTTGGTGAACTTTGCCAGATTCGTGATGATCTTGAAACCTCCCATCTTCGTTCCGTTGAGAGCTTTTTCCATCTCCTTCACGTCGACCACGTTCCTAAAACTTACAAAGCCGAATTTCCTCCCCTCTTTGTCTTTCTTTCTGGAAAAGTAAATTCCCGCTACTTCTCCGAACACTTTCACAAATTCTGAAACGTCCCACGGTCTGCACCCCAAGGGAAGATTTGTGATATAAAATTTCGAAATGTTGCCCTTGAAGTTCTTAACCCCGAAACTGCCATTGTTGTTGCGCTTTTTTCTGCAAGGGACATCCTTCCAACTACCCTCTTCTTCTCTCGTGTTTCGGGTTTGATTTAACGTTTCCAGGATGAAGAAGACGACCACAAAAAACAAAGGGTTGTTGACCGGAGAAGATGTGATAATCAGAGTTTTCAACGGTCATAAAATTTGAACACAACGGTAATACAACGACTATAACGAGGTACAAAATTGTCCACTCGCCTAATCGCTGGTAAAATTAAACCTGGCTCGGGATATAGTAGCACCACCCAAATCAAATTCAACCTCCAATGAACACCTCTCGATTATACCAAAACTGAGATAGCAATGGAAATTTGCCTACCCTTAAAAAAGGTAAACAATATATTTTTTAGGTAAATTCACAATGGGGCTGTTTGGCAACTTCTGAATAGTCAAGTGCTGAACCAGTAAGAGGTCTGGACCATTAAGTGTTGAACCAGTAAGAGGTCTGAACCATTAAGAGGCAATATAATGTTTAACCCTTCAGATGCAAATGTCTGACCAATTCAGATTAGAGGTCTTAACTATTCAGACTCTGTATAAAACTTAACCATTCAGAGCCAAATGTCTAAACCATTCAGACATCTGCTCATGAAACAAACACTTTGAATCATTAAGTGTTGAACCAGTAAGATGTCTGAACCATAAGAGTCTCATTAAGAGGTAAACAAACAGCCCCTATGTCTTTCGATCATTCATTTGCTTTTGTATATAGAGGATTACAAGAGAATGAAAACAGGAAAAATCTACAATTAATGGTCACCATTTTTAATTACTACTTTTACCTAAAGATTATGTCATGAGCAACTGGAACAATCAACAGAGGGATGGTGGTGGCTGACGACGGCCCCGCGTGATGGTGGTGGTGGTCGATGATGGTGACTGGAGAGTTGAGGGTGGATGGTGATTGGCGTATTCAACGAACAAGACGAAGGAGGTGGTAGGGCGGTATAAAAATGGTGGGCACTAATTCAATTCAATATATTAATATAATAACTTTGTTTATGTAAACAAGAGATCAAATTACATAAATGCCCCTTTTTTATTAAGTTTTAACGTCTCATATGGATGATTTTAGATTCAGGGGCTGAGACCGCTATAAAATTAATGTTGGGGCTTGATTTGTTAAAAGATTCCCTTTTGGTCTAGAATAGTTAAAGTGAGTATACCACATGGGCCAAAAACGTAATTTACTCTTGATTCTATAATATGGATAATTGACGGATAAAATATGTGACGGCTGTATAATATTTAATATATCTTGTACATGTTATTCATACATTAAAAAAGATTCATATATTCTTGTATTCAAATGAATGGATGTGATTGTATTTGTGAGTCACCTACAAGTTACTTTAATTCCATTGTAGCTAAGAAATTCTTCAATTATATATATATAATAATGTCCTCTTACCACCCATTTAAAATTCTCACTTTTTATTTTATTTTTACTAGGTAATTCACGGGTTCGGATATTTAAGTTTTATTAAACACAACAGTATATATATCTTAAAAAATGAATAATGCGTGAAGAATATGGTGTATTATTTAAACGTTAACAACGTCTTTGATAACCCGTTTACAAGACATGTGATTTGAAGACGCGTACCGTTACATAAACCATTATGTTCATCAATGTTTCTCAAAAAGCAATACTGGAACACCCAACATTAGAACTAAGATATGGTTTGGTAATCCAGAAACTTTGATACTGTTTAACACATCAACATATAAATCTTGATAGAATATCGACCATTGGTAGATAAGGGGGTTGAACTATTGTTGAAATTCTGAGTAGCTGAACAAAAGATTGGATAAGAAGGTTCTTCAGTACTAACTTCGAAATTCACTAAGAACAACTATATTCAATAACATGTAGGTATAACAAAATGAGTTATTACATGATTATAAAAAAAATATTGAACATGCCCGGAAGGAACACAAAATAGGTTCAGAAAAATAAAACCATATGAGGTTTAGGAGCTGAGCAAAACCTTATGCATAACACAAATAATCAAAATAGATCGATGGAAAACTTTGGTGAGATTTTTCTTTTAATATAAATGAAGATGGTAATTAACCAATTTTAGGAGGTAATTAAGACCAATTGATGTGTGTAAAATGCAACATATAAATTACATCAAATAAGGCATAAAACTAACCCTTTTTAAGTACTAATATTGGAAAAAGAGTGTTTTTGTCTTCCTTTTGTATTTTCAGGATTAAATGAGCTCAAAAACACAAAAGAAGCAAAAAGACAGCTAATTCCAACATAAATACAAGGAAATGAACATAAGTGGACTGCCCGACCCCTCAACGGCACCTTCCAAAGCAAAATAGAGAAGGCAGAAGACTGAACACGCCCCGTGTTCAGCCAGCACGGGGCCGTGCCCAAGAAGCAGCAGAAAAGACAAACCTATAGAAGCTTCTATTGCCCACCACGGGCCGTGTCCAGTGGACACGGGGGCGTGTTGAAAGTACAACAGGCGCATTAATTGTAATTGCGAATTACAATTAATGAGGAGAGAGAGTGTCAGACAGGCACGGGGCCGTGCCCAGCGGACACGGGGCCGTGCCCATCTCTCTGTTCAGCCTATAAATAGGAGTGCTTGGTTTCATTTCAACTCATCCCTTGGCACACCACCTCTCTCACACTTCATCCACCACCCACCACCATCACAACACCATCATCCACCATCATCCATTGTCCATCGTAGAGTGTGTGAGTCGTCTCGGGATCCAAGATTGATCGTAAGAGTTCTTGACAATCAAGGCCATGTTTGCCTAAGTCTCTTACATCACTTGGTGAAGACAAAGTGTCTAGTATAATACTTTTTATTTCTAATCTTTTGCACTTTTTATTTGGTTTTGTATTAATGACTTTAATAACTAGTTACTTATGTTGAAGGTGATCTTTCCTTATCGTTTGTCCGTGGTGTCTTGGCATTATTTTACTGTCTATATAAAATAAATGATTTTCACCATTCATATCTCCACGGTCTATATGGAGGTATGTTGGCTACCTGGTCGGGGGTTAAGGGAACGGTTTGGTAAAGGTCTTGCCATTGTTCAGCGTTTAGAGGTCCTGCAATGGACCTGGGTCAAATTTAGTAGGACCTCCTTCAATACTTCACGGTATTGGATGGCGGGGGTCCAAACTCTTTGATCCCCTCATAAGTTAACTACTATTAATACTATAACCCGGCTATTTAGGACTGTATCCCTGCTGAGTCAGACTACTTAGCCGAGGGTAACGTCACCGCCAAAAGCGGGGCCTACCATAATACTGCATTAATAACTTAATTCATTATCTTCCAATAATCCACCCTTTTAGGATTGTATCCTTGCTGACTCAAACTACTGGGGTGAGGGTAACGTCACCTTCAAAAGAGGGGCCTACTACAATAACTAAGATAATCTCTTAATTATGTGCAAAAGTGTGGAAATAATCAAAGGTTATACTAGATACGAGTCGGAACCAAGTGATTCATCTTGTCTATCTGTTTTTCTTTTATTTTTATTTTCAGCATTTTAGTTAGTTTTTATTTTTCTTAGTTTAAAACATTTTTCTAAACTTTTTATTTTGATTAGACGTTGAGGATAAACCGATACTAAAAGCTCTTGTGTCCTTGGACGACCTCGGTATCTTACCAACGCTATACTACGCTCACGATGGGTGCACTTGCCCATATGTGTGTTTAGTGTTAGTAAAATATCGTGTTTTATAAATTTAAAACTTGGCTAAAATAAGTGTTATAAAAGGGCTTAAAATATACACCTAATATATATAACACTTCGCACGCATCAAGTTTTTGGCGCCGCTGCCGGGGACACAAGGATTTTAAGAAAGTTAGGAATCAACGGCCTAATCATTTTTATTTTTCTTTTTATTTTTTTTAGGATTTTTCTTAGTTTTTCAGCTTCTGCAGCGTTCAGCACGGGCCGTGCCCGGTCAGACACGGGCCGTGCCCAGCATCATCACTGGCAGTTTTTATTTTCTGAATTACAGAGAGCTGAACACGGGGCCGTGTCGATGCAACACGGGGTCGTGTCCAACTCCCAGTAACAGGGATCCAGAAAACAATCAATGTGCCTCTGACCACGGGCCGTGTTCACTGAGCACGGGGCCGTGGTGAATATTCTGACCAACGTTCTTTTCTGTTTTTATTGCAGGACTTGGAACCTAGGCGCCACATTTGAACCTCCTACGTAGTGCATGAGCTCCAGTTCTAGTAGAGACATAAAAAAAACCTCTAGAAGAACCCGAACGCTTTCTCAGAAAAAGACTTAAAGCCAAAAATCAAGAGAAAGTCTCGGGGGACCCACTTCCAATGGCGGATCAACGTACCCTCATGGATTACCTACGGCCTACCGTAGGCAATCTCGGCGCCGCTATAAATGCACCGAATTTCGAAGCCAATAACTTCGAACTTCGGCCACATTTGATACAAATGCTCCAAAACTCCGCAACCTTCCACGGGCTTGCGGACGAGGATCCCCATCTACATATTACTAACTTCTTAGAAATATGTGATACCTTTCGGATCAATGGAGCATCAAATGACGCCATCTCACTAAAAGACCGAGCTAAGGCTTGGCTTAACACCCTCCCAGTGGGCTCGGTAAACACTTGGGATGAACTCGCCCAAAAGTTTCTATATAAGTATTTCCCTCCTGCTAAAACGGCTAAACTAATGACTGAAATTAATACATACTCACAAGAGGAGGGGGAATCCTTATATGAAACTTGGGAAAGGTTCAAGGAGCTTCTAAGAAAGTGTCCTCATCACGGTCTGGCGGTGTGGCAACAAGTATCCACTTTCTACAATGGGTTGTTGCCACACACAAGACAAACACTTGATTCAAGCTCCGGGGGACTTTTAGGTAATCGTCGCCCAAATGAAATATATAACCAAATTGAGGAAATTGCTCAAACCAATTTTCAATGGCACACTCCCCGAGGTAATAAATCTATTGCCCCGGGCGCCCATAAGGTTGATGAAAGCACCTCTTTACAAGCCCAAATCGAGGTCCTCTCTTCAAAAATCAAAAAACTAGAAATGACAAAAACGGCCTCGGTTATGGCTTGTGAAGGGTGTGGTGGGTCACATGAAAATTGGAGTTGTATGAAAGAATTAGATGAACAAACAGAAACGGTAAACTACATTGATAATAGACCTAGGCCGTCGGGTCCTCCAACGGGTACCTACAACCAAGGATGGCGTAACCACCCAAACCTTGGTTGGAGAGATCCCGGCAATAGTAGTAACCAACAAAACCAACGAACTAATTTTCAACAACCACAAAATTTCTCTCAACAACAAGGTGGAAGAGAAAGGCTTGATGATACTGTATCTCGCCTCATCTCTGACACTGAAAAGAAAAACTCGGATCGATCTCAACAATTGGAATCGAATTTTAGAAATCAACAAGCTAGCATTCAAAACGTTGAAAAACAATTAAATCAACTAGCTCAAAATTTCTCCGAGAGACCACAAGGCGCGTTACCTAGTAATACCGAAACCAACCCGAAGGCACAAGTACATCTCATCACATTAAGAAATCGAACCGTGGGTCCCGAGGATGCTCCATTGCCGCCAAATGAAAGAAGCCATTCTAGCCAGCCTGTGACTCCTCCTGCGCCAGAAAAAGCTTCTCTACCAACTCAAGAGCCCACCAAGACTCCTCCAATCCCGTACCCCGGTAGGTTAAATCGTCAAAAGACCGACGAGCAATTCGCTAAATTTGAAAATTTACTAAAACAATTGCATGCTAATATTCCTTTTATCGAGGTCCTAACCCAAATGCCTAAATACGCAAAATTTATGAGGGATTTCCTCACAAACAAAAGGAAAATTGAATCATTGCAATTAGTTAACTTAGGCGAAGAATGCTCCGCCTTAGTGCTCAACAAACTTCCACAAAAGAAGATCGATCCCGGGAGTTTCACAATTCCTTGCTCGATTGGGGAATCTCCCGTTCGTAATGCATTAGCCGATCTTGGGGCTAGCATTAACCTCATGCCCACATCAATGTTCAAACGACTCGACCTAGGAACAACGAGCCCTACAAAGATGAGCATACAACTCGCCGACAGATCCGTCAAATTTCCACAAGGTGTCGCTGAGAATTTGTTGGTAAAAGTTGACAACTTCGTTTTCCCAACCGACTTTGTCATCCTAGACATGGAAGAAGACACCAATGTCCCTCTCATCCTCGGGAGGCCATTTCTAGCCACCGCCCAAGCGGTGGTAGACATGAACGACGGAACGTTAACATTGAAGTTTGGGGATAAGGAGGTAAAGTTTGAATGTGGAAAAAGAATTGAGGACGAAGACCCGGTCAACTACATGCAGGTCATAGACTCAAGCTTGGATGATGCTCTCCGACGGTGTAACATGGGATGCAATACATCCCACTTGGGTGACATATGACCGGCTTTGGGTCTAGCCAAGGACCCTTATAAACGTGGCGCACCACGGAGGCATTCCGCGGAACTATCCTTAGTTTAATTTAGATTAATTTTTATGTTTTCTAGTTAGTTTTAATTTTCAGGAATAAAACACACTCATGGTGGTAAGGGATGAAAAAGGGAACGAGAAAAATGAACTCATACACAAGAACAAGGCTACCCGACAATTCTCTCCATTTCAGAAGGTTCAACACGGGCCGTGCCCAACCAACACGGCCTCGTGCTGAACCACCTGCAGAAAAACGCCCAGTTCAGGTAACTAGACACGGGCCGTGTTCACCCAACACGCCCCCGTGTCCAGACTTCTGCTTCTCTTATTTTAATTTTGTTACTGGCACTTGAACACAGGGCCGTGCCCGGATAACACGGGGTCGTGTTCAGCGCCCAGTAACAGAAATTTTTTGCTTTTTACACCATTTTACACATCTAATCAACCTAAAAATTTATTTTTGGGACACATTGAGGACAATGTGTAATTTAAGTGTGGGGGGGATGCTAAAACCTTGAATTTTGCAAGTCCTAAATACAAGCCTTACACAAAACTCTATTGGAACCGCTAATCACCCCAAATTTTTTTCAAAAATTTCATTTTTCTTACTTGTCTAGGTTTAACTCGGGAAATTCAAGTTCTCAAAAAGGTTATATTTTTACAAATTTACAACCGATAGCGTAGTGATAAAAAGAACCAACATAAGAAAATTATGAAAAGGCATGACAAACTTAGTTAAAATTTGATTATATATACTTGATCACATAAAAACCCATTCCCACAAAAGTGAGTTTTGAGCCTTTATTGAGCATACAATTACATATCATTAGACTAAATGCTCATTTTTCGTTTCTTGTGTGAATAGCCGCTTGGTTCTTACAACTCTAGAACTTGCCATGACGATACATTCCCGGTCCTTATCAACTTAAACCCGAGTAAGTAAATGATGGAGGCATTAGGACTAACCCTTTTTTTTTATTTCTACATCATTATTTTTCTTTTTCTTTTTCTTTTACCACCTACCCAAAAATCCCCCTAGTTAGCCCCTTTGAGCCTAAACCTTTTCATTTCATCACCCAAACCAAAAAAACCTTTTACCCACCAAAACTTTTTTATTTTTAACCCTTTGTTTTAGTAACAAGTTCGGTTCTTTTTCGTATGATCATTCAAAAAAAATGTGTTGATGATGAAGCAAAAAGAAAATAAACAAACAAGTTCATCAAAAATAACTTTGTTTGAATAAAAGCTTCATCAAAATAAAAAGTTACAAAAAATAGAAAGTCTTACGAAAACCGACACTTGTTACGCTTTTCGCCTTTTTCTACTAACCACTATCCCAACCACCTACCTTTAACCCAAGCCTAACCCTTAACCCACAAAGTCCTCTTGATATTTATAAAGGTATAAAAGTTAAAAAGGAGGAGGATTGATTGCTTGGCAAGCTTATGGTAGGAATAAGTTCCATGCCGCTCTCGAGTGATTCACTAAAAATACACCTTCGGCCGAGTGTGAGTGATTTATCCCGTGAGGTATGTGAACTTGTATATAGATGGAATTTTAAAAAGGCATGTTATGCCCAAATAAGTAATTTCTCCTATGAAACGTTCTAAATAAATCATTACGAATAGGATTGTAAATAGATAAAAATAAAACCCAAAAAGATCTTGGATATCCCGACACTCTACGACAAGCCCAAAACCTTCTCTTCTACCTATTCCATTTGGGAGTGTAAGCCACATATTAAAGAGTTTAGCTTGAGGACAAGCAAAAGTTCAAGTGTGGGGGTATTTGATGTGTGTAAAATGCAACATATAAATTACATCAAATAAGGCATAAAACTAACCCTTTTTAAGTACTAATATTAGAAAAAGAGTGTTTTTGTCTTCCTTTTGTATTTTCAGGATTAAATGAGCTCAAAAACACAAAAGAAGCAAAAAGACAGCTAATTCCAACATAAATACAAGGAAAGGAACATAAGTGGACTGCCCGACCCCTCAACGGCACCTTCCAAAGCAAAATAGAGAAGGCAGAAGACTGAACACGCCCCGTGCTCAGCCAGCACGGGGCCGTGCCCAAGAAGCAGCAGAAAAGACAAACCTATAGAAGCTTCTATTGCCCACCACGGGCCGTGTCCAGCGGACACGGGGGCGTGTCGAAAGTACAGCAGGCGCATTAATTGTAATTGCGAATTACAATTAATGAGGAGAGAGGGTGTCAGACAGGAACGGGGCCGTGCCCAGCTCTCTGTTCAGCCTATAAATAGGAGTGCTTGGTTTCATTTCAACTCATCCCTTGGCACACCACCTCTCTCACACTTCATCCACCACCCACCACCATCATAACACCATCATCCACCACCATCATCCATTGTCCATCGTAGAGTGTGTGAGTCGTCTCGGGATCCAAGATTGATCGTAAGAGTTCTTGACAATCAAGGCCATGTTTGCCTAAGTCTCTTACATCACTTGGTGAAGACAAAGTGTCTAGTATAATACTTTTTATTTCTAATCTTTTGCACTTTTTATTTGGTTTTATATTAATGACTTTAATAACTAGTTACTTATGTTGAAGGTGAACTTTCCTTATCGTTTGTCCGTGGTGTCTTGGCATTATTTTACTGTCTATATAAAATAAAGGATTTTCACCATTCATATCTCCACGGTCTATATGGAGGTATGTTGGCTACCTGGTCGGGGGTTAAGGGAACGGTTTGGTAAAGGTCTTGCCATTGTTCAGCGTTTAGAGGTCCTGCAATGGACCTGGGTCAAATTTAGTAGGACCTCCTTCAATACTTCACGGTATTGGATGGCGGGGGTCCAAACCCTTTGATCCCCTCATAAGTTAACTACTATTAATACTATAACCCGGCTATTTAGGACTGTATCCCTGCTGACTCAGACTACTTAGCCGAGGGTAACGTCACCGCCAAAAGCGGGGCCTACCATAATACTGCATTAATAACTTAATTCATTATCTTCCAATAATCCACCCTTTTAGGATTGTATCCTTGCTGACTCAAACTACTGGGGTGAGGGTAACGTCACCTTCAAAAGAGGGGCCTACTACAATAACTAAGATAATCTCTTAATTATGTGCAAAAGTGCGGAAATAATCAAAGATTATACTAGATACGAGTCGGAACCAAGTGATTCATCTTGTCTATCTGTTTTTCTTTTATTTTTATTTTCAGCATTTTAGTTAGTTTTTATTTTTCTTAGTTTAAAACATTTTTCTAAACTTTTTATTTTGATTAGACGTTGAGGATAAACCGGTACTAAAAGCTCTTGTGTCCTTGGACGACCTCGGTATCTTACCAACGCTATACTACGCTCACGATGGGTGCACTTGCCCATATGTGTGTTTAGTGTTAGTAAAATATCGTGTTTTATAAATTTAAAACTTGGCTAAAATAAGTGTTAAAAAAGGGCTTAAAATATACACCTAATATATATAACACTTCGCACGCATCACCAATCAACATAATAACCCGGATATTCTAAATTTATAAAAAAAACAATTTTTAACTAAATTTCGTTTTCAATACTATAATGAGAATTTATTATATGCTTATCTAAATACCATTAAAATTAATTAATGAAGTCAATATCAATTTATCTTGATCATAATTATTTCTATTGTTGAAAGTCTAATAAGATAGAAACAAAACTAAATCAAACAATAGAATTACAATGATTTAAAATAAATAATACATCTTCAAAACAATTTAAAAATGATACGAATGAAAAATGTTATTAATAACGTGAATTAAACAAATAATATATAAATTTTTGGAATCATAAAAGCCGCAACTTCAGGTAAAATCCATGTCGTCTTTTTCATCACTAATCCAGCGCTTGGTTGAAGAGCATGCTAAAAAGGAATCGGTGTCAAAGACTTCATAAAGATTTCGTTTAAGAGATTCAGGTTTATGTTCCTGTAAATACGTAAACAAAAGCTTAGATTGGTATCATTGAAATACAAATTAGTATAAAATAATATTTTAATAAAATGATATATATATATATATATATATATATAAATTCTTTGAAATGTTATAATTACATGTCAAATGTTAAACTTATTTTTTAAAAATAGATTCATTATCAGATTTATGGGTAATCCAATACACTCATCTAAATGTTTCAAACTATAGTCGGTAACGTCAATCTTAAAATCAAAAAAGTTTTCCAATCAATGAGTTTAGTTGATCTGAAGATGTCTTGCTATCACTTTCCTGTTAACATTGTAATAAACTGTTAAATGTTAAAATTTTAAAATAATAATATTATTAAAGTAAAAAATAAAAAGTAAATGTATTTAAATAAAATGCATACAACCAATGTGTTCTCTTCTAGCAACTGCTTTGGAGATTTTCTAATAATCTGAGAAGCCTGAACAATGACATAAGATAATAATATCGAATCACTGGTGTCCTCAACTTGAATCTTGATCTTAAACCTAGGTAGAGGCTCAACAACACGTTCATGACAATTCTTATTAAAGCACTCGTATTCATCAAAGAACCTAAAATCAACAAAACCATCTGGTGCAAACACTTCAAATGTATCCAATTCCACCTCAAGTGTACATGTAGGGCACCACATATAGTGCCAACCAAAACCTTTTTCAATGGCTTTGTCAGTACCCAACACAATCACATATTTTGGCTATAATTATCAGAAACAATTCTATTAGGTTTATTTATAAATAGATTGAATTAAAATTAAAAGAAATAACGTTGCCTCCATTATCTCCCAAACATCGCCAATGTTACTAAAAGCGGTACTTGTAAGAAAATGACATCGATCTGTATGCGGTTTGTAGACATAATAATTTGTGCATATACATATTTAAATACAATATAACATAAAATCTATCAAATATATAAAGATTTTACATAATGATTCTTATTTAACATTAAATTAGATTGAACTGAAAAATCATATATTATAATATGTCGAATTAAAATTGATTAATATTGTTATTTTTAACATGACTCCTAAAAAACTATCATGACAAGAGATTAAGAGATTGTAATTGATTTTAAAAAATATGTAACCAAAAAAATAAATAAATTTAAAAGACAAAAAGTATCTTGATTAATTTGTTTTGCTTAATATCATTTAGCAATTTAATGGAATTCCATAAATAGAAGCAATTTGTTAATTTAATAAAACGCTATAAAATAATATAACTTAATCCCAAAATTTGATGATTCTTCAAACATTATTTACTTATTTGGATTTGTTCATGTAACGTTTTTAATAAGTTTTGTAAGTGGTAAAAATAGATTCATTTGAATTGGTAACAATTTTTAAAATAAAACTCAAATACCTTATTTTGTAATGTCCGATTCAATAAAACGTCAATATGTTTAAATACTACATTATAAATGTTAGGTTTAACTGTTAACTTAAATCTATCTATATTTTTATATCTTTATTAGGATAGTGACGTTTGTGATTGGTTTATTTTATTTTATTTTATTTAGAGAAATTGATGATTGTATATTGATGTAATGACTGCTGCAAAGGGTAAATTTTGATTGATTTAGTTTGCAATTAAACGTTGGAGTATGTTGTTTGATGATCGATTGGAGTATTGATGAGTGTGAATTGTTATATGTTTAAGATCTGTTATGAATGTAAGTAGTGGAATTGGTTCATTTTTTTAGTTTTAGATTAGACCTAGATAGATATCCACTGCGATTAGGATCGCTTTGTTACTTGACTTGCTCGTGTTGACATTCATGATTGAATTATTTGATTTTTTAAAGAAAAATAAATGCATATTGATATAAGGACTTTTCTAGAAAGTGATGGATTTTGGTCTTAGATTCTTATAGAGAGGTGGTTCAAGAAATGCATGACCAAGGGTTTAAACCACAATGCTGATTTATGAAGCTAAAGTGATGGCTTTATGCAAATAAAGTATGATTAACGAGGCAAAAAAGGTTATTAAAGAAGATATGATGGAGGGCAACTGTGTTCCAACAGTTAGATTATATAACATGTTAATTAAAGGTCTTTGTTATGACAGCAGATCCACGCGAGCTCTCGTGTTTTTGAAGAAAATGGGTAGGCAAGTGAGTTGCGTTTCTACTAAGGAGACATATACTATACTTTTAGTAAAGTTATTAGGAGTCTTTGCTTGATGGGTAGACCATATGAAGCAGTTATATGGCTGGAAGAAATGGTCAACAAAGAAAAGATCCCCCATCATTCTGCATGGGCGTAAGGACCTACAAAAATATCCCAAAACGACCCGTAAGTAGAAACCCGGACCCCTAAAACCCTAATCCATATCAAAAACCAAGAAATTCAGATTTTCTGGTCGCTCGCGGGCCGCGTAAGACTTAAGTTAAGCTTACGCGGGCCGCGACAGCTTGAAGATCTCCGGATAAGCGTTCAGGCCACGTGTCAGACAAGTGGCGGACCTACGCGTGACACGCTAGCCCTAATCGTAGCTAGGGTTGCCCTCGCGGGCCGCGTAAGATTCCTTCAAGGTTTACGCGGGCCGCGAGAAACTCAATTTTCTGCTATAAATTGGACATGCATGAGCATTTCATCTGTGTTCAAAAACTTTTCAAAAGTCGAAGTATACTGCTTAAATTCGTAGATTTACATAGGGAAACGCTGCTACGAGTACAGGGTAATAACTCGATCACTGCTACGATACAATGTCCGATTGATTGAAACCATTCCGATGGATGTTTAAGTTCTGCCTGAATTCGGGCTATACTTTGTCATTCGTCGTGAGGGTTTTGATTTCGTGAGTTTATCGTAAATGTTGTATTAAGTTACTGACCTAGTTTCGTGTATATTGTTATTTAACTAGGTTACAAGGCTAAATCAGTAGGCAAGGTTCTGTCCAAATTAAACTTGCAATGTGAGTCATTCTCTTTTTATCAAATTGCTTTATAAAACCCTAAATGTTTTCTAGTTATACGTTGCAGTGATTAAGTCTTTGATAATCATTAATTACTGGCAGTATGTGGGGGTTTTGTGAACATTACTACTAACGATTTATCACTTTAGGTGTGCGAGCCTAATTAGTGATATGTCCACAGTTATAGATTCGGTCGAGTGATAGCTGAACCAGCTAATTATAAGATAGGGGCAAATATAAAAACCTTTAATGTTGTAAATTGTAACAATGTGTCATTTTGTGCAAATTGAATGACTCGCCAGTATTACCCCGCTGATAAAATCTTTTTAAACATGTTTCAGGTGACTTACTGTGAATCAGGAAAAATGCTGCGTAGCACTACCAGCTTGGATAAGTGGCTCAGTAAAATAAATAAACTTGTTTTGTATAAACAGGGAATTTCCCCGTGAAATTTCCTTTATTGAAAATTATGGGGTTTTTTGTCCCAAAATGTGAAATAAAATAATTGGGTATTTTTAGTTTTAAAAGATCCTGTTAAAAATTTCCGCTGCCAAAATAAATAATACCACGGGTTTCTATCCCGCGGCTCCTAAAACGGGTAAAACCGAGTCGGGGCTGTGACAGAAAAAGGTGGTATCAGAGCCACTGATTTAAGCTAATTAAGTATTTAGAAATACTTAATTTTTCAGATTGTCATTTTGTGATTCTGTGAAAAATTAATTTAATAAATAAAATTTTAACTTAAGTTTGTGTGTGTTTCTTCATGTGTGCTAACAGCATGAATGAACTGTCGGAGGCACTCCAAAACTTTACTATCCATACCACCGATATGGATACAACTGGGACTCTATCCGGCTATCAGGCGGATACTGAGGAGCCAATAATGTTCCTGGCCCAGCCACAGGAGAAACCAAAGCCTAAAAAGAGAAGGAGAATCCTGGATTGGAAACGGGGACGTAGGAAGAAGCCAGCAGCCCAGAAGGCGAAAAAGACTGAGGATCCGAAAGATAAAGGGAAAGGAAAGGAGATCGGGAAAAGTTCCAGGCAAGCCCAGGAAATGCCACCCTGGGAGGAGCTTGATCGAAAACTGGCGAATTGTGACCTCATCGGACCTGCCGATGAAAATCTCTTCAATTTCCATGCCCAATCTGAACTTCCAATAAATTTGGAGCCTGCTATCCCAGACCTTATTATCAACCCCCGACCTGTTACAGGCTAGCTGGAGGAATGGTGGACAAGCGACTGGCACTTTCAGAATTTCATGAATAACCCCAATGCCTATGTTCCCCAGTTTGACCCTGAACCTGCACCATTTCCACCTATGAGCACAGAAAACGTTGCCGAGTTACGCCGTTATGGCGAGGAGTGATGTGTGTAAAATGCAACATATAAATTACATCAAATGAGGCATAAAACTAACCCTTTTTTAGTACTAATATTGGAAAAAGAGTGTTTTTGTCTTCCTTTTGTATTTTCAGGATTAAATGAGCTCAAAAACACAAAAGAAGCAAAAAGACAGCTAAACCCAACATAAATACAAGAAAAGGAACATTAGTGGATTGCCCGAACCCTCAACGGCACCTTCCAAAGCAAAATAGAGAAAACAGAGGGCTGAACACGCCCCGTGCTCAGCCAGCACGGGGCCGTGCCCAAGAAGCAGCAGAAAAGACAAATCTATAGAAGCTTCTATTGCCCACCACGGGCCGTGCTCAGCGGACACGGGGGGCATGCCGAAAGTACTGCAGGCGCATTAATTGTAATTGCGAATTACAATTAATGAAGAGAGAGAGTGTCAGACGGGCACGGGGCCGTGCCCAGCGAACACGGGGCCGTGCCCAGGCTTCTGTTCAGCCTATAAATAGGAGTGCTTGGTTTCATTGCAACTCATCCCTTGGCACACCACCTCTCTCACACTTCATCCACCACCCACCACCATCACAACACCATCATCCACCACCATCATCCATTGTCCATCATAGAGTGTGTGAGTCGTCTCGGGATCCAAGATTGATCGTAAGAGTTCTTGACAATCAAGGCCATGTTTGCCTAAGTATCTTACATCACTTGGTGAAGACAAAGTGTCTAGTATAATACTTTTTATTTCTAATCTTTTGCACTTTTTATTTGGTTTTGTATTAATGACTTTAATAACTAGTTACTTATGTTGAAGGTGATCTTTCCTTATCGTTTGTCCGTGGTGTCTTGGCATTATTTTACTGTCTATATAAAATAAAGGATTTTCACCATTCATATCTCCACGGTCTATATGGAGGTATGTTGGCTACCTGGTAGGGGGTTAAGGGAACGGTTTGGTAAAGGTCTTGCCATTGTTCAGCGTTTAGAGGTCCTGCAATGGACCTGGGTCAAATTTAGTAGGATCTCCTTCAATACTTCACGGTATTGGATGGCGGGGGTCCAAACTCTTTGATCCCCTCATAAGTTAACTACTATTAATACTATAACCCGGCTATTTAGGACTGTATCCCTGCTGACTCAGACTACTTAGTCGAGGGTAACGTCACCGCCAAAAGCGGGGCCTACCACAATACTGCATTAATAACTTAATTCATTATCTTCCAATAATCCACCCCTTTAGGATTGTATCCCTGCTGACTCAAACTACTGGGGTGAGGGTAACGTCACCTTCAAAAGAGGGGCCTACTACAATAACTAAGATAATCTCTTAATTATGTGCAAAAGTGCGGAAATAATCAAAGGTTATACTAGATACGAGTCGGAACCAAGTGATTCATCTTGTCTATCTGTTTTTATTTTTTTTTTATTTTCAGCATTTTAGTTAGTTTTTATTTTTCTTAGTTTAAAACATTTTTCTAAACTTTTATTTTGGTTAGACGTTGAGGATAAACCGGTACTAAAAGCTCTTGTGTCCTTGGACGACCTCGGTATCTTACCAACGCTATACTACACTCAACGATGGGTGCACTTGCCCATATGTGTGTTTAGTGTTAGTGAAATATCGTGTTTTATAAATTTAAAACTTGGCTAAAATAAGTGTTAAAAAGGGCTTAAAATATACACCTAAAATATACGACACTTCACACGCATCAAGTTTTTGGCGCCGCTGCCGGGGACACAAGGATTTTAAGAAAGTTAGGAATCAACGGCCTAATCATCTTTTATTTTTCTTTTTTTATTTTTTAGGATTTTCTTAGTTTTTCAGCTTCTGCAGAGCTCAGCACGGGCCGTGCCCGCTGAACACGCCCACGTGCTCAATCATTGGAACTGGCAATCCTGTTTTACATCAGACAGTAAGCTGAACACGGGGCCGTGTCCACTCAACACGCCCCCGTGCCCAAGTTTCAGTTACTGAAAACAGAACCGTTAGATCCCGACGGTTGGTAATTTCTGACATAAACATGAGTGATAGTAATTATTTTTACTTTCGGCACTCTTATGGTACGTGGTGTCAATTATGTGGTGGCGAACATGAAGAAGTAAAATGCTACTTCCTAAATTATAGGCCCCACTACATGGACCCGCGATCTTCTCACAACCTTAAGAGGGGCGAAAGTAAAAATAAGCACTATTTCTCCCTCGAATGCGCCCAGCCAGATATTCTAGGGGTAATGTTCCTTAGCGAATTATTTCAACTAGAAGAGCTAATTCTGAAATGGATAGAAGAGCTTAGGAAGGATTTTATTGATCCGCCCCAAGACGGTACCCATGAAGAAATGTTGGAACCGCATTCCGACAACCTCGTTGCTCCCGAAAATACCTTCGTACCTAGCAAAGACTTGGACGATAGTCGTCCCTGTGTCGATTGTGCCGTGAAGGACTCTCCATCGACTTCGTTCGGTGCATACATAGACCTGAGCGATTCGGCATATACCTTCTTTAACAAGAGCCCGGAAAAGGGTTGGACTTGTCCACCTAGAATGAAAATAGGAATTACCCTCACCGACAACCTCTTGCGTTCTCGCCTTAGTCTAGGACAATTAAGGTATATTAGGCACTTTGGGGTTGTTCCAACCAGTAAGGAACCACCCGATATCGGGGAGATCCTTGAATTAGCAAAACTCCATAAAGCAGCCTCCAGACACGGGGCCGTGCCCAGGTCAACACGCCCCCGTGCTCACTAAAAAGATTCTCTGCTTATTTGGTCAGAATACGGACAAAATGTGTCAGGATTTTCTCTGAACACGGGGCCGTGTCCAGTCAACACGGGGCCGTGCCCAGGGCGCTGTCGTTTTCTTTAAATGCAGCCTGATTCCTGCTCATTTTGACCACTTCAATTGACAGAGATCTCTGGAATTTTCACTCATACCATCCTAGGTAAGTGTCAAAAGAAGGTTCCAAGGGACCCTCTTGTCCTTTCCACTTTTATTCATTTCCTCCTCTTTCAAAATTTTTCAAAAGTTCCTCCATGGAAGCTTGGAAATCCTTTGATTCCAATCCTCTATGTGAAATTTGTAAGATTATTTGCTAAAGATTCTGGGCTAAAGTTAGTTGAATAACTTTACTTTAAATTATCCGAGCTTAAAACCCAGATAAAAATCATAAAAATAATTTAAAACTCCAAGAGTCTTTAGCCAAAAATCCTGCAGACAAATGGACACGGGGACGTGCTCAACGAGCACGGGGCCGTGTCCAGGGGCTCTGTTTTGTAAAGATTTAGTTTCCTTCGGTTTTCTTCACAGAAAATGGCAAGCAGAACAAGCGGATCATCTTCAAGGAATAACCGACAAGGGAGGAGATCTTCAACAGCAGAAGACTCTCTTGTAAACTATGTTTACGCTCTAAGGGAGGCTATTGATGAAATGACGGGAGTGGAAGAAGCATTGGTCGACCGTATCAACCATCTTACCGTGGGGCTGGAGGGCTGTCTCCATGAAGTAAACCTCTTGCACCAGAGGTTGAACCTTCTCGCTTCCCCGCCTTTGGTGCCCATAATAACCCAAAGGGCGTGGAACATGGTGCCCGAAGTTGTCATTCCAGCTGAATGGTACGCCATGCACCAAGAGCTTCCTCGAAGAGTGGTGCAAGGAGTCCCGGTGAATGTTCCCCCTCAACCACCAACAGCAGAAGAAAACGAAGCCACATTCTTCCTCCCTAGGGAGATCGAAGAATGGCTTTAAACAAAGTTTAGGAAGGAACTCGTTCAGCTAAAAGTCCTACTCTATCGGGAAATCATTCTTGAAATTTTCCTAAATTAGTAGAACTCCTTATGATAACCTCGTGTACTTGCTGACCTATCTAGTTAAATTTTAATTTTAGTTTAATTTAGGAGTATGTAAGTTATCTCTATGATGAAATGAAATGATGGTTTTAATGTTTGGATGGTTTGTAATGAATAAAACACACTCATGGTGGTAAAGGATGAAAAGAGGAACGAGAAAAATGATCCCATGCACAAGAACGAGGCAACCCGACAATTTTCTCCCTTTCAGAAGGTTCAACACGGGCCGTGCCCAACCAACACGGCCCCGTGTTGAACCACCTGCAGAAAACGCCCAGTACAGGTAACTGGACACGGGCCGTGTTCACCCAACACGCCCCCGTGTCCAGACTTCTGTTTCTCTTATTTCAATTTTGTTACTGGCACTTGAACACGGGGCCGTGCCCGGATAACACGGGGCCGTGTTCAGTGCCCAGTAAACACAAATTTTTGCTTTTTAAACACTATTTTACACATCTAATCAACCTAAAAATTTATTTTTGGAACACATTGAGGACAATGTGTAATTTAAGTGTGGGGGGGATGCTAAAACCTTGAATTTTGCAAGTCCTAAATACAAGCCTTACACAAAACTCTATTGGAACCGCTAATCACCCCAAATTTTTTTCAAAAATTTCAATTTTTTTTACTTGTCTAGGTTTAACTCGGGAAATTCAAGCTCTGAAAAAGGTTATATTTTTACAAATTTACAACCGATAGCGTAGTGATAAAAAGAACCAACATAAGAAAATTATGAAAAGGCATGACAAACTTATTTAAAATTTGATTATATATACTTGATCACATAAAAACCCATTTCCACAAAAGTGAGTTTTGAGCCTTTATTGAGCACACAATTTCATATCATTTGACTAAATGCTCATTTTTCGTTTCTTGTGTGAATAGCCGCTTGGTTCTTACGACTCTAGAACTTGCCATGACAATACATTCCCGGTCCTTATCAACTTAAACCCGAGTAAGTAAATGATGGAGGCATTAGGACTAACATTTTTTTCTACACCATTATTTTTCTTTTTCTTTTACCACCTACCCAAAAATCCCCCTAGTTAGCCCCTTTGAGCCTAAACCTTTTCGTTTCATCACCCAAAACAAAAACCCTTTCACCCACCAAAACCTTTTTTATTTTTAACCCTTTATTTTAGTAACAAGTTCGGTTCTTTGAAAAAAAAATGAAGCAAAAAAATGAAGCAAAAAGAAAATAAACAAACAAAGTAATCAAAAATAACTTTGTTTGAATAAAAGCTTCATCAAAAATAAAAAGTTGCAAAAATACGAGAACCGACACTTGTTACGCTTTTTAGCCCTTTTTCTACTAACCACTAACCCAACCACCTACCTTTAACCCTAGCCAACCCTTAACCCACAAAGTCCTCTTGATATCTACAAAGGTATAAAAGTTAAAAAGGAGGAGGATTGATTTCTTGGCAAGCCTATGGTAGGAATAAGTTCCAGGACCGCTCTCGAGTGATTCACTAAAAATACACCTTCGGCCGAGTGTGAGTGATTTCCCCGTGAGGTATGTGGACTTGTATATAAATAGAATTTTAAAAAGGCATGTTATGCCCAAATAAGTAATTTCTTTTATGAACAGTTCTAAATAAATCATTACGAATAGGAGTGTAAATAAATAAAAATAAAACCCCAAAAAGATCATGGAAATCCCGACACTCTATGACAAGCCCAAAACCTTCTCTTCTACCTATTCCATTTGGGAGTGTAAGCCAAATATTAAAGAGTTTTGCTTGAGGACAAGCAAAAGTTCAAGTGTGGGGGTATTTGATGTGTGTAAAATGCAACATATAAATTACATCAAATGAGGCATAAAACTAACCCTTTTTTAGTACTAATATTGGAAAAAGAGTGTTTTTGTCTTCCTTTTGTATTTTCAGGATTAAATGAGCTCAAAAACACAAAAGAAGCAAAAAGACAGCTAAACCCAACATAAATACAAGAAAAGGAACATTAGTGGATTGCCCGAACCCTCAACGGCACCTTCCAAAGCAAAATAGAGAAAACAAAAGGCTGAACACGCCCCGTGCTCAGCCAGCACGGGGCCGTGCCCAAGAAGCAACAGAAAAGACAAATCTATAGAAGCTTCTATTGCCCACCACGGGCCGTGCTCAGTGGACACGGGGGGCGTGCCGAAAGTACTGCAGGCGCATTAATTGTAATTGCGAATTACAATTAATGAAGAGAGAGAGTGTCAGACGGGCACGGGGCCGTGCCCAGCGAACACGGGGCCGTGCCTAGGCTTCTGTTCAGCCTATAAATAGGAGTGCTTGGTTTCATTGCAACTCATCCCTTGGCACACCACCTCTCTCACACTTCATCCACCACCCACCACCATCACAACACCATCATCCACCACCATCATCCATTGTCCATCATAGAGTGTGTGAGTCGTCTCGGGATCCAAGATTGATCGTAAGAGTTCTTGACAATCAAGGCCATGTTTGCCTAAGTCTCTTACATCACTTGGTGAAGACAAAGTGTCTAGTATAATACTTTTTATTTCTAATCTTTTGCACTTTTTATTTGGTTTTGTATTAATGACTTTAATAACTAGTTACTTATGTTGAAGGTGATCTTTCCTTATCGTTTGTCCGTGGTGTCTTGGCATTATTTTACTGTCTATATAAAATAAAGGATTTTCACCATTCATATCTCCACGGTCTATATGGAGGTATGTTGGCTACCTGGTAGGGGGTTAAGGGAACGGTTTGGTAAAGGTCTTGCCATTGTTCAGCGTTTAGAGGTCCTGCAATGGACCTGGGTCAAATTTAGTAGGATCTCCTTCAATACTTCACGGTATTGGATGGCGGGGGTCCAAACTCTTTGATCCCCTCATAAGTTAACTACTATTAATACTATAACCCGGCTATTTAAGACTGTATCCCTACTGACTCAGACTACTTAGTCGAGGGTAACGTCACCGCCAAAAGCGGGGCCTACCACAATACTGCATTAATAACTTAATTCATTATCTTCCAATAATCCACCCCTTTAGGATTGTATCCCTGCTGACTCAAACTACTGGGGTGAGGGTAACGTCACCTTCAAAAGAGGGGCCTACTACAATAACTAAGATAATCTCTTAATTATGTGCAAAAGTGCGGAAATAATCAAAGGTTATACTAGATACGAGTCGGAACCAAGTGATTCATCTTGTCTATCTGTTTTTATTTTTTTTTTTATTTTCAGCATTTTAGTTAGTTTTTATTTTTCTTAGTTTAAAACATTTTTCTAAACTTTTATTTTGGTTAGACGTTGAGGATAAACCGGTACTAAAAGCTCTTGTGTCCTTGGACGACCTCGGTATCTTACCAACGCTATACTACACTCAACGATGGGTGCACTTGCCCATATGTGTGTTTAGTGTTAGTGAAATATCGTGTTTTATAAATTTAAAACTTGGCTAAAATAAGTGTTAAAAAGGGCTTAAAATATACACCTAAAATATACGACACTTCACACGCATCAAGGAGCTGGTGGATGCGGGCAACCAGATTCGGGAAGTGGAGGAGAACATCACCTGGAAATACAACGAGAGGGAGCGTCGTTTATGAAAGGCCGGCTAACTGTGGTTGTGTGCGCAAGTAAAAGCTGAACATCAAAAGTCGTCAGGTTTGTTACAACAACCTGAACTTCCCACATGGAAGTGGGAAATGGTGACGATGGATTTCATCACCAAGTTGCCCAAGACCAGGAAAGGAAATCACAAAATGGGTGATAGTTGATAGACTGACTAAGTCAGCACATTTCCTACCCATTAAGGAGACCTATAGCTCCGACATGTTAGCCCAACTGTATGTAGATAAGATTGTAGCTCTACATGGCGTACCTGTGTCTATTATCTCTGACAGAGATACTAGATACACATCACACTTTTGGAAAAGTTTCCAACAATCTCTGGGCACGCTCTTAAATTTCAGTACGGCTTACCATCCTCAGATAGACGGACAGAGTGAGCGTACAATCCAAACGTTGGAAGACATGCTTCGTGCATGTGTGATCGATTTAGGTGGTAGTTGGGATAACCACCTGCCATTAATCGAGTTCTCATATAACAATAGCTACCATACCAGCATTAAGGCTGCGCCTTTTGAGGCATTATACGGTAGAAAGTATAGAACGCCCATTTGTTGGGCAGAAGTTGGAGATGTCCAACTGTCAGGTCCGGAGATAGTCTTTGAAACGACGGACAAGATTGTCCAGATTCGTGACCGTCTCAAAGCTGCCCGTGATAGGCAGAAAAGCTACGCTGATTTAAAGCGTAAACCTTTTAACTTCAAGGTAGGTGATAAAGTGTTGCTTAAAGTATCACCCTGGAATGGAGTGATGAGATTTGGTAAGAAAGGCAAGTTAAGCCCGAGGTACATTGGACCTTTCGAGGTCATCGAACGGGTCGGATCGGTTGCCTATAAGTTAAACCTACCTGAAGAGCTCAGTGGTATCCACAATGTATTCCACATCTGCAATCTGAAGAAGTGTTTCGCTGATGAATCACTAGTTATACCACATACAGATGTGCACATAGAAGAGAGCTTAAAGTTTGTTGAAAAGCCTATGTCGATCGAGGACCGACAGGTTAAGAAGCATCGAAGGAAGCATGTGCCTATTGTAAAGGTAAAATGGGATGCCCGTAGAGGTCCCAAGTATACGTGGGAGGTTGAGTCCACAATGAAAGAAAAGTACCCTTATTTGTTTCAGTAAATCTTGAGGTCGAGATTTCTTTTAAGGGGGTGAGGATGTAACACCTCGATAAATTCACGTCCTATAATGTGTTGACACGTGTCATAGGTTTGAACGTGTGAAAGAATGTTCTAGAAGGACTAAAGTTGACAAACCTGGAAAGTATGTGAATATACGGGTTCTAAATGTCAACAGTGAATAAATATACTTTACATTAGCCTTACATGATGCTCATACCTTCAAACGAATAATCATGGATCATACGAAGCTAAATATGAAAGAAAGTGAGAGATTACAAACCACAGGGGTTAAATGTGTCAACATGTTTAAGTTATACCTCTGAGTGACCTTTTAGCAAACCCGAAGCTTTGCAACGGTAAATTATGCTCACTAGAATACATGACATTATAGGCCAGAATATCCAAAATTAGTCAAGCCGGCTGATAACAAAGCCAAACCTGCTGAAGGAACTAATAAGAAAAATGCAAGAGCCTTCCAGCTGACTACCCAGGAAGCAGATCTGATTCCCGATGTAATAGCTGGTACGTTTCCGGTACACAGCGTTTATGCAAAAGTATTATTTGACTCTGGTGCAAACCAAAGTTTTATAAATACTTCATTCTGCCAAGCTCTTAAGCAACCTTTAACCAAACTTAGGCAGAATTATATGGTAGAAACAACAGATGGTAATTCTGTTAACATAGATAAGGTTCTTCAAGAGGGGAATATAGAACTTTCAGGCCACAAATTTTCTGCAAACCTACTACCTATGAATTTAGCTGGATTCGATGCCGTGCTAGGAATGGATTGGTTAGTAGCCAACCATGCTCGAATCCTCTGTGATAAGAACTCCATAGAAATTCATACACCCGCAGGAAAGGAAATTGTGGTTACAGGAGATAAGCCACGTAAACCAATGAAGTTCATTTCAGTAATGAAAGTTGCTAGTTATGAACGAAAGCAAGGAATAGTGTATATGATTTCAGTAATCATTAACGCTAAAGGCAAAAAACTTAAGGAAATTCCTGTAGTATCAGAATACCCGGATGTATTTCCAGAAGAACTACAAGGATTACCACCAGATAGGGATGTAGAGTTTAGAATTCATCTAATTCCTGGAACTACACCAATAGCTAAGGCACCCTATCGGTTAGCACCCACTGAAATGTTAGAACTAAAAAAGCAGTTCGATGAATTATTAAACAAAGTATTCATACAACCTAGTTCAACCCCTTGGGGAGCACCATTGTTGTTTGTAAAGAAGAAATATGGTTCAATGCGGATGTGTACGGTTATAGGGAATTGAATAAGGTTACAATTAAGAATCGATACCCATTACCTAGGATTGACGATCTTTTTGATCAACTTCAGGGAGCTAGATATTTTTCTAAGATAGACTTGGGCTCCGGATATCATCAATTGAAGGTACAGGAAGAAGACATACCTAAAACTGCTTTCAGGACTAGGTATGGTCACTACGAGTTTACAGTCATGCCATTTGGACTAACAAATGCCTCCTGCAGCATTTATGGACATGATGAATAGGATCTGTAAACCGTATTTGGATAAATTTGTAATTGTCTTTATCGACGATATACTTATTTATTTCCAAAAGTCAGGGCGAGCATTGTGAACATCTACACGCACTCTTAACTTTGTTAAGAAAGGAAAAGCTTTACGCCAAATTCTCAAAGTGTGAATTTTGGCTCGAGGAGGTGCAATTCTTAGGACATATGGTGAATCACAAAGGTATTCACGTGGATCCCTCCAAGATAGAAGCGATCACCAATTGGAAGGTCCCGCAATCAGCTACTGAAGTTAGAAGTTTTCTAGGATTAGCTGGTTATTATAGACGCTTCATTAAGGATTTCTCTAAGATAGTTGTTCCATTAACTAAGTTAACTTGTAAAGCAGTCAAGTTTGAATGGGGACCTAGACAAAAAGAGGCCTTTAAGATTTTAAAGCAAAGGTTAACAAACGCCCCAATTCTTGCCTTACCAGAAGGAACAGAAGATTTTGAAGTTTACTAAGACGCTTCTAAGCTAGGATTAGGTTGTGTGCTGATGCAACGCAAAAAGGTAATTGCGTATGCCTCAAGGCAATTGAAAACGCACGAGGAAAATTATACGACTCATGACTTAGAATTAGGAGCAATAATTTTTGCCCTTAAGATTTGGAGACACTATCTGTATGGTAGAAAGTTTATCGTTTACACAGATCATAAGAGTTTAAGGTATATATTTGGGCAAAAAGAATTAAATATGAGGCAAAGAAGATGGATGGAAATTCTAAGTGACTACGACTGTGATATCCAATATCACGAAGGCGTAACACCTCGAAAAATTCACGTCCTATAATGTGTTGACACGTGTCATAGGTTTGAACGTGTGAAAGAATGTTCTAGAAGGACTAAAGTTGACAAACCTGGAAAGTATGTGAATATACGGGTTCTAAATGTCAACAGTGAATAAATATACTTTACATTAGCCTTACATGATGCTCATACCTTCAAACGAATAAATCATCGATCATACGAAGCTAAATATGAAAGAAAGTGAGAGATTACAAACCACAGGGGTTAAATGTGTCAACATGTTTAAGTTATACCTCTGAGTGACCTTTTAGCAAACCCGAAGCTTTGTAACGGTAAATTATGCTCACTAGAATACATGACAAAAATTTCATAAAGTTTTGTTATCGTATGAGAAAGTTATGATCAATTTCGTATACAAGGGGTTAAAAGCGTCAACGATGAAGTTTATGACTTTTCGGGTGACAATAAAGTTAACCGAGGACTTAACAAAGTGGGTATATATCTTGAAGCCCTTATAAATCAAATTGGAGGGTTCAAAATGCAATAAATAAAGTCGAAACAAAGTTTTTATGGACCAAGGACCTAAACACAAAAAATCAAAAGTTGGGATTTGATCAGAAGGGCTTCGCGTCACGCGAGGGCCACTAGGGGGCTACGCGTCGCGCGAAGGGCCCTCTGATCTGAAAACTTTGGGCTGATGTTGCTAGGTGTCTGCTATGAGCACTATAACCAACTTATAATTGATTTTCCTCATCTTGGACGACCCCTAAATGACTCCTAGGCCCTTAGGGACATCTGGGAATGATCCATGGCCATTGCTAAGCTTGTGTGTCAACAATCTATGAGTTTTTGAACACTATAAAAGGCCACAAGGCTGCAACCATTGTGATCACACCTTCTTCTGCATTCCTGGAGCTTTTGGGAGTTCAAGAGCAGACCTTAAGCCTTCCTAATCGTGCATAGGACTTCAGTAAGTATGCTTAACCTTTCTTATTTGAGTTGTTACTTAGTTTTAGCTTAAAAGTCAAACCGTCGTAATTAACGGTTGACTTAGCGATTAATCATTGATGGTCCAGTGATTAGTCGAATTGAAAGTAGTTATAAGTTGGTAATTATGTGGGCAATAAACCCCTAAAAGGGCACCCTCTGATTCCCACTCTAACTAGGTCAAATGTCGAGTCAAACTTGTTATTAAAAAGTCAACAGAATGCTTAATTTCCAATTTATGCATAATTAGCAATGTAGAACCCATACAACCTGTTTGGTCATTAATATAACTTGGTAATTAATGTAAGAACATGTCTAAACATGTTCAACCCGACAATTTTCAGTAGAGACCCGGTTCGGAACCGAAAGTCGCATAATTTGACTTTTGCTTTGACTTTCAGTTCTGACCCGTTTAAGCATGTTTTAGAAATGCCTTAGAGCTCTAATTGGACCAGGTTACATGCTAGTATAACCCTCTGTGATTATACACCATGGTTCATTAGTTATCCAATTAATATGCATGATTCCGTTAATTGCCTATATGTTGACCATTATGCCATTTTCACCATAAAACGTGATTTTTGAAAATATAAAAGAGTAGAAACCTTAGTTACTGATAAATAAACTTGCACCCAAAATTTGACATCAGTTTGAGGTGTAGATTGAGAGTTATGCTCATTAGCGTAATTAGAAAGCTTTTTAGCGATTAAACGACATAATTAACGTATAGGCTATTTAAACCTAATTTTTGATATCAAACTTATTATCCCCTGATGTAATATATTATTTTGGGATTTTTTAATATTTTTAATTAATTTTAGGCTGAGCATAACTTAGAGTTATAAGCTTGATTCGGTAATTGTCGGTTTTGCCCTTTCGGGCTATAAAATGAGTTGTACATATCTTTTTGACCCCAAACCTTTTGCTACTGATTTTATATGATAAATAAATTATTTTAAGCCTTCTGGAATAATAAAAATATCAGCTTTCTATATAAAACCCGGAAACGGCTTCTAATCGCCTTTTTAAGCGTTTTTAACGCATAGTATGTACTAAAACTATTTTAAACATACAAGGGTTGATACCTACTGATATTTTAAGTAAATTATAATATTTTAACAGTAAGCAAAAGTTGTTTAACTCAGACTTCAGTTTTGAGCTTTTCGGCTTATGTGAAATTACCAAAATGCCCCTACGGTGCATAGTTTGGTTATAATTGATAAATTTCACATATATACTTTACCCTACTGTTATAACTTATTAAATTAAGTATTTTTGCTGATTACATCAGACTTGTAACTCAGGATAATACTTAAACTCTTTTATAACCTTATAAATGACCAAACTACCCCTACGAGGCATAGTTTGTGTTTAATTTCGTTTCGGGCATAATAAAAGATATCTTACTGATGTCATAACATATTTAAGGCATATTAACTTAGGAAACCTGTATATGGCTCTCATGATTACCCGTTACGCCTCTTGCGCGTTCGGTTCGGGTTATGTAACTAGTTTGCATAAATTAGCCGAAAAGGGTCAAACCTTATCGGTTTTATCTCAAAATCCAGAATGTGTATAATATACCCATATTAAGCAAGTCTTAAAACTTGTTGGGTCTAAATCACATTCTATTCCGGTCTTCGCTTAATGGTGTGTACGAACCGTATCTTTAAAACTAACCGGTCTAAGTTTAGGCTTAATTAAAGACCCGTTAGGATTCTAATAGGTTATTATAAACCTTCGTTCCAGAATAGGAGGACCAGTAAAAGCTACTTGCATTTGCTGTTTGTGAATTATACTTGCAAAGGTAAATACTTTTAACTTATTTTCCCTATACGGGCTTGGGGTACGGTATATAAAATACCGCTTGGTCGGGCATTAAATCTTCCATCGTATGGTGGTTAATTGATATTGATAGGCCCGTTTAAATTGTATTGTTTGCTTAAAGCCTTTGGGAGGTTAATGACCATGTCCCGGATATCCTTAGCATCATTTTACGAAATGGCCACGACCTAAGCGCGGGGTGTAGGCGTACACCCGTCAGTGCATAAATAAATAATGTGGTGTGTCTATTGATCTTTAACCCGGCATGATCCGGGCTACTGAACGCATAAGAAACATGTAATTCTTTTACGAGATTATATATTTAAATAATTATCCCAAGTTATAAAATGTTTGTGCCACGTGCAACCAAATAAATTTTTAATCATTTTAAAATGAGTCGGTTAATTGTATTTACCAGTGTAAACTAACGTATTTTCCCAAAAAGATTAAATGCAGGTACTACTCGTAATAGGCTGGATTTCTCCTTAGCATCAATAGAAGTCTCGCAAGCTTAAGATGCCTAAAGTCTGTTGAACTACTGTTTTTGTTTTCTTTGAACCACCTGTGGATAAACTTTCGACTGTTGTGATACTTGATATTACAATTTATTAAAGTTAAAATATATCTTTCATTTGCTTCCGCTGTGCATTTAAATATTGTGTTGTTTGACTATTATGCTGCCAACCACGTCACGATACTCCCCACCGGGCCCACCGGTAATACGTGGAAAGTCGGGGTGTGACAGGTTGGTATCAGAGCCAACATTGAGTGAATTAAACACTAGCCTTTTTTGTGTTTAATCTCAATGACACAATTGCACATTCCTAAAACTTTCAAGTCTAGACAAATAACATAGGACAAATTCTACTTGATTTGTTTTGTTTTGTCCTTTACTTTATATATTCTTGTCGTTATCTTATGTTATATTGACAGGATTAAATATGCCGCCACGATTTTTCAGACGAAGAGGAAGAGGCAAGGGGCCAATCACCGCCCCCAATGACCATAAGGCCGGGCCTTCGCACATGCGAGCTCCTTCCACCACTGGGAGTGCTGACCCTCGAGAGAACAGGAGGAACCTGTTTGAGCCTGCGAGACGATCTGTTTCACACAGTTTGACACCTCCCATTCATAACTCTTATGGACCACAGTCGGAAAATGAGCCCGATAACCCTCAACCTTCTTACATACCTCTACAGCGATCCCTATCGCATCATTCCTTTGGAGACCCCACACCTGTTTTTCAAGGCCGGTTTAACCCGGCCAACTACATACAAGAACCAGTGGGTTTTAACCCATTGGGGCCAGAGGATCACTTCTCCGGCGATCATGCAGAGGATATGGACGAGGAAACGGATCCCGTCGAGCCCGCAACCGGAACTCCCAACCATCCTATCGAGGTCTTCGATGGTTCGCCTTTTCATGGATCACCCTACCGTGGTCCGGACAGTTACCAGGCACGATTTAACCAGTTCGAGTGGTATTTTACACCCTCGCATCATTCATCGCCTCACCAGCAGCAGCAGCAGCAGGATCCCTCTGGGGATTCACGATTTGTGGCACCCACGCCACCGCCTCCACCACCACTAGTTAATCAGGCACCTCCAGAACCGCCAAGGCGTAGGAGGACAGGCGCGCGAATGTCGGCGCGTGGAGGAGATTTTCGCTTCAGCTCTCCTTGACACTCAAGTGGCAGTCATTATCCGCCACTACATGAAGACCCGCAAATGGGTGGGCCTTCAAACCCAGCTGCACCACAGCCACCACCGATGGGTTTTGATAACCCGATTCCTGCATACACTGGTTCTATGGCGTACAACCCGTTTGAGCAGCCGGCTCACACCAACTATAATTACGCTGAAATCGACCCATACTTGGTAGCGGGCAATTACAACGCCATTAATCCTGAAGGACCGTATGGAGCTCCTTGGGGAGTAGGGTACCCAACTCATGGGTACCAAATACCTGCTAGACCTATAATTCGGCAACAATCACAGCCGCCACGGTTTTCCCCGCCAGAGCATGAGGAAATCCTTCAAAGATTGGACCAAGTTGAACGGGAAGTTCCCAGGGACCGCAGGGAATGACAAAGTTTCTTCCAAGGATTGACAAGCTTAATAAAAGGGAAGAGCAAGAAGAACCATTGAATCCTTCAACTATTGATTGTATTTTCCTTGTTTCAATTGAGCCCCTGCGTGGGCCTGTCTTGCTGTTTTAACCCCTGCGTGGGCCTATCTTTCTGTTAACCCCTTCGAGGGTATGTTGTTTGTTTAAGTCCCTGCGTGGACTAGTATTTCAGTGTGACCCCTGCGTGGGTAAGTTGTTATGTTAAAAAGTCCCGTTTAGGGCAGTATGTAATCTTTTAATAATTAATGGAATGTTAAGTTGATAAATTTCATTTTTGCCATTATATGCATAAATATTATATATGAAATAAATAAATCAAAATCATTCCTTTTTAATAATAATCTGCCTATTAAATATTGAACAAGAATCTTAAGAGTGAAACCTAGCCTGAGTGTCATTGTAAAGACCTGGCCAAGATGGTAAGACCTGTATAAAAGATTCGGATCCTGTTAACATCTGAAAATATGTTAACACTCCTGGAAGATGTGATTCATTAGAAAATCACACACGTCATTCTTATAATAGGATTCTTTAAAAGATTCCTAACCCAACTTAATGATCTATCAATCATGGGTTTATGTCATCAATTAAGAAGATCATATTTTGACCATACATTAGTAATATAGTGCCTACGGGCCTTGCTCATTTCTACATGAGCCAAAAGACAGTGGTAGCTATGACTCCCTGTCCGAAAAAGGTAAAGAACTATGTTCAAACCTTCACGCCTTGATTCTCTGAAATCATGGCTTATAATTTAAGATGTCCCTGTGACTAGGCCTTGTGTGCTAATAAAACTATTATTGTTTATAATTAGGATAAATTATAATAGAAATCCTAAATAAATGTGAGTAACAAATTAACCAAATATGGTCTATGTTTACCATGGTTCATGAATTACCCTAAGGGGCAATTCCATAATAAACTCCCAAATAAACTATTGTCATTGTCTTATGTAACAGTTCAAATTAAAATGGCTGAATCGGACGAAATAAATAGTCACCCAAGGGAGAATAATGATAATGCCCGAATTAATATAACGGGTGCTGAACTGAAAGCGTTAGTAGACGACGCTGTTACAAAGGCCTTAGAGCGGCAGTATGAAGAATATAGTGGGACTCGAAGCAGGACCCTATCTACCCCACATTCAAAGACGAGGACTCATTCTGAGGCTCACAGCAAGCCTCCCTCCAAAAAGGAAGAACCCAAGAAAAATAATGATCGACACTCCTCAAACCACAACAGTGCTCCGTCTCAAAAGATCATGCTGAATCAAAAACCCCGTGATAAGGGTTGCTCCTACAAATACTTTGTTTCATGTAAGCCCAGGGATTTCACTGGGGAAAAAGGAGCCATAGACTGCATGACGTGGTTAGATGAGATGGACACAGTAGTGGATATCAGCGGGTGCGCTGAGAGGGATATAGTCAAGTTTGTGTCTCAATCGTTTAAAGGCGAGGCCTTAGCCTGGTGGAGATCATTGATCCAAGCTACTGGGAAGATTCCACTATACAACATGTCAGGGGAACAATTCGTTGCCCTCATCAGGGAGAACTACTGTCCTCAGCACGAGGTCGAAAAGATTGAGTCAGATTTTCTTTCGTTGGTAATGACCAATCTAGATTGCCAAGCTTACCTCACGAGCTTTAATACAATGTCAAGGTTGGTTCCGTATCTGGTGACCCCAGAACCTAAAAGGATAGCTCATTTCATTGGGGGTTTAGCCCCGGAGATAAAGGCAAGCGTGAAGGCCTCTCGACCAACTACTTTCAGATCTCTGGCTGATATATCCTTGTCCCTCACATTGGACGCGGTCAGACAAAGATCACTGAGGAACAAGGATGCAGAGAAAAGGAAACGTGAAGATGAAAATTCACGGAGGTCAAACAAGAAGCACCGAGTAAACGGTGACAACAAGAAAGGGTCAGAATCTAAGAAAGATGGGCACCAATCTGGTGAAAAGCCCAAGTGCAAAGTCTGCAAGAAACAGCACTTCGGGAAGTGTAGGTTTGAATCGAACTCGCAGACTCAGTCAAGAACTTTTGCATGTGGTATATGCAAGTCCAAGGAACACAAGACCTTGGATTGCAAAAAGCTGAAGGATGCAACCTGCTACAGCTGTAATGAGAAGGGGCATATCAAGACCAATTGCCCAAAATACGCAAAGAAGGCTGATGAAGGAAAGAAGACCAATGCTAGGGTCTTCAGAATGGATGCAAAGGAAGCAGTACAGGATGACAATGTGATAACAGGTACATTCCTTATAAATGACGTCTATGCAAGAGTACTTTTTGATTCAGGCGCTGATAAATCATTTGTAGATAATAAGTTTTGCAAATTGTTGAATTTACCTGTTAAAACCCTAAGAGTGAAATATGAGGTGGAGTTAGCAGATGGCACCATAGAAACCGCCTCAGCCATATTAGATGGATGTTTCATATCCATTAAGAACCACTCTTTTCCTTTGTCCCTACTTCCTTTGAAGTTAGCTGGTTTTGACATCGTTTTAGGCATGGACTGGTTATCTCATAACCAGGCCCAGATTGTCTGCAATAAGAAGCAAGTGGTGATCAAGACTCCGTTTGGTGAATCACTTACCATTCAGGGAGATACCCAGTATGGACTGCCTGAGCAAGTGACTATGCTCAAGGCCTCTAAGTGTTTGAAGAAAGGTTGTGTCATCTACATGGCACAAGTGACTATCTATGAGCCGAAAGCTAAGATGGAAGACATCCCCATCATTTCTGAATACCCTGAGGTTTTTCCTGAAGAACTACCTGGTTTACCACCAGATAGGCAAGTGGAATTCAGAATTGACATCATCCCTGGAGCAGCACCTGTTGCTAGAGCGCCTTACAGGTTGGCACCGACAGAGATGAAGGAATTGAGAGCACAACTAGATGAACTGCTAGCTAAAGGTTTCATTAAACCTAGTTCGTCTCCTTGGGAGCGCCAGTCTTGTTTGTCAAAAAGAAGGATGGATCGATGCGACTGTGCATCGATTACCGTGAGCTTAATAAGGTCACTATAAAGAATAGGTATCCTTTGCCAAGGATCGACGATTTGTTCGATCAATTACAAGGGGCAAGTTATTTCTCGAAAATTGACTTGAGGTCAGGCTACCACCAACTGAAGGTTAGAGATGAAGACGTACACAAAACTACATTTAGGACTCGTTATGGTCATTACGAGTTCCTAGTGATGCCTTTTGGGCTCACTAATGCACCTGTCGCGTTCATGGATCTCATGAATCGCGTGTGCAAGCCTTACTTAGACAAATTCGTCATCGTCTTCATCGACGACATTCTCATCTACTCGAAGAACCAAGCTGACCATGAGAAACACCTTCGCTGTATTCTTAAACTTCTACATCATGAGAAACTCTACGCCAAATTTTCAAAGTGTGAATTTTGGCTTCGAGAAGTCCAATTCCTTGGACATGTGGTTAGTGAGCGTGGAATCCAAGTGGATCCCGCTAAAGTAGAAGCAGTTATGAACTGGCAGGAGCCAAAGACGCCTACAGAGATTCGTAGCTTCCTAGGCTTAGCAGGATATTATAGGCGTTTCATTGAAAATTTTTCAAGGATTGTTGCGCCCCTAACTTCTTTGACTAGGAAGAAAATAAAGTTTGATTGGGGCCCTAAGCAGCAAGAATCCTTTGATATCCTGAAGCAAAAGTTGAGCAATGCTCCTGTACTGACATTGCCTGAAGGTACCGAAGAATTCGTAGTTTACTGCGATGCATCACACACTGGCATGGGGTGTGTGCTTATGCAGAAAGGCAAGGTTATTGCCTATGCTTCAAGACAATTGAAAGTGCATGAAAAGAATTACACCACCCATGACTTAGAGTTGGGTGCCGTTGTATTTGCATTAAAGCTATGGAGGCACTATTTATATGGTATCAAGTGTGTGATCTATTCTGTTCACAAGAGCCTCCAGCACCTGTTTAATCAGAAGGATTTAAACATGAGGCAGCGCCATTGGATGGAGACTTTAAATGATTATGATTGTGAAATCAGATACCATCCCGGCAAGGCGAATGTAGTCGCCGATGCCTTGAGTCGAAAGGAAAAGGTGAAACCCATCTGAATCAATGCCAAGAGCATTGAAATAAAGAAGAGTTTGAATGAAAGGTTGTTAGCTGCACAGAAAGAAGCTGTGTTGGAAGCTAACTATCCTAACGAAAAGCTAGGAGTAACTGAGGAGCAGTTATCTCTTGGCAAGGACGGAATTCTAAGGTTAAATGGACGAATATGGGTTCCAATTTATGGAGGACTTCGAGATGTTATCCTCCAGGAAGCCCATAGTTCTAAATAATCTGTTCATCCTGCAGCTGATAAGATGTACCAGGATCTGAAGGCAATTTTTTTGTGGATAGGCTTGAAGAAGTCTATAGCCACCTATGTAGCTAAATGCTTGACATGTGCGCAAGTAAAAGCTGAACATCAAAAGCCGTCAGGTTTGTTACAACAACCTGAACTTCCAACATGGAAGTGGGAAATGGTGACGATGGATTTCATCACCAAGTTGCCCAAGACCAGGAAAGGAAATGACACAATATGGGTGATAGTTGATAGACTGACTAAGTCAGCACATTTCCTACCCATTAAGGAGACCTATAGCTCCGACATGTTAGCCCAACTGTATGTAGATAAGATTGTAGCTCTACATGGCGTACCTGTGTCTATTATCTCTGACAGAGATACTAGATACACATCACACTTTTGGAAAAGTTTCCAACAATCTCTGGGCACGCTCTTAAATTTCAGTACGGCTTACCATCCTCAGACAGACGGACAGAGTGAGCGTACAATCCAAACGTTGGAAGACATGCTTCGTGCATGTGTGATCGATTTAGGTGGTAGTTGGGATAACCACCTGCCATTAATCGAGTTTTCATATAACAATAGCTACCATACCAGCATTAAGGCTGCGCCTTTTGAGGCATTATACGGTAGAAAGTATAGAACGCCCATTTGTTGGGCAGAAGTTGGAGATGTCCAACTGTCAGGTCCGGAGATAGTCTTTGAAACGACGGACAAGATTGTCCAGATTCGTGACCGTCTCAAAGCTGCCCGTGATAGGCAGAAAAGCTACGCTGATTTAAAGCGTAAACCTTTTACCTTCGAGGTAGGTGATAAAGTGTTGCTTAAAGTATCACCCTGGAAGGGAGTGATGCGATTTGGTAAGAATGGCAAGTTAAGCCCGAGGTACATTGGACCTTTCGAGGTCATCGAACGGGTCGGATCGGTTGCCTATAAGTTAAACCTACCTGAAGAGCTCAGTGGTATCCACAATGTATTCCACATCTGCAATCTGAAGAAGTGTTTCGCTGATGAATCACTAGTTATACCACATACAGATGTGCACATAGAAGAGAGCTTAAAGTTTGTTGAAAAGCCTATGTCGATCGAGGACCGACAGGTTAAGAAGCTTCGAAGGAAGCATGTGCCTATTGTAAAGGTAAAATGGGATGCCCGTAGAGGTCCCGAGTATACGTGGGAGGTTGAGTCCACAATGAAAGAAAACTACCCTTATTTGTTTCAGTAAATCTCGAGGTCGAGATTTCTTTTAAGGGGGTGAGGATGTAACACCTCGAAAAATTCATGTCCTATAATGTGTTGACACGTGTCATAGGTTTGAACGTGTGAAAGAATGTTCTAGAAGGACTAAAGTTGACAAACCTGGAAAGTATGTGAATATACGGGTTCTAAATGTCAACAGTGAATAAATATACTTTACATTAGCCTTACATGATGCTCATACCTTCAAACGAATAATCATGGATCATACGAAGCTAAATATGAAAGAAAGTGAGAGATTACAAACCACAGGGGTTAAATATGTCAACATGTTTAAGTTATACCTCTGAGTGACCTTTTAGCAAACCCGAAGCTTTGTAACGGTAAATTATGCTCACTAGAATACATGACATTATAGGCCAGAATGTCCAAAATTAGTTAAGCCGGCTGATAACAAAGCCAAACCTGCTGAAGGAACTAATAAGAAAAATGCAAGAGCCTTCCAGCTGACTACCCAGGAAGCAGATCTGATTCCCGATGTAATAGCTGGTACGTTTCCGGTACACGACGTTTATGCAAAAGTATTATTTGACTCTGGTGCAAACCAAAGTTTTATAAATACTTCATTCTGCCAAGCTCTTAAGCAACCTTTAACCAAACTTAGGCAGAATTATATGGTAGAAACAACAGATGGTAATTCTGTTAACATAAATAAGGTTCTTCAAGAGGGGAAGATAGAACTTTCAGGCCACAAATTTTCTGCAAACCTACTACCTATGAATTTAGCTGGATTCGATGTCGTGCTAGGAATGGATTGGTTAATAGCCAACCATGCTCGAATCCTCTGTGATAAGAACTCCATAGAAATTCATACACCCGCTGGAAAGGAAATTGTGGTTACAGGAGATAAGCCACGTAAACCAATGAAGTTTATTTCAGTAATGAAAGTTGCTAGTTATGAACGAAAGCAAGAAATAGTGTATATGATTTCAGTAATCATTAACGCTAAAGGCAAAAAACTTAAGGAAATTCCTGTAGTATCAGAACACCCGGATGTGTTTCCAGAAGAACTACAAGGATTACCACCAGATAGGGTTGTAGAGTTTAGAATTCATCTAATTCCTGGAACTACACCAATAGCTAAGGCACCCTATCGGTTAGCACCCACTGAAATGTTAGAACTAAAAAAGCAGTTAGATGAATTATTAAACAAAGTATTCATACAACCTAGTTCAACCCCTTGGGGAGCACCACTGTTGTTTGTAAAGAAGAAATATGGTTCAATGCAAATGTGTATCGGTTATAGGGAATTGAATAAGGTTACAATTAAGAATCGATACCCATTACCTAGGATTGACGATCTTTTTGATCAACTTCAGGGAGCTAGATATTTTTCTAATATAGACTTGGGCTCCGGATACCATCAATTGAAGGTACAGGAATAAGACATACCTAAAACTGCTTTCAGGACTAGGTATGATCACTACGAGTTTACAGTCATGCCATTTAGACTAACAAATGCTCCTGCAGGATTTATGGACATGATGAATAGGATCTGTAAACCGTATTTGGATAAATTTGTAATTGTCTTTATCGACGATATACTTATTTATTTCCAAAAGTCAGGGCGAGCATTGTGAACATCTACACGCACTCTTAACTTTGTTAAGAAAGGAAAAGCTTTACGCCAAATTCTCAAAGTGTGAATTTTGGCTCGAGGAGGTGCAATTCTTAGGACATATGGTGAATCACAAAGGTATTCACGTGGATCCCTCCAAGATAGAAGCGATCACCAATTGGAAGGTCCCGCAATCAGCTACTGAAGTTAGAAGTTTTCTAGGATTAGCTGGTTATTATAGACGCTTCATTAAGGATTTCTCTAAGATAGTTGTTCCATTAACTAAGTTAACTTGTAAAGCAGTCAAGTTTGAATGGGGACCTAGACAAAAAGAGGCCTTTAAGATTTTAAAGCAAAGGTTAACAAACGCCCCAATTCTTGCCTTACCAGAAGGAACAGAAGATTTTGAAGTTTACTAAGACGCTTCTAAGCTAGGATTAGGTTGTGTGCTGATGCAACGCAAAAAGGTAATTGCGTATGCCTCAAGGCAATTGAAAACGCACGAGGAAAATTATACGACTCATGACTTAGAATTAGGAGCAATAATTTTTGCCCTTAAGATTTGGAGACACTATCTGTATGGTAGAAAGTTTATCGTTTACACAGATCATAAGAGTTTAAGGTATATATTTGGGCAAAAAGAATTAAATATGAGGCAAAGAAGATGGATGGAAATTCTAAGTGACTACGACTGTGATATCCAATATCACGAAGGCGTAACACCTCGAAAAATTCACGTCCTATAATGTGTTGACACGTGTCATAGGTTTGAACGTGTGAAAGAATGTTCTAGAAGGACTAAAGTTGACAAACCTGGAAAGTATGTGAATATACGGGTTCTAAATGTCAACAGTGAATAAATATACTTTACATTAGCCTTACATGATGCTCATACCTTCAAACGAATAAATCATGGATCATACGAAGCTAAATATGAAAGAAAGTGAGAGATTACAAACCACAGGGGTTAAATGTGTCAACATGTTTAAGTTATACCTCTGAGTGACCTTTTAGCAAACCCGAAGCTTTGTAACGGTAAATTATGCTCACTAGAATACATGACAAAAATTTCATAAAGTTTTGTTATCGTATGAGAAAGTTATGATCAATTTCGTATACAAGGGGTTAAAAGCGTCAACGATGAAGTTTATGACTTTTCGGGTGACAATAAAGTTAACCGAGGACTTAACAAAGTGGTTATATATCTTGAAGCCCTTATAAATCAAATTGGAGGGTTCAAAATGCAATAAATAAAGTCGAAACAAAGTTTTTATGGACCAAGGACCTAAACACAAAAAATCAAAAGTTGGGATTTGATCAGAAGGGCTTCGCGTCACGCGAGGGCCCCTAGGGGGGCTACGCGTCACGCGAAGGGCCCTCTGATCTGAAAACTTTGGGCTGATGTTGCTAGGTGTCTGCTATGAGCACTATAACCGACTTATAATCGATTTTCCTCATCTTGGACGACCCCTAAATGACTCCTAGGCCCTTAGGGACATCTGGGAATGATCCATGGCCATTGCTAAGCTTGTGTGTCAACAATCTATGAGTTTTTGAACACTATAAAAGGCCACAAGGTTGCAACCATTGTGATCACACCTTCTTCTGCATTCCTGGAGCTTTTGGGAGTTCAAGAGCAGACCTTAAGCCTTCCTAATCGTGCATAGGACTTCAGTAAGTATGCTTAACCTTTCTTAGTTGAGTTTTTACTTAGTTTTAGCTTAAAAGTCAAACCGTCGTAATTAACGGTTGACTTAGAGATTAATCATTGATGGTCCAGTGATTAGTCGAATTGAAAGTAGTTATAAGTTGGTAATTATGTGAGCAATAAACCCTTAAAAGGGCACCCTCTGATTCCCACTCTAACTAGGTCAAATGTCGAGTCAAACTTGTTATTAAAAAGTCAACAGAATGCTTAATTTCCAATTTATGCATAATTAGCAATGTAGAACCCATACAACCTGTTTGGTCATTAATATAACTTGGTAATTAATGTAAGAACATGTCTAAACATGTTCAACCCGACAATTTTCAGTAGAGACCCGGTTCGGAACCGAAAGTCGCATAATTTGACTTTTGCTTTGACTTTCAGTTCTGACCCGTTTAAGCATGTTTTAGAAATGCCTTAGAGCTCTAATTGGACCAGGTTACATGCTAGTATAACCCTCTGTGATTATACATCATGGTTCATTAGTTATCCAATTAATATGCATGATTCAGTTAATTGCCTATATGTTGACCATTATGCCCTTTTCACCATAAAACGTGATTTTTGAAAATATAAAAGAGTAGAAACCTTAGTTACTGATAAATAAACTTGCACCCAAAATTTGACATCAGTTTGAGGTGTAGATTGAGAGTTATGCTCATTAGCGTAATTAGAAAGCTTTTTAGCGATTAAATGACATAATTAACGTATAGCCTATTTAAACCTACTTTTTGATATCAAACTTATTACCCACTGATGTAATATATTATTTTGGGATTTTTGAAGATTTTTAATTAATTTTAGGCTGAGCATAACTTAGAGTTATAAGCTTGATTCGCTAATTGTCGGTTTTGCCCTTTCGGGCTATAAAATGAGTTGTATATGGCTCTCATGATTACCCGTTACGCCTCTTGCGCGTTCGGTTCGAGTTATGTAACTAGTTTACATAAATTAGCCGAAAAGGGTCAAACCTTGTCGGTTTTATCTCAAAATCCAGAATGTGTATAATATACCCATATTAAGCAAGTCTTAAAACTTATCGGGTCTAAATCACATTCTATTCCGGTCTTCGCTTAATGGTGCGTACGAACCATATCTTTAAAACTAACCGGTCTAAGTTTAGGCTTAATTAAAGACCGTTAGGATTCTAATAGGTTATTATAAACCATCGTTCCAGAATAGGAGGACCAGTAAAAGCTACTTGCATTTACTGTTTGTGAATTATACTTGCAAAGGTAAATACTTTTAACTTATTTTCCCTATACGGGCTTGGGGTACGGTATATAAAATACCGCTTGGTTGGGCATTAAATCTTCCATCGTATGGTGGTTAATTGATATTGATCGGCCCGTTTAAATTGTCTTGTTTGCTTAAAGCCTTTGGGAGGTTAATGACCATGTCCCGGATATCCTTGGCATCATTTTACGAAATGGCCACGACCTAAGCGCGGGGTGTAGGCGTACACCCGTCAGTGCATAAATAAATAATGTGGTGTGTCTATTGATCTTTAACCCGGCATGATCCGGGCTAGTGAACGCATAAGAAACATGTAATTCTTTTACGAGATTATATATTTAAATAATTATCCCAAGTTATAAAATATTTGTGCCACGTGCAACCAACTAAATTTTTAATCATTTTAAAATGAGTCGGTTAATTGTATTTACCAGTGTAAACTAACGTATTTTCCCAAAAAGATTAAATGCAGGTACTACTCGTAATAGGCTGGATTTCTCCTTCGCATCAATAGAAGTCTCGCAAGCTTAAGATGCCTAAAGTCTGTTGAACTACTGTTTCTGTTTTCTTTGAACCATCTATGGATAAACTTCCGACTGTTGTGATACTTGATATTACAATTTATTAAAGTTGAAATATATCTTTCATTTGCTTCCGCTGTGCATTTAAATATTGTGTTGTTTGACTATTATGTTGCCAACCACGTCACGATACTCCCCACCGGGCCCACCGGTAATACGTGGAAAGTCGGGGTGTGACAGAAGGAAAGGCAAATGTAGTCGCATATGCCTTAAGTCGTAAATATCATGAAAAAAAGATGAGTTCGTGCTCTTAGATTAAATCTCTGATTAGATTTAATGGAACAATTGAAAAATAAACAGGAGACAACAATCAAGGATGATGCTGAAGGAATGAAAGGGCAAATAAAGGAATTAGAACAAGGGACTGATGGAATTTGGAGATTCCACAAGAAAAGGATTTGGGTACCTAAGCAAGGAAATTTAAGAGATAAAATTTTAGAGGAAGCCCATAAATCTAGATATACCATGCACCCTAGAAATAATAAAATGTACCAAGATTTAAGAGGTAACTTTCGGTGGATAGGAATGAAATATGACATAGCTAGATATGTATCTAAGTGTCTAACTTGTTCGCAAGTTAAGGCAGAACACCAGAAACCTTCAGGTTTACTCCAACAGTTAGAAATGCCTGTATGGAAATGGGAACTAATAACAATGGACTTTGTTACTAAGTTACCCAAAACCAGGAAAGGTAACGACGTGATTTGGGTAATTGTGGACCGATTAACTAAATCAACTCATTTCCTACCAATGAAGGAAACCTTTAGCATGGAAAGATTAGCAAAATTTTACGTCGATGAGGTAGTATCCCTACATGGAGTCCCACTCTCCATAGTATCGGATAGAGATAGTCGTTTCACTTCGCATTTCTGGACAAGTTTCCAAGAAGCAATGGGGACCCAACTGAATTTAAGTACTGCATACCATCCCCAAACAGACGGACAGAGTGAAAGGACGATCCAAACTCTGGAAGACATGCTCAGGGCATGTGTAATAGATTTTGGCGGAAACTGGGATGACCACCTACCCTTAATTGAATTCTCCTATAACAATAGTTATCATGCAAGTATCGAAGCTGCCCCATTCGAAGCACTCTATGGACGAAAATGTAGAACTCCAGTTTGTTAGGCAGAAATAGGAGAAAGCCAATTATCAGGTCCCAAGATTGTACAAGAAACCACCGACAAGATAACTCAAATCAAGGAAAGATTGAAAATAGCTCGAGATCGCCAGAAGAGTTATGCAGACAATCGACGCAAGCCGCTAGAATTTCGAGTTGGAGACAAGGTACTCTTAAAAGTTTCTCCTTGGAAAGGAGTAGTTCGGTTCGGTAAGAAAGGAAAGCTAAGTCCAAGGTACATAGGACCCTTCCCAGTGATCCAGCGAATATGACCAGTTGTCTATCGCTTACAACTACTAGAAGAACTAGTCGTGGTACATGACGTATTTCATATATCCAACCTCACGAAATGTTTATCTGATGAGTCCCTGGTAGTGCCTCTTCAAGATATAAAGGTAAATGAAAAATTAAAATTTGTTGAGAAACCGCTCCAAATAGAAGACAGAAAGGTCGAGTTTCTCAAACACAAAAGATTGGTACTGGTCAAAGTCAAATGGGATTCAAAGAGAGGATCAGATTATACATGGGAACTAGAATCGGAAATGAAGCGGAAATATCCTTACCTGTTTCAGTAAATCTCGAGGACGAGATTTTAAATAAGGTGGGGAGGAGGTAAGGACCTGCAAAAATATCCCAAAACGACCCGTAAGTAGAAACCCGGACCCCTAAAACCTTAATCCATATCAAAAACCAAGAAATTCAGATTTTCTGGTCGCTCGCGGGCCTCGTAAGACTTAAGTTAAGCTTACGCGGGCCGCGACAGCTTGAAGATCTCCGGATAAGCGTTCAGGCCACGTGTCAGACACGTGGCGGACCTATGCGTGGCACGCTAGCCCTAATCGTAGCTAGGGTTGCCCTCGCGGGCCGCGTAAGATTCCTTCAAGGTTTACGCGGGCCGCGAGAGACTCAATTTTCTGCTATAAATTGGACGTGCATGAGCATTTCATCTGTGTTCGAAAAACTTTTCAAAAGTCGAAGTATACTACTTAAATTCGTAGATTTACATAGGGAAACGCTGCTACGAGTACAGGGTAATAACTCGATCACTGCTACGATACAATGTCCAATTGATTGAAACCGATCCGATGGATTTTTAAGTACTGCCCGAATTCGGGCTCTACTTTGTCATTCGTCGTGAGGGTTTTGATTTCATGAGTTTATCGTAAATGTTGTATTAAGTTACTGACCTAGTTTCATGTGCATTGTTATTTAACTAGGTTCCAAGGCTAAATCAGTAGGCAAGGTTCTGTCCAAATTAAACTTGCAATGTGAGTCATTCTCTTTTTATCAAATTGCATTATAAAACCCTAAATGTTTTCCAGTTATACGTTGCAGTGATTAAGTCTTTGCTAATCTTTAATTACTGGCAGTATGTGGGGGTTTTGTGCACATTACTACTAACGATTTATCACTTTAGGTGGGCGAGCCTAATTAGTGATATGTCCACAGTCATAGATTCGGTCGAGTGACAGCTGAACCAGCTAAATATAAAATAGGGGCAAATATAAAAACCCTTAATGCTGTAAATTGTAACAATGTGTCATTTTGAGCAAATTGAATAACTCGCCAGTATTTCCCCGCTGATAAAATCTTTTTAAATATGTTTCACGTGACTTACTGTGAATCAGGAAAAATGCTGCGTAGCACTACCAGCTTGGATAAAGTGGCTCAGTAAAAAAAATAAACCTGTTTTGTATAAACAGGGAATTTCCCCGTGAAATTTCCTTAATTGTAAATTATGGGGTTTGCCCCAAAATGTGAAATAAAATAATTGGGCATTTTCAGTTTTAAAAGATCATGTTAAAAATTTCCGCTGCCAAAATAAACAATACCACGGGTTTCTGTCCCGCGGCTTTTGAAACGGGTAAAACCGAGTCGGGGGCCGTGACAATGGGCTTCACTGGTTGGCTATGTTATTTATGTTACAGTTGGTATTGAGTTTTTGTCTGAAAATTTGGATTCATGTAATTATTGTGCTTATAAAGGAAAATATTGCTTATTTTGCTCTTCAAAAGAGGATTTGTGATTTGAATCTTATTTTGCTCCATGTAGTTTTATTCAAAACATCTATTTACATAACATATTATTTCAGACCGTGTATCATACGGGTAACTAACCTAATTGTTAATAAAACCAAATATTTCAAAATTTTTGTTTAATCTTGAATCTTAATATAACACAATACATAAAAAAACATATACACAAATACAATAAAAAACAAATACATGTATCGATGATCATGTTTTTAGGTGATGAACAGAGAAGCGTATGAACCAAAATCCAAAGAACTTATGTTAAATAAAAAACAACAAAACACCTATTTAAGACAATGTTAATCAAAAATATGAAAATAATGAAAGATCACGTACCTTTGGTTTAGATTGAAGAATCAGAGTGAAAAGTAGCACAAACTGCATACATTGAGGATCAGGATTATAGTTTAAAAAACAAAAACAAACAAACCATTACTAACTTGGATTAACATGTACAAATACATAAACCTTATAAGATTCAACATACCTTTCTTAAAGATTGAATAATCGTCGTTCAAAGAACCACAAATTGAATAAATCGAGCAGTTAGTGTTTCCAAGTTAAAAAAACAAAAACAAACAAAACATTAGTAAATTCGATTAAAATATGAACATTCATAAACATCTAAACATTGAAACATACCATTGATTTTGTTTGATGAACCGAGGAATTAAGAAAGAGATGAAGATGTGTGTCGGTTAGGGTTTAGAGAGAAAAGTAGGTGGAGAATATGATCTCAATCATGGTTGCAAAAGTCGCTAGGCGCTCCCTAGTCGGATTCGGGAGTAATTGGCCTAGGGGAACAGTACTCGGGCCTCGGAAACCTACCTTGTAGCGAGTACTTGGGGAGTACTCGGAGCCTAGACAGGACTTTTACAACCACGATCTCAATAATTGAGATATAACCTTATATATGGATCCAATATCCTGGGTAATGGATGACCCGAACTTATATGGATCCCACATAAAAATAGTTTAAATGAAGGATATGCATTCCCTCCCAAATAACCTTGAGGTTCCATCACAACATACCAAGTGTTCTAAATCATTTTCATTTATTATATTATATAGAATATAGATTTGTTATTCTAACTTTAACTTTATTTTTTAATTTTATTTATTTATTTATTTTTTTGAGATCCTGAATATCTTTGTTTTACTTTTCAAACAAAAAAACTAACTTTATATATTGATAACAAGCAAGTGATAATCGTCTATATTAAGTTATTATATAAGCTCGAGTTGAGAGTTTCATATAGATATACGATTAATTAAGCTTATGCTAATAAGACCTTTCGTGGTAGAAGGTGATATAATGCCAACCACCTCCATCGCACTGTATAGCGACACAACACACCTCCCCAAGGGGCGCTATAGCCTTTGTTGCCGGAACCCTCGCGAAATACATAGTGGCGCCACTCTTTGTTTCTCTCTCTCACATACACACACATATAATATATATATATATATATATATATATATATATATATATATATATATACCCACTACACAATCAAGTTATATAATCCACTTTCTTACACGATTGCCACATGTTGTATAACCCCATATCTATGGGTTTATAGGACTTGACCACTACACATAGCCTAAAACAAAAATGGTTAGGGTGTTCGGAGTGGGCTCGGCAAAGGGTTCGGCAAACCCCATTGCCGCGCGGCAAACACCACCGCCAACCCTTTGCCGGAGCGGTTTGTTTGGTCACGCGGGGAGGGTTCACCGCTGCGGTGAAGGGAGGAAGGAGAGAGAGAGGGTAGTGTGGGGTGGAGTCTATTCCAATCTCAACCAATCACACATTTTTCCTTTTTTTTGTGTACCTATCTACACACCATTTTGCCTATTTACACACAAAAAAAGGTGTTTTTTGTCCTTATATGCACACCCTGCAGTGTCGAACTGTGGCTAAAACGCGGCGTTTTGGTCCGGTTAACCAGACAAAGACTGACGGGTGTCTGACAGGTCTCTTGACCGGACCAAAACGCCGAGCTTTGGCCGCGTTTTGGTCCTATCAACCAAACAAAAGACTGACACCCGGTCTGGTTGACAGGACCAAAACGCGGCCAAAGCTCGGCGTTTTGGTCCGGTCAACAGACCCGTCAGACACCCGTCAGTCTTTGTCTGGTTAACCGGACCAAAACGCCGCGTTTTAGCCACAGTTCGACACTGCAAGGTGTGCATATAAGGACAAAAAACATCTTTTAAGGGTGACTATCTACACACTTGGTGTGTAGATAGTTTGGCCCTTTTTGAAAGTTTACCACTTCACCAAATATCTAAACCATTGCCAACACTTTTCACCAAAGTTTAAACATTTTTCACTGATTGACGTGGCGCACTCTGATTTGTTGATTTTTTAGTTTGCCACCCTCAAGTGTTTAACCACTCCTTATCCTTATCTCTATATTAGGTTATTGAATGAGGTCTTGTGTTGAGAGTTTCGTATATAAAATGACATCAATATAATATAGATAATGGATTTTTTTTACAACTGATCGTATCTATAAAAAGTTAGTTTTCTTATCTTTTTTAACAAATCTTTTAGAATGTAATAGCAAAATATTATTATCATCAATGTAAAATGCGTGTCTACATTTTTAAGCATGTTAAGACTTTATCTTTTGAATACACAGCGGCACCTTTGAATACTTCTACAAATAATTTGTTTTCTATTTTATAATATACATTTTTTCTGTCATAACTCGCAAATTATTAAACGATAATTGTCAAACAACTTCCAAATATCTCAATACATATTAATTGATATCACTATCACTAGGTGGTAATGGGCGTGGCAACTTGTTAAATACGTGAAGACCTCCATGGATAGGGATGTAGGGTCGCGTGACAGGTGGATAGTTTGAATCATCGAGTCACAAATTTTGAAATCAATAGAAATAGATATTATCCTAAATATACATATACCAAGTTAGGTGAATAGTATCAGACAGACATTTACCAAGTTGGGGAGGAGGTTTGAATCATCGAGTCACAAATTTTGAAATCAATAGAAATAGATATTATCCTAAATATACATATACCAAGTTAGGTGAATAGTATCAGACAGACATTTACCAAGTCGAGGACGAGATTTTAAATAAGGTGGGGAGGAGGTAAGGACCTGCAAAAATATCCCAAAACGACCCGTAAGTAGAAACCCGGACCCCTAAAACCTTAATCCATATCAAAAACCAAGAAATTCAGATTTTCTGGTCGCTCGCGGGCCTCGTAAGACTTAAGTTAAGCTTACGCGGGCCGCGACAGCTTGAAGATCTCCGGATAAGCGTTCAGGCCACGTGTCAGACACGTGGCGGACCTATGCGTGGCACGCTAGCCCTAATCGTAGCTAGGGTTGCCCTCGCGGGCCGCGTAAGATTCCTTCAAGGTTTACGCGGGCCGCGAGAGACTCAATTTTCTGCTATAAATTGGACGTGCATGAGCATTTCATCTGTGTTCGAAAAACTTTTCAAAAGTCGAAGTATACTACTTAAATTCGTAGATTTACATAGGGAAACGCTGCTACGAGTACAGGGTAATAACTCGATCACTGCTACGATACAATGTCCAATTGATTGAAACCGATCCGATGGATTTTTAAGTACTGCCCGAATTCGGGCTCTACTTTGTCATTCGTCGTGAGGGTTTTGATTTCGTGAGTTTATCGTAAATGTTGTATTAAGTTACTGACCTAGTTTCATGTGCATTGTTATTTAACTAGGTTCCAAGGCTAAATCAGTAGGCAAGGTTCTGTCCAAATTAAACTTGCAATGTGAGTCATTCTCTTTTTATCAAATTGCATTATAAAACCCTAAATGTTTTCCAGTTATACGTTGCAGTGATTAAGTCTTTGCTAATCTTTAATTACTGGCAGTATGTGGGGGTTTTGTGCACATTACTACTAACGATTTATCACTTTAGGTGGGCGAGCCTAATTAGTGATATGTCCACAGTCATAGATTCGGTCGAGTGACAGCTGAACCAGCTAAATATAAAATAGGGGCAAATATAAAAACCCTTAATGCTGTAAATTGTAACAATGTGTCATTTTGAGCAAATTGAATAACTCGCCAGTATTTCCCCGCTGATAAAATCTTTTTAAATATGTTTCACGTGACTTACTGTGAATCAGGAAAAATGCTGCGTAGCACTACCAGCTTGGATAAAGTGGCTCAGTAAAAAAAATAAACCTGTTTTGTATAAACAGGGAATTTCCCCGTGAAATTTCCTTAATTGTAAATTATGGGGTTTGCCCCAAAATGTGAAATAAAATAATTGGGCATTTTCAGTTTTAAAAGATCATGTTAAAAATTTCCGCTGCCAAAATAAACAATACCACGGGTTTCTGTCCCGCGGCTTTTGAAACGGGTAAAACCGAGTCGGGGGCCGTGACAATGGGCTTCACTGGTTGGCTATGTTATTTATGTTACAGTTGGTATTGAGTTTTTGTCTGAAAATTTGGATTCATGTAATTATTGTGCTTATAAAGGAAAATATTGCTTATTTTGCTCTTCAAAAGAGGATTTGTGATTTGAATCTTATTTTGCTCCATGTAGTTTTATTCAAAACATCTATTTACATAACATATTATTTCAGACCGTGTATCATACGGGTAACTAACCTAATTGTTAATAAAACCAAATATTTCAAAATTTTTGTTTAATCTTGAATCTTAATATAACACAATACATAAAAAAACATATACACAAATACAATAAAAAACAAATACATGTATCGATGATCATGTTTTTAGGTGATGAACAGAGAAGCGTATGAACCAAAATCCAAAGAACTTATGTTAAATAAAAAACAACAAAACACCTATTTAAGACAATGTTAATCAAAAATATGAAAATAATGAAAGATCACGTACCTTTGGTTTAGATTGAAGAATCAGAGTGAAAAGTAGCACAAACTGCATACATTGAGGATCAGGATTATAGTTTAAAAAACAAAAACAAACAAACCATTACTAACTTGGATTAACATGTACAAATACATAAACCTTATAAGATTCAACATACCTTTCTTAAAGATTGAATAATCGTCGTTCAAAGAACCACAAATTGAATAAATCGAGCAGTTAGTGTTTCCAAGTTAAAAAAACAAAAACAAACAAAACATTAGTAAATTCGATTAAAATATGAACATTCATAAACATCTAAACATTGAAACATACCATTGATTTTGTTTGATGAACCGAGGAATTAAGAAAGAGATGAAGATGTGTGTCGGTTAGGGTTTAGAGAGAAAAGTAGGTGGAGAATATGATCTCAATCATGGTTGCAAAAGTCGCTAGGCGCTCCCTAGTCGGATTCGGGAGTAATTGGCCTAGGGGAACAGTACTCGGGCCTCGGAAACCTACCTTGTAGCGAGTACTTGGGGAGTACTCGGAGCCTAGACAGGACTTTTACAACCACGATCTCAATAATTGAGATATAACCTTATATATGGATCCAATATCCTGGGTAATGGATGACCCGAACTTATATGGATCCCACATAAAAATAGTTTAAATGAAGGATATGCATTCCCTCCCAAATAACCTTGAGGTTCCATCACAACATACCAAGTGTTCTAAATCATTTTCATTTATTATATTATATAGAATATAGATTTGTTATTCTAACTTTAACTTTATTTTTTAATTTTATTTATTTATTTATTTTTTTGAGATCCTGAATATCTTTGTTTTACTTTTCAAACAAAAAAACTAACTTTATATATTGATAACAAGCAAGTGATAATCGTCTATATTAAGTTATTATATAAGCTCGAGTTGAGAGTTTCATATAGATATACGATTAATTAAGCTTATGCTAATAAGACCTTTCGTGGTAGAAGGTGATATAATGCCAACCACCTCCATCGCACTGTATAGCGACACAACACACCTCCCCAAGGGGCGCTATAGCCTTTGTTGCCGGAACCCTCGCGAAATACATAGTGGCGCCACTCTTTGTTTCTCTCTCTCACATACACACACATATAATATATATATATATATATATATATACCCACTACACAATCAAGTTATATAATCCACTTTCTTACACGATTGCCACATGTTGTATAACCCCATATCTATGGGTTTATAGGACTTGACCACTACACATAGCCTAAAACAAAAATGGTTAGGGTGTTCGGAGTGGGCTCGGCAAAGGGTTCGGCAAACCCCATTGCCGCGCGGCAAACACCACCGCCAACCCTTTGCCGGAGCGGTTTGTTTGGTCACGCGGGGAGGGTTCACCGCTGCGGTGAAGGGAGGAAGGAGAGAGAGAGGGTAGTGTGGGGTGGAGTCCATTCCAATCTCAACCAATCACACATTTTTCCTTTTTTTTGTGTACCTATCTACACACCATTTTGCCTATTTACACACAAAAAAAGGTGTTTTTTGTCCTTATATGCACACCCTGCAGTGTCGAACTGTGGCTAAAACGCGGCGTTTTGGTCCGGTTAACCAGACAAAGACTGACGGGTGTCTGACAGGTCTCTTGACCGGACCAAAACGCCGAGCTTTGGCCGCGTTTTGGTCCTATCAACCAAACAAAAGACTGACACCCGGTCTGGTTGACAGGACCAAAACGCGGCCAAAGCTCGGCGTTTTGGTCCGGTCAACAGACCCGTCAGACACCCGTCAGTCTTTGTCTGGTTAACCGGACCAAAACGCCGCGTTTTAGCCACAGTTCGACACTGCAAGGTGTGCATATAAGGACAAAAACATCTTTTAAGGGTGACTATCTACACACTTGGTGTGTAGATAGTTTGGCCCTTTTTGAAAGTTTACCACTTCACCAAATATCTAAACCATTGCCAACACTTTTCACCAAAGTTTAAACATTTTTCACTGATTGACGTGGCGCACTCTGATTTGTTGATTTTTTAGTTTGCCACCCTCAAGTGTTTAACCACTCCTTATCCTTATCTCTATATTAGGTTATTGAATGAGGTCTTGTGTTGAGAGTTTCGTATATAAAATGACATCAATATAATATAGATAATGGATTTTTTTTACAACTGATCGTATCTATAAAAAGTTAGTTTTCTTATCTTTTTTAACAAATCTTTTAGAATGTAATAGCAAAATATTATTATCATCAATGTAAAATGCGTGTCTACATTTTTAAGCATGTTAAGACTTTATCTTTTGAATACACAGCGGCACCTTTGAATACTTCTACAAATAATTTGTTTTCTATTTTATAATATACATTTTTTCTGTCATAACTCGCAAATTATTAAACGATAATTGTCAAACAACTTCCAAATATCTCAATACATATTAATTGATATCACTATCACTAGGTGGTAATGGGCGTGGCAACTTGTTAAATACGTGAAGACCTCCATGGATAGGGATGTAGGGTCGCGTGACAGGTGGATAGTTTGAATCATCGAGTCACAAATTTTGAAATCAATAGAAATAGATATTATCCTAAATATACATATACCAAGTTAGGTGAATAGTATCATACAGACATTTACCAAGTTGGGGAAATAGTGTCAGACAGCTCTAAATATACATATACCAAGTTAGGGGAATAGTGCCAGACAGCTGTCTGGCACTCACCCATTGGACCAACTTGTATAATATTTTATATCCATTTTAAAATTACGTTTTATTACCGTTTTTTTAAATTGATTCACACATTTTGGCTAAGTACATTGTCTACTGTATCAATATTTCATTTTAAAAATGTACTTTTTAGTCTTCCATTTTCTCAAGTTATGTTGCATAAAAATTACAAGTTTTGTCATTTATCTTTATACCACTTTTTAGGCGGTGACCTTTTTAACGAATGTTGACAGGCGGTGTCCTTTACTAGGTATTTTGTTACAAATTTAGTCATTTACACCCAACCCCGCTAAAAAACCTTGTTCATTGTTGACAGGCGGTGTCCTTTACTAGGTATTTTGTTGCAAGTTTAGTCCTTTACCTAGGTATTTTGTTGCAAGTTTAGTCTTTTACACCCAACAATTAACATAGTTTTTTAACTGGGTTGAGTGTAAAGGACTAAACTTGCAACAAAATACCTAGTAAAGGACACCGCCTGTCAACATTCGTTAAAAAGGACACCAACTGAAAAGTGGTATAAAGATAAAGGACGAAACTTGTAATTTTTCCTTGATAATATTTATCATTAAAGTAAAATAAAATTAGTTAGAATAGAAAAGTTATTTAGCATTCATTTGTTAGTTTAAGAACGCAGGCTCAAATTATAACACATATTAATTTATATTTTTTTAAATATAATTGCTAAATGTATATTATATTAATTATATGTTTTTTTTTTATTTTAGTAGTTTCATGTTGACATGTTGTAGTGTTTAGCCCCACGAACAGGATAAGATATGAACCACAGGTCCAGATTGACATGTGGATGGTTGCAATAAGTTAATCACATACTCAATCAAAAAATATATATATAATTTTATATATAACATCATCTAAGGCCCATAATGATTGAATAATACCAAAAAGAAAAGAAATCTGGGACTTGCCGACTTGGATTGGAGGCCATAATTTAGGAGACCATCAATGAGTGAGACAAAGACGCCTAAAAATGCCGTAGAGGGTGGGTGATGGATGGTAAAACTTATAGACGTCCTATTGTAAAGTAACGTAGGGATGATGTTTTGAGGTTCGTGTTTTTTGAATGAACTCATGTGGATGAATTCATAAGACCCTTATTATTTTTATAAATATGTAAACACTTGTATCTTTATAAACTGTAATTAAATAATTTATAATCTATAAACTTGTTAATTTAAGAACCTATAAATATATAAACTTAACATTTGTAAAATAAACTTTTAATGTAATATTTAATTATGCAATTCTCAAATTTTAAACTTTCTCTAAGTTATATAACTTTTTAATATGTTTTATTATACATTTATTTTTAATTGTTTAATATATAAACATAACTTGATTATTAAAAATAAATATAAAAGATTGATGACACAGAAAACAGTAAGATGAGTGTATGATGGATAATTTGTGCGGGAAAAAATTAATTGAATGAGTAAACTGCCATTTTGGTCCCTGTGGTTTGGCCAGTTTTGCCACTTTAGTCCAAATCTCAAACTTATTACATCCAGGGCCCTGTGGTTTGCATTTTGTTGCCATTTTAGTCCAAAATCCAAAAAACCCCCTTTTTGACTGTTGAGAGCTGCCTATTTTGTCCTTTAGTGCAGGGGTATTTTGGTCATTTATGTTTTATTTAAAGCAATTCAACAACAACAACAAAACCCAGAAAATCAAGAACATCTTCTTCACCAACAACAAAACCCAGAAAATCAAGAACATCTTCAAAGTTCATCATCAAAACCCAGAAAATCAAGAACATCTTCAAGAAAAAACGAGGCTCAGATCTGTATCTTCAAGAACATCATCAAACATCATCATCAAAACCCAGAAAATCCAGCAAATCAAGAACATCATCTTCAAGAAAATCAAAAACCGATTTGTAAAAAGAAACGGGGCTCAGATCTGTATCTTCAAGAACATCATCAAACATCATCATCAAAACCCAGAAAATCAAGAACATCATCTTCAAGAAAATCAAAAACAAAAAACAAAAAATCCAGAAAATCAAGAACAACCTGCACATATGTATAATTGATTATACCAAATTCAGATCTGAAGTTACAAAACAAAAAACCGACTCAAAACACAACATCAGAACCGATCAAAATTCAAATCGAACACTGCCATTTTGATCATCATCATCCCCAATATCATCATCAGGTACTGGGTCAAGAATCAAAATCAAGTTGTTGGGTAGCCGATTCAAGTAACAAAAAAACCAATCCAAAAACACAAGATTTCTGGTGGTTACCTAATGTAACTTGAATCGGATTCAAGTACCCTCAGAAATCAAATCGGATTTCTGGTGTTATTGTTCAGAAATCAAATCCGATTCAAGTACCCTCATCACCATCTCGCCAAGCACCACCACCTGCCACCACCACCACCCCCCTCTCGCCGCCAAGCACCACCACCACCGCCAAGCACCACCACCACCGCCAAGCACCACCACCACCGCCAAGCACCACCACCACCGCCGCCGTTCTTGGCGTTGTCGAAGAAGACGATCTATTAAACCCTTGAGGATGAACTTGTGTAGCAGTGGCAGAACACGATAAATCCCCAATAAGTGACCGTTTGGCTCGATTAGGAACAAGAGGGTTTCTGGAATTCGTGGTGGATGCCAGATCTGGTTTGGTTTCTGTTCTTCAATCTGTGACCTTTGCTGATTGCTTCACGATAAATCCCCAATAAGTGACCTTTGCTGATTGCTTCAATCTGTTCTCCGATGATGATTTGGTTTCTCCCATTTTAGAGAGAGAGAGAGAGCGTATATAATTTTAGAGAGAGAGAGAGAGTGCACAGTTGTATGGTGAGAGAATGCAGGTTCTATAAATTGTATATTTTTATCAATAATAAAAATATAATACATCTAAAATGACCATAATGCCCCTGAGGGTAAAGACAAAATAGCAGGTCATTAATGGGAAATCTGGTCAAATTTGAAATTTGGACTAAAATGGCAACAAAATGCAAACCACAGGGCCCTGGATGTAATAAGTTTGAGATTTGGACTAAAGTGGCAAAACTGGCCAAACCACAGGGACCAAAATGGCAGTTTACTCTAATTGAATATACGGTGGAGATGTTGTGTATTAGATACCTATGTTACTATGTATGAGTGTACGTTTCTATACGGAAAAGTTCATCCATTATACATGATCTAAGATCTAAATGCTTTTAGTGAAGCTAGGAATGAATAAGAAATATTGGTACCCCTTTTTACAACCTAAATATTGGCCGGTTCCGAAAAAATATATATATTGGCCGGTCCAGTCTATGTAAAGGATGAACGACCGTATAAGGCCTCTGAATTCTCAGAATTTACCGTGAAAATATGTAGAAATTTTGTGTATTATTACTTTTCGATCATGCTAAAATATTTAAGTTAGTATGCAATGTTTTATATTATTTTTACATAAAAATTACCTGATAATTTAATTGTTAATAAGATTGAAATGTCCATTTACTAATTTATTTCAACATTTTTGTATATTTATAATATGATTTTTTATTGTTTTAAATATATCAAAAGTAACTTGGAAAATTTTAGCATCCAACAATGGAAAGTCGATCGAATAACGACTTGACACCTTCTTGATTATTATGAGTGGCCTGCAACGTCGTGATGACATTTAATGAAGACAAGATATGTTGCAAGTGGGATGATATTTGTATAGGGTATTCTGCTTTCACATGGAAAACAAAGTTTAATGAGTGGTGGTGATGCCTCTATACCGCATACACACATGCCGGGCATTAAATCTGTTTTTTTATATAATATGTATTTTAGTTACATGTTTAGAGAAACCGATTTATGAAAGGGAAAATCACGAAACTAGCCTTTGACCAGTCAAGTTTGTAAAACTAGTCCACGGAAGCGTCTCTCTGAGCATTCTTACCGAAATCGGGACTGCTGTAGCGGAAATACAAAAACTCTTCAAATAAACCAACTACATTGTGCCACATGTATTGTAAAAGCTTTAGAGAGGCTTCAACATATATTGGCAAGACTTTAAAAGAGCCTTCAACAATTTGTTTTTTTATATATTTTCAACTATGATTTTGGAAACGGGTATAACTTTTTCATACGGTAATATTTTTTTTTAAATTACACCAAGTTAAAGATAATAAAAGTATCTTGTTACGCTCATTATGTATGTTCATTTCATGCATAAGAAAGGTGGAATATTGTAGATACAAAAAAGAACCAGGCACATACTATGACGACTACTAACGTTTCCAAGAGGTCCGAAAAGATTGATTCTGTCAGACTTAAGGTTAAAACTTATGTTCCTAACCTAATTACCAAATTATGGATGTTTCCTACCAAAGTTTCTCCATTGAAGTGAATCCACCACATGTCTTAATTTTTCATCTTTTATATGACTATTTGAATGCCCGCGCAATAATTTTGCTTCCTTCTCGTTTGAAAATAGTCGTTTCAGTCTCGGTATATATATACATATATTATATACGGGGTTAGTTCACTACATAATCAGTAAACAACTCAGAATGATTTATTGCTAGATTTATATATCATAATCACATAAACGAAAAATGCTCGATCTTTGTCAAACAAAAGTTTTGACAAATAAAACATAGATTGATTTAACATATAATGTTTAAACGAATGTAAAAGCGGCCCTGATACCACTATTGGGAATCATAGGTGTACAATTTTAATTTAAAAAACAATCATATTTTATTTAATCTATTAATATCACATATTAATTATTAAGTGGAAGCCTATACGTATTGAAAACCGATTAAATACCGTTTAGTGATCCAATTGCGATTCGTTTAAACAATTAGACAGCCACAGGTTGTTCGTGAAAACTAACCTTTTGACGAAAACCTAAGCTTCACACGATGAATTTACGAATTGTCACGCTAGTTAACACTTGTTCACAAAACGTAAGATCCTGAATCAACTCCTTGACGCGTATCTCAAAAACCCAAAACCCGAACTTGTAAAACTCGAGAACTATTCACGATACGAACAATAACGTTAAACGAGAAGTAAATGGAAACCGGTTTCCAGTTTTGCCGGAAACGGAGCAGCGGCGAGTGGTGGAGGCAGCGGCGATGTTGACCGGCGGGTGGGCCGAGCCAGTGGCAATGGGGAGACGACGGAGACCGGTGGGTCGGTGGCCGACGACGGCAGCATGGGTGTCCGGCGGTGGAAGGGTGATGGCAGTGGTGATGTTGTGGGTTATTATCTCAGAATATGGTGTAACCTCCAAGGTTTAATAAACCCTTGTACTTACAGTGCACTAAGTAATTGTATTTGCACTCAAATATCTTATTTTAATGAACCCTTGTTTGTTACACTCCATCAAGTAATTGTATTTACACTTAAATATCTTATAAATATTATATATATATATATATATATATATATATATATATAGAGGCCGGTTAACGTACAATACCTCTTATCCTACATTATGTACGCGATGCCCACAGCCGTACGATCTTCAATCCATCAAACGCGGGCAAACATTGATAACCACCGTAAATTCAAACAGCCATCACCATTATTCCTCGTCGCCTTTTTCCTTCACTACCGCCGGACTCGAAAAAGATCAGCAAGCAACAATACGGCGACGTTAACCTCCCTCCGGTCACCTGCAACCTTCATTCTTCGTTTCCGGTTCAATCATCTTATTCGAACTCCGACCCTAAAACCTGCAACTCATCTTCATCAGTTCATCATCATCTTCAACCTTTCGTCGCCGGTCACTGTTTAATCATCTTCACCGTTGAACACCTTCATTCTCTCCGATCATCAACCACCTTCAACCACCGTACCTCCTACGACCACCATCCAGAAAACTCCATCACAAACAAGATCCACTGCTTCGAATAATCATCATCTTTCTGTTTCTCTCTCTTGTTCTCAAAGACAGTGCCATGTCCACATCACATGCGAATTTGATCAACACCACATGCGAAGTAGTGCCATGTCCACATGCTAGTGCCATGCACATGCGAATTAGTGCCATGTCCACATGCGAAATTTGTATGTCTCTAATTATATTTTTGTCCACATGCGAAATTTGTTTTTGTCGACATGCGAAATTTGTATGTCTCTAATTATATTTTTGTCCACATGCGAAATTTTATATGTCTCTAATTAATCCACATGCGAATTAATGAAATAGCATGTGTTAATTTTGATGAAATAGCATGTTTTTTTGTAACAATTTCGCATGTGGTACAAAAAACAACATGCGAATTCAATGCGGAAAGATGATCGGGCGGCTGAGATTGTAGCGTACGTAATGTACGATAAGGAGATTTGTACAGTACTCTTTACCTATATATATAACCTACTTTTATTTAATACTAACTAGCAATAACACCCGCGCGTGTTGCGGCGCGAGAACATCACAAACATCGAATGGATTGGTCCAAACGTCTTGTGATGCGTTAACCGTATGGAAACGCGCGTTTTGACGTATCGGATTAAACCCGAAGTAACCTATATAAGCATTGCAATTGGATCAAAACGTAAAGTAAATCGAATTTATATGCTACCTGACTCATACATATAATATAAAATTTTGACTCCACATGGTTCAAAACAAAATTTACGAAACATACATAAAATACGCACAAATACATATTATGTTTGTCATGACTCATCTCCCAAATCGAAACGTAAGCCAACTCAAATTTATAGTACATAAAAATATGCACGTAAAAAATGGTTTTTTAATGAAAAAATATTATATTTGACCTAACTCGTTTTCTAAAAAAAATTTACGTCGAAACATATAGCAAATCATATTTACACCGACACGTAAATAAAAATATGTACGTAAAAATAATTTTTTTAAGTAAAGAAAGTATAGGGGTAAACTCGAAACAAATTAAAGGTAAAAAAACTTAATAGGTTAAAAAGGTTCGTAAAATCGTGCCAAGTATCCACCAATGCCACACCATTGCCAGCGACCTCAACATCGGAAAAGTTCGTAAAAATAAAATAAATAAAAACGGAAAAAAATAACACCGAACGAAAAGCAGACGTAAAATCGTTGAACTGTGTGTTAATATGAAGAAATTAGACCGAAACTTAAAACGTAGAATAAAATAACTAAGTCGAACGGGGAAAATAAAGTGTTGCGACGAACCTGTCAAATGGGAAAAAAATATACCAGAAAACGGTGAAACCCACACACATGTTGCGATTTGTTAACTTGCCAAATTTAGAACGAAACGTAAAACGAATAATTTGTGAAAGTTGAAACTTATGAGGGGCCAAAGATGAAAATAAAAAAGTGTTGGGGCTTAATTGCAAAAGAAGGAAAGTATTGGATTAGAAATGAAAAATCAACTTTTTTTTTGAAAATCTCCCCATGCATAAGGTACAACTCCTTAAAGCAAGATTTTGTTGCTAATTTATAGTTTATAATATAATGTTTATCTTAGAGTAAACTGCCATTTTGGTCCCTGTGGTTTAGGCATTTTTGCCATTTTAGTCCAAATCTCAAACTTTTTAAATCTGGGTCCCTGTGGTTTCACTTTTATTGGCATTTTAGTCCAAAATTAAGAGTAAACTGCCATTTTGGTCCCTGTGGTTTCACTTTTATTGTCATTTTAGTCCAAATCTCAAACTTTTTGGAACAGTAAAAAAAAGGGGGAGTTTGAATTTTGGACTAAAATGGCAATAAAGATGAAACCACAGGGACCCAAATTCAAAAAGTTTGAGATTTGGACTAAAATGGCAAAAATGCCCAAACCACAGGGACCAAAATGGCAGTTTACTCTTTATCTTATAAATAATATTCATCCACTTTTATTTAATTATTATTTAATTAAATAACTAACTAAATATAATTAATCATTTCACAAATGATTAAGTCAATAAATATTTACTTCGTATTTACCGTTAAATACTGTATATTTGTGAACTATAATATTTAACCGTTAAATATTATTCTTTGTTCGTCGTGTAAAGTGTAACTATTTGGATCGTACCTCTTTAGTAACGTTAAATTAATCTGTATTTTCAAATCGAGCATTTTGTTCTCTTTAATATGAGTACCCTATTGATATATTGTTTATAATTTTTTTTAAATGTATAATTACACCTTGCATATAGCTATGTTGTTATACATCAACGTAACACAGTTACATGTGCAGTTATATGGACCGTGGCATATATCAACACCGTGTTGATGTATAACAACATAGTTAGTTATATGAACAATTATCTAGACTTGAGCACAAATCAGCACATTTTTAACATATAACAGCTCAGTTATATGACGGTGTGATTATATATTTTTTAATATACTAATTGATGATACTTTATTATTTGTAAATCAAAATTTAACGCGTGTTGCGCCGCGGCCAACGAAATTGACATGTTGTTGATCATATTCACATTTACAATGTGTTAAAGATGTTTTTGTCGGTTAAGTCTGTATTACTATCTTATACAAATAAGTAATTCACCAAATAATCTCAATACAATTAATGGTATCATAATTACTACGTTACATGACTTGTATCCAGATAAATAACCTATAGTATTAAGCTCCTCGTGTTGCGGCGGGGGTGTAAACCGTGACAAATAGCACCAATGTCACACTATAGCCAACGACCACCAACATTGAAGTTGTGGCGTCTTAACGTGGAAAAACTAGACCGACATATAAAAATAGAAAATAATAACTAACTCGATTTAGGACTCGAACGTTGTGACGAACTTATTAAACGAGAAAAAAAAATAGATGACGTAAACACACTGAACCACACACTTACGTTGCCCCATGTTAACTCGCAAAATTTAGAATGAAATGTATTACAAAACGTAAAATCGTCGAACCAGACACACACATTGTGCCGTGTTAAGTCGCAAAATTTATATTTGAACGTAAAACGAAAAATTTTGCAAAATATGAAAAATATAGGGGATCAAAGTTGAAAGTAAAAAGATTGTGAGTTGAAATTGGAAAAATTAAAAACTTTTGGGTTAAAACTACAAAATCAAGTAGTTTTGGGTTTAAAGTGAAACATCAATTATTTAAAAAAAAAAAAACCCCAAAACATGGGGTACAACACCACTAAGCATCATGTACAACACAACTATGCACAAAAAACTCATTAAGCATCATGCACAAACCCACTATGCATAAACATTATAGAAACTCATTAATCACAAAATATGTACAACACATTATCCATAATGTACAACTCAATTTGCACACAAATATTGCAAATTTATAGTATATAATAATTATCCTAGCCCTTTTGTTATTCATTCTATCGAATGTTAAAGATAAGAAACTATTAGTTTTATTGAGTTATCCTATTATTATTTGCTTTTTTATGTATTACATATATATAGGTATGGGATCAGGAGAAAACGCCTTAAAGTGTGAGAACAGTGAGAACGGATCTTGGCCCAAAATGTGGCACGCGATATAGTGAAGGGCGAATGAGCTTTTTTTGTCCTTTTATATTCTTTTTTTTTTCATTCGTCTCATAACACCGCTTCATTTTTGGGGCGTTTAGTTAGATTCAACAAATACATGACGTTTTTATTGTTTTTTTTTAGATCACATGCATAGTAAATATTTTGGCGTTTATGACGTTTAGTAAAATCATTTAGTAATTATAACTTCCTTTCCTCCATGGCGTTTCCCAAATTCACTAGACGTGTTTGTAGATTTCAACAGTTCATATATGTTATCAAGGTAAATTTCTTGGCGTTCATGGTGTTTTTAAATTCATTAGTAATTTAAAAGAGTACAGGTAAGATGAAATCAAACAAAATCTAATAGTCTTATGTGGATGGTATTACATTAGAGATGTAACCATCGCTTTGTTCATCACTCTCCTCAGACTCATCATCATCATCTTGTTCATTGGCGTATAACGTCATAATCCCGTCTATTCTTTGTTGCATCCTATACTTGAATGTAATCACAACGCTGGATCTAGCATCGTTTGAAGGTGCTAAATCACATAGTTGTTCAAGAAGATGTAATCTATCTGTGTTCAGCACTTCGTCCATTGTCAATGAGTAATCCACCCCGTGTAGATAGCTCACCTTCACCGTTCTTGATTGTTCATCCAGAATCCAACTGGTAACTTTTGGTGGATCAGTATCTTCAACATCATCATCATCATCATCTTCTGGAAATGTTCTCTTTAATCTTCTTATTACCGTTTGATTTCTCTCACAATCGTAGGCCACTGGAATCCCAAGGGCTAAAATATCCCTTTGAACTGATTCATCCATACCAAGTATGGCCTTAATTGTTTTCACTTTCACCCTTCTCCTGTCTGAAAACTTTAGGACGAAACGTCCCTCTGACCTCTCAAACCTCCATACAATAACCTGCGCCATTTTTGTTTAATTGTATGGCGTTTTATACAATGCGTGGCGTTTTTAGTGAATGTGTGGAGTGAGAAGCTTTTGTTTAGCTGTTTGTACTTATATAATGAGCTTTTTTGTCTTTTTTTTTGGCGCCGTGTAGATATATGTTTTTGGCGGTAAAAAACATCAGTAATTTTTTTGATGTGTTTTTTGTGTATCAATTGTTGTGCCATGTAGGATGCAAGCCTATAATGTGACGGGTAATTATGACGTTTTGGAAAGATAAATAAATTCAATTACGATGGCCTGGCTTTTAATATAATAAATGTTATTAATAAAGTTTTCCGTCGTTTCAATTACTGTTTGCAGTTACTATTTTGTTCAGCTTCCTCTGTTAAGGCTGTAACACTGCTCAACTTTTCAGGGTTTGGCGTTTTGTTTTTAATCACTTTTAGATAAAGATGCACGTTGTTTTATACATTATTTTAATGGCATTTTTTGGCGTTTTATATATTAACAACGTGCTTTGCCAGCATCTGTTCTCACAGTTTTCATACTATTAGGCGTTTTGGTGTTTGTAGTTTTTGGCGTTTTATAAACAATTTTTTTAACATATATAACGTATTTTATTAGTAGAGAATTAGATAACAAACAACACAAAATGATCCCCTAAAAATGAGATAGAAAATTGAAAAAAAATTAAAAACGCTAATTTAATTTCTCATCCAAATCTTCACTGTCATCAGCCTCTTCTTCTTGAATTTTTTGTGCCTTGAAGCTTTGAATACCTTAGCTAGATGCCATTTTTCCTACATAACGCCCGTCTTTAGATGAAGCTGATTAGTGGCATTGTATTTTGGTGTGATATATTCTTGTTTAGTGACATGTCATTGAAGATCAACTCCTGCTTGGATGCTATTATGATCATGGAGTCCAAAATAACATTTAGACTGGTATCGATCCCTTCATGCCATGCATATATTCATCAAGAACAAAGCTCACATGATGACATGTCACTATCATCAGTATCTTTTTCTTGAATATTTGTCCATCTCATTCAGCAAAAGTTTATAGAGATACCCAGCTCAGAGAAGAATCCATTCAGTGAAACTTCATGCACAACAATACTCAATATAGAAGAAACGAGGTTTGCCATCTGTGGTTTTTTTAGCTATTTTTTGCCGTTTTAAAGTCAGTGGTTTCTAGGAAACATGGCGTGTTTTTGGGGTGTGATCAATTGATTGTGCAGAGACGTCTCTCTTATAGAATGTTTTTGGCACGGAGTTTAGGAGATATTTTATTTTAATAAATACTAGTAATAATGTAACCGTCTTTTCAGTTACTGTGTGTATTTACTGTTTTGTTCAGCTTTATCAGATTAGGGTGATAGACGTCTCATATTCCAAGTTTGGCGTTTTTTCTAATGGCGTTTTGTAGACCAAGATGACAAAATACACTAACAGAGAAATTATTACATAGGAAATTTTTTATTATTTTTGGCATTTTGTATACAATGACTTTTTGTAGTATTTTTTGGCGTTTAGGGGAGAAATATAGTATTTTATTATCTTAAAAAGATTACACAAAAGAAAAAAAAATTAAAACTCCTCGTCAGAAGGTACTTTATCTGAGAAGTATCCATCACTTCCTTCGTCTTCTTCTAGTCTTTCATCCAATTCGTCACTTTCACTTTCATTGGCGTCTTGTTGTTGAAGATTCTGAAGCCTCCATTTGAACATGTCCTGCATCAACGCCATTTTTAAGTCCATGTCTGTGTTCAAACACGTGGCGTTGTGCAACTCTTCCATGAACCCAACCCCCTGCTATGTCATGATGTATTCAAGCAGGTAGTCTTCCTGCTCTCCGTTGTCACATATAACGGTCACCATGTCTGTTTCTTCATCAAAACGCCATGATGTTATGACTGGGTCCATTTTTTCATCTACTTTGCTTGGTCCAAATTTCCTTGTTAATGTTCTCATAAGCTTTTGTGTTTCATGACATTCGTTATCCAGAGCGATGCCAAGCGATAAGATATTATTCCATCTTCAAAATTGCTTTATTGTCTTAACATACACCCTCCTTCTGTTGTCAAAACGTATGACGAATCTTCTGATTCTCAGAGTGTATCTCCATGAAACAATGGCTGCCATTTTTTGCGTTTTGGTTAAACTTGGCATTTTGGGAAAAAAATGTTTTCTAGAATGATGGATTGAAGTGATTATGGAAGCGATGTTTAACATCGTTTATATAATGATGTTTTTGGCGAGTAATTTAGGAGGGAATATCTTCTAATAAATGTTAATAATTGAATTTCAGCTACTGTGTTGTTTCTTCTTCCTGTAATCTCCAACACGTTTTATCATTAATCTTTGGCGTTTTGTATTAATGGCGTTTTATTTGTTTTGAATGACGTGTTCTCATTTTTAGGTGACGTTTTGAATTTGAGCAATAAAAGACCTTTTTACCCTTAATGAAGCGCGTCCACTTAATAAAATTTATGTTGTTTACGAAAACGCCACCGCGCCAATCTAGTCCATAGATTGTTTTGATCGGACGATTCATAAACGTTCAGACTGTTCTCACACTTTTCACCGTTTTCCCTAAATCCTGACCCTATATATATATGTGTGTATATATGTGTATATGATATGTGTATATACACATGCGTGTGTGTATATATAATAGGGGTAAGATTAATTTTGATTTACAAATAATAACCATCACTAGTGCTCTAGTGGTGACCATGGGTATTTAAGTTCTACCTATGGTGGGTTCGGGTGAGTTTTTATCACCAGGTCTCAAGTTCGAGTCTGGGTGATAAGGGTTTCTCATTGAGAGGTTTTAAATTAGGGATCTATTGTGCGAGGGGGCTCTCTATCACATACCCGGTTAAGGCAACGTATGCTAGACCTCCCGACATTTGTGAGTAATCCACACCTTTCAAAAAATTAAAATTAGTATATTAAAAATTAAAAATCAAGAAATAAATAAAGATACGAACAATTAATTTCAAGAAATAAATAAAGATATGAACAATGAATATGTATGTACCTTGGTATTAAATGAAAAGTGAATTGAATGAATAAGAATAGAGAATAAAATCGGAAGAGAGAACCATTTTTAGGCCTTTCATACTTTCCCAAAATAACCATTTTTTGGGCAAGTTTATTTTTTAGGTGGTTTTTAGTTAAAAAAATAATAATAAACAAAACCAAATTTTGGGTAGTTATAGGAGATGAACCGTCGAAAGAGGATGTTTTTCTACTAATTTTCCCTTATTATTTAGCAAATTTCTCTCTACACTCAAAATTACTATTTAATTTTTCTATCATCCTATTTGTCCACCTATCCAAATTTCTTTCTTCCTCACCTTCACTCTACCATTAATCCTTTTCTTTTTAAATTTGTTATTACTATATATATTAAGCATTTGTGAATGTTTTTCTAAATAATATAATAAGATATTAAAGGTATTATATATACATGTACCTAAGTTTTACATTTAGACGTGTTTACTTAATTGTACGACTTGCTTATTTTTTGTCGTCGTTGAAACGCCATTTTCTTTTCACCAGGTGAATATTAATATACAAGTGGTTGAAAACGTCACAGAGTGAATACTAGTGTATAAATGGTTGAAAACGGGACTTACATATTTTTCGTCGCATCTACACGTCCAACGCAACGCGCGGGGTACACCTACTAGCATATAAAATCTTTGATGATAATATAAATCTTAAAGATAAATTCATACTTATTAGAACAGAAAAATATAAATAATATTATCAATTATACTTTTTAAAATAAAATTTTATTTTTGACATAATAAAATCACTAGAAAGAACCGTTGCTAGACTAGATGTAATAGAAAAAATATAAATAATATTATCAATTATACATTTTAAAAGAAAAATTCATTTTTGACATAATGAAATTACAAGAAAGAACCGTTACTAGACTAGATGTAAAATAAAAATAAAATGAATTTTTTTTTTCGCGTAAATGATTCGGGTAAACAAATATATGATTTCAGGTAATCAGGTTGAGTATTCCCTAATCTTATACCTGTTTCATACCAACGAAATTTTTTAGAACTAATTCCATATCTATCTCAAATCTTTCAGATTTCAGGTTTACTCATCAGATTTAGATCTCATTACCATCCCTACTTGAAGATCTCAAAATATGTGCTCAATGACTCAAATCATATGCTAAAAAACCACATATAAATGATTAACATGCCATTTATAGATACAGGAAATGGTTAAAATGAAAACTTACTCTTATTGAGAAAACTCATAAAAACCCTATGTAACAAACGACTTATTTTATAAAAATTATGGCATGTAATATACACATTTTCAAGCCAAAAAAAAGCAAAAAAGCCAATAAACCGACGAAGGAATTAAAAAAAATCTGCGTAACAGGCGTGTAACAATAAATATCAGCGTTGTTACATATGTAACAAACGAACTTATTTATTTTATAAAAAAATTTATTAGGTACTTTTTTGATTTTATTGGCTCAAAATGCTTAATATTATAGAAAGTGTATTGTACAAAATGGCTTAACGTACGCTACGTACGCGATGTGAAATCGCATGTTAAAAAATAGCATGAATGATCGCATGTGATAATTTTGATGAAATCGCATGTTAGTTTTTTGTAACAATTTCGCATGTGGTAATTTTTGATGAAATCGCATGTTAAAAAACCAACATGCGAAATTGTTACAAAAAACCAACATGCGATTTCAATGTGGGATGAAGATCTGACGGCTGAGATGAACACGTACGTAATGTAGAATAAGGGCTCTTGTACGTTAACCTAGCCCTATATATATAACATGCCTTATGATTTATTTTTTATTTTTTTGTACAAACCAATTTGTTATTTAGGTTTTTCACAGGTTTTCTTAAAGTAAATTTCTGTTCAGTATTCTAGTTGAGACATGCCTTCTTTGATTGTTTAACTATTAAGGGCTGTTTGTGATTGCTTATTTAACTCAAAAAAGGACTTTATGATAAAATGACTTACTGACTTATGACTTATTCAAAAGTAGTTTTTAAAAAAGTGTTTGAAAGAGGTTATAAGGTGGGAAAAGTCAGTAAGTCAATAAGTAGTTTTAAAAAAGTGTTTGCATGAGCTTATAATGTGGGAAAATGTAATATTTCATGAAAAGTTAAAAAAAGTTTCAAAAAGTCAATGCTTCCTGATTTTTCAAAATAACTTTTCCACCTTATACAAAAAGTTGTTTTTAAAAAGTCATTTTCATCTGTACAAACATTATTTTGAGTTATTGATTTTTTTAATAAGTCAATAAATTGTTGTTTTAAAAAGCTAAGCCAAACACCAAGTAGCATTCAAGATACAAATTACGAAAACATAAACAATAACAATAAACATGTTACAAAAATGTTACAAGTTGATATTGATTGATACTTCACATTAAAATAAAACAACACTAACAATGAAATGTTAAAAAAAAAAAAAAAAAAAAAAAAAAAAAGATAGATACACATCCACATCCACTTTTCATGATTTTCTAGTTATAAAAACCTCTCACACAAACCCCCAACCGTCGCAACCCCCATCACCACCGTCCACCATATGCCACAGGCCACATGGCTAACAATCACAAACCGCTCCTCCTCCTACTCCTACTCACAATCTCAACTCTCCTAATAACAACCGTCACCGGCCGTACAATCACCACAACTTCTTCACCGGATCTCCTCTCCGACGGCGTTAACAATGACCACAACACTTACAACATACTCCGTCTCAATCCTTTTTTATCCGCCGGAGAAACGGAAGCCTGTGAGCAGACCTACGGATTCATGCCGTGCACCACCACAGTACTCGGAAACTTGTTTCTTATTCTGGTGTACGGTTACCTCATGTTTCTAGCGGCTACTTATCTCTCTGCTGGAAGTGAACTGTTGTTGGAGATTTTAGGTCCCGGTCTTGTTGGCGGTCTCTTGCTTCCTATACTTGGTGCTCTTCCTGATGCGATGCTTATTCTCGGTATAGTTTATGATTTCAAGTTTATATGTTACGGATTATTGTGAATTGGATGCGTGTTTTGATTTATGTTGTTGACGGAGATGTGATTTTGACATTTTAGATCTCATGCGAAGCTTATTCTCGGTATAGTTTATGATTTGAAGTTTGAACGTAACGAATTATTGTGAATTGAATCTGTATTTTGCTTTTTGTTGTTGTTGTTGTTGTTTCTGGAGATGTGATTTTGAGATTTGTTGCTGTTCCGATTAGGTTAGGATCGTCTTAGATCTCATGCGATGCTTATACTCGGTATAGATTACGATTCGAAGTTTAAACGAAGCTGATTATTGTGAATTGAATCTGTATTTTGCTTTTTGTTGTTGTTGTTTCTGGAGATGCGATTTTGAGATTTGTTGCTGATCTGATTAGGTTAGGATCGTGTTAGATCTCATGCGATGCTTATTCTCTGTATAGATTACGATTCGAAGTTTAAACGAAGCTGATTATTGTGAATTGAATCTGTGTTTTGAGTTTTGTTGTTGTTTCTGGAGATGTGATTTTGAGATTTGTTACTGATCTGATTAGGTTAGGTTAGTTTTAGATCTGATAGTTTGAAGATGAATTTTGAGTGTTTTTGAAGTTAATTTGTATTGATTTGATTGGGTTAGTGTTAGGATTTTGGCTTTTGGAGATGCTTCTTCTGCTTTTCGAATGTTTTACCTTTATACATGGAGTCATATCAATTATAGATCACCACTATGTTTTTGTTATTTTCATTTCAAAATTGCTTTTCTATATATTTTGTTCTTTTTGCTAGTTTTTGGTTTTTAAAAGAGTAAATTGCTATTTTAGTCCCTGAGTTTTGTCCAAATTTGCCATTTTGATCCAAATAGTTTTATTTTCCCCCCTGGGTCCCTGACTTTTACTTTTGTTGCCATTTTGATCACTTTGCCTAACTCCATCCAAAAACCCAGTTACTCATTTCAATTTAAACATTTTCAGTTGCCATTTTGATCCAATTCCAAAAAATCAAAAAAATTCCAAAAAATCAAAAAAATTCCAAAAAATTCAAAAAATTCTAAAAAATCTAAAAAATTCAAAAAAATCTAAAAAATTCAAAAAAATTCTAAAAAATCATAAAAATTCTAAAAATCAAAAAAATTCTAAAAAAGCATAAAAATTCTAAAAAATCCAAATAATTCTAAACGGTTCGGTTCGATACGGTACGGGTCGAAACGGTATGGTTCGATACGGTACGGGTCGAAACGGTTCGGGTCGAAACGGTTCGGGGTCGAAACGGTTCGGGTCGAAAGGGTTCGCGTCGAAACGGTACGGCTCGAAACGGTTCGGCTCGAAACGGTTCGGCTCGAAATGGTTCGGGCTCGAAACGGTACGGTTCGAAACGGTTCGGGTTCGAAACGGTTCGCGTCGAAACGGTTCGGTTCGATACGGTACGGGTCGAAACGGTTCGGCTCGAAACGGTTCGGGTTCGAAACGGTACGGTTCGAAACGGTTCGGGTTCGAAACGGTTCGCGTCGAAACGGTTCGCGTCGAAACGGTTCGCGTCGAAACGGTTCGGTTCGAAACAGTTCGCGTCGAAACGGTACGGTTCGAAACGGTACGGGTCGAAACGGTACGGGTCGAAACGCTTCGCGTCGAAACGGTTCGTGTCGAAACGGTTCGGGTTCGAAACGGTACGGGTCGAAACGGTTCGTGTCGAAACGGTTCGGGTTCGAAACGGTTCGCTTCGAAACGGTTCGGTTCGATACGGTACGGGTCGAAACGGTACGGTTCGAAACGGTTCGCGTCGAAACGGTTCGGTTCGATACGGTACGGGTCGAAACGGTTCGGTTCGAAACGGTTCGCGTCGAAACGGTTCGGTTCGAAACGGTTCGTGTCGAAACGGTTCGGTTCGATACGGTACGGGTCGAAACGGTACGGTTCGAAACGGTTCGCGTCGAAACGGTACGGTTCGATACGGTACGGGTTCGAAACGGTTCGCGTCGAAACGGTTCGGTTCGATACAGTACGGGTCGAAACGGTTCGGTTCGAAACGGTACGGGTCGAAACGGTTCGTGCCGAAACATTTAATGATTTTTGGATTTTTTAGAATTTTTTTTATTTTTTAGAATTTTTATGATTTTTAGAATTTTTTATATTTTTTTGAATTTTTTTGATTTTTTAGAATTTTTTAGATTTTTTTGAATTTTTTAGATTTTTTTGAATTTTTTAGAATTTTTTTTTATTTTTTGGAATTTTTTTGATTTTTTGGAATTGGATCAAAATGGCAACTGAAAACATTTTTTAAGGAAATCCCCAAAATACCCCTGTTACAAACTGGGTTTTTGGATGGAGTTAGGCAAAGTGATCAAAATGGCAACAAAATGTAAAAGTCAGGGACCCAAGGGGGAAAATAAAACTATTTGGATCAAAATGGCAAATTTGGACAAAACTCAGGGACTAAAATGGCAATTTACTCTTTTTAAAAAGCGAAAGTGCCAAGCACAAAAGCGCAAGGCTTTTCGTACTCGAGGCGCAAGTAATTATGTAATTTTTTTATATGTTTCTATAGGTTTCTAGCATCATTTTCCTAATATTTGGACACAAATGAGATTTATACATGTTATAATATTGAAATTACGTACATGTACAACATGAAAAGCATGCTGTTCGGATTATTGTGAATTGAACCTCTATTTTGCTTTCTGTTTGTGTTCCAACTAATTACTAATCTGATTAGTTTAGGTTCATGTTGGATCCGATAGTTTGAAATTTGAATTGAGTTTTGAGTGTTCTGCAGTGAATTTGTATTGATTTGATTGGCTAATTTTCAATCTGGACGGTGCTTTTTTTGTTTTTGTTTTCTATGTATATCTTGACTTTTTGAATATGCTTCCTTTGCTTTTTGAGTGTTTTACCTTTATACAAGGAGTCAAATAATTATGGGTTACCACTATTCTTTTGTTGTTTTTATTTTTAAAGTTGCTTTTCTCCATATTTTGTTCTTTTTGCTAATGAACTGTCATTTTTAAGATAAAGTTTAGTACTGAAGGTAAAATCAGTTCTGGTGATTTTAGTGTTTGTATGCATCTTATGATCTACTTGTTTTTTGTAGTATCTGGAATAACCGGAACCGTTGAAGTTGCTCAAGAGCAGGTCTCCGTAGGAATGGGTTTATTAGCTGGTTCAACTGTCATGCTTATTACTGTGATATGGGGAACCTGCATCAATGTTGGCAAGTGTGATATAGAGAACTCAGTTGCTGTAGATAACAAAGATACTAAAGGATTTAACTTAGTTGGTATCTCTCAAATCTTTATTTCATGATACAAAAATGTATTTGAATTTGACGACTGTTTAACGTTAAAACCTGTGTATATTACATCTGTCATACTGCAGGATCTGGTGTTAGTACCGATATTTGGACAAGCTATTCTGCCATGATTATGGCCGTATCTGTGCTTCCGTTTATCGTTGTTCAATTCCCACAAATTATGCATTCAGATTCCGGAAGACACTTGGCAGTTTTGATCGGTCTTATTGTATCAGTCTCTCTTTTAGTTGCATACTGCGTTTATCAGGTGAATATTGATAGTTCGATTTTTGATACTGCAATGCATTTCTTAACGGTTTGAGGATTATTGTTTTGTATTGTGGCTCTTTAAGAAGTCGATATATAAATTACATCTGTTTTTCAGGTTGTTCAGCCTAAGTTGCAAAGAAGACGTCTTGCTTTTGCAAAGCATAAGCATGTAAAATCAAGAATCCTCAAGTACTTAAAAATGCGTGCACTTGGACGCCTATTAGATGATCACGGGAAACCTAACAGTGATGTTCTAGAAAAGTCAGTTTATTTACATCTTTTTTCGTTTGTATTTGCGATTCGTGCCGTTTGCTAATAACCTTAAAAAACCCATGACAGGCTATTTTTATCCATCGACTCGGATGGAGACGCGCATCTCTCGCATTCAGAACTACGGGCTTTGGTTGTAGGAATGCGATTATATGAAATTAATTTAAGCGAAGATGATGCCGTTAACAAAGTTATGAAAGATTTCGACACATCTGAAAACAATGAAATTGACTTTGATGAATTCGTTGCTGGAATTGGAAAATGGCTCGAGGAGGCGAAGGGTTCAAAAGTAGATCCTCATATTGCTGGTCCTGACACATTGAAGTACATTCATGACTATTATGAGGTAAGCGGGTTGGGTCGTGCATGGCCAGGCCACAAACACCTCTTATCTTGTCCTAGAAAAATATTTGAGTAAAATGCCATTTTCGTCCCTGAGGTTTGGCCATTTTTGCGACTTTCGTCCAAAGGTTTGTTTTTCCGCATCTGGATCCAAAGATTTGAAATTTTGCCATTTTTATCCGGGTCGTTAACCCCATCCATTTTTCTCCGTTAAGTCAGGGATATTTCTGTCTTTTTTGCTAACTTAAAGGACAATTCGGTCTTTTTCACTTTATGTAAAAAGACCGAATACCCCTAAAAAAGACCAATCTGCCCGTTAAGTTAACAAAAAAGACGAAAATGATAAGATTTCAAAAATTTTGGACCCAGATGCGTAAAAACAAACCTTTGGACGAAAATCGCAAAAACTGGCCAAACCTCAGGAAGGAAAATGACAATTTACTCAAAGTATTTATAAAAGAATGTATTTTTCAGGAGACAAAGAAAGAGCATGATCTATTAGGAGATGATGCTGCTGAAGATGATGAACAGGAAGGTGTAGATGATCCACGTGGGACAACCATAAAAGCGGTTTTGTTTCTGTTAATCGGCACGTTTATCGCAGCTGCTTTTGCTGATCCACTTGTAGATGCTGTTGGCAATTTTTCTACTGCCACAAGTATTCCGTCTTTCTTCATCTCGTTCATTGCTTTGCCTTTAGCAACCAACTCAAGTGAAGCGGTGTCTGCAATCATCTTTGCATCACGCAAGAAGCAGAGATCTGCATCTCTTACATTTTCAGAGGTTTGTGTCTCTTACATTCACGATTAGATTTGATCAATTTGGGGAAATGGGAGGGTCAGAAGTGTTGGTCCACAGGCTGCAAATTGCTCTGAGTTATGCATTGTTGGGTTGACCCACAAACCAAAATGTTGTTGTCTAATTTTATAAAGGGAAAATTACCAAAAGGGCCAAATACCAAAATGACTTGCGAATATGGCCAGCTTATGCCCTCTTGGAACTGGGAAAATCATGCATGGGATGAGTCTTTGGAAATCCCTTCCTTGATACCCAATAAAAAATGGACACGTGGCCATCGCAGGAGTCCTTGGAGCGACTCATCATGCACGGGATGAGTCTTTGGCCACCTCATGCGTCCTTGGCACCTCATGCGTGCTTCAGACGTCTCCGGCGAACCTCCATAGTTTCCGGCGGATTTCAAACTTTAACAACTCCAAAAAGAACCCAGTCTTTCTCAACAATCCCACATTGTCTCCGGCGAACCTTCATAGTTCCCGGAGAACTTAAACAACTCCAAAAAACTCAATCTTTCTTAACAATCCCACATCGTCTCCGGCGAACTTCCATAGTTTCCGGCATCAACATCAACTCCAAAAAACCAAATCTTCCTCAACAATCCCCCATCAACATCACACGTTCTGTTTTGAAAGTTTCCGGCGAACATCCATAGTTTCCGGCGAATCTGAAAGTTTCAGGGGACCTGATGCGTCTGGGACCTGAGGTGTCTGGGACCTCATGCGTCCGGGACCCCACTTGCAAGGAAGGGATTTCCGAAGACTCATCCCATGCATGATGAGTCGCTCCAAGGACTCATGAGATAGCCATGTGTCCATTTTTTATTGGGTATCAAGGAAGGGATTTCCAAAGACTCATCACATGCATGATGCCCCGTTCCAAGAGGACATGAGCTGGCCATTTTCGCAAGTCATTTTGGTCTTTGGCCATTTTGGTAATTTTCCCTTCTTTTATAAATAGTTAATGCATTAGATATTAGAGTAAAGTACATGAATGGTCCCTGCGGTCAACCAAAATTTTGGATTTAGTCCCTAGCTTCTCAAAAGTACACGGATGGTCCCTGTGGTTTGGACTTTTGTAATGCATTAGGGACTAAATGTGTTACAAAGTGCAAACCATAGGGACCATCCACGTACTATTGGTTAAAGTTGGGGACTAAACGTTACAAAGTGCAAACCACAGGGACTATTTGTGTACTTTTGGAAAGCTAGGGACCAAATCTAAAATTTTGGTCAATCATAGGGACCATCCGGGTATTTTACTCTAGATATTATTACATAAAAAGGCTGGGCTATTTCAAGGAACCGTATATACTTTTACAAAAGTGGGGTTAAGTCCCTCAGCTTTTATTATCGATCAGGTGTTTTTTACTTTGTTTTCTGCTACAAACGTATATAAAATTGTAAATGTACCTAGTCAAAGTCCTCAAACTTTGTTTTATCTAAAGTCCCTGAAACTCTGAAAATTCTCCCTTTTATAACTTTTTAGTCAAAAAAAGTGATGTACAAGTTTTAGTAAAAAAAAAACTTTTTTGGGGACCTCAAAACAATTATAAAAAAAATTGAGGGACTTAACCCACATTTTTGTAAAAGTATATAGTTTTTTAGGATAACCCCTTATTATATATTTCAAAATATTTCAAAAAAAAAAAAAATCAGTTTTTTTTAACCGAACCATCCGATACGTTTGGACTGAACCATAACCCAAACTGGACCGATTCACAAGAGTAATGGGCCAAGATCACCACCTCTAGATTTAACAATTTGAATAGGTCACTTTTTATATTATAAGTTTAAAGATTTTTGATGGCATGTGTTTTATGTGCAGTTATATGGGGCAGTAACGATGAATAATGTACTTTGCCTAGCGGTGTTTCTAGCACTTGTGTACGTGAGAGGATTAACATGGGACTTTTCTTCTGAAGTGCTCGTTATTCTGATTGTCTGCATCGTGATGGGCGTTTTTGGAAGTTTACGCACCACGTTCCCTCTTTGGACATCTTTCATTGCTTTTGCCCTCTATCCGTTTTCCCTTATCCTGGTATATGTTCTCGACTATGTTTTTGGTTGGTCATAGGTTCAATGTCTTTTCCAGGCGTCTTGCGTCTTGTATTGTTCTTGACCACGAGCTTTTTCATTTTGAAAAACGAGATCTGAAAAGAACCTCAGTTTATTGGCATGCGAATTGATGTGATCTTTTGCAACTAATATGGAAGTTAAATAATTGGCGTGATCCGACTTTCAAAAGATCTTGTAGACCACTGGACCAAGTTACAACTCACAAGTTTATAAGTTTATATAATTGTGTAAATCTATACGGGAAAATCATGAAAGTGATATACCATTGTCCCCTCTGGTTATGTTGGTAACTAATTACACATGACCAAGGGTTACGTGACACAGGTCATGTTAAATTTTATGCAAAACTATTTTCGTGTATGGTCTTTTCATCGCCTTTCATCACTAAAGTGTATGTTCTACTGATGAGATTAAGTTCATAATATTAGTGTATTCTGAGTATTCATTCGCTAATCTAGCTACAGTGTTAGTATTAAATCCATGGAGTTCAGAGACATTTCTAAACCAACTTCTTAACTCGTCTAAAAACAGAATTCAATATGAATCGGTGATATGTTCTTATTATTGAATCGGTGATCTTCTTATAGGTGACTATGATCCAAGTATATCAAAACTCTACAATTCACAAGATCACACGTCGTTTTTGATACACGATCATGGTGTTATGTAACTCCTGATCGTATGTGTAATTAGTTACTAACATAACTATATTTAACAACCTAAATATAAATTTGTTTAAGGATATTATTTGATAAACAAGTTTCTTACAAAAGCTAATTACAAAGTTATGTACAATTCTTTTATACAAAATGATTATTGGAAAGCTTCATCACGTGATGATTAAATTAACTCTAAGCTACCAAAAAGCCCATTTATCAAAGTGGATAAATGATGGCTAAGATAGCGAAACCAATAGTTATTTGATTAAGGTGTCTATTTGGTTAAAAAAAAACAATCGTAGTTGATGGAGATTTAGGTGGTGTTTGTTTTTTCAGATGTAAAAGGTCTATAGTATGCGGACCACATGTGCAAATGTCTACACGAGAAGAGGTGAACTAAATGTCTGCGGAGTGTAATAAAAAGAGTGTTTGATCTCATCATCCTTTCCTCTGCTCACCACACCAAAACCCCAGAACAATAACAATACTTGACAGTCTTCATCGATCTGTTTCACTTCTAGATCCAAACAATTAATATATAGAAAATACAAAATGATGAAAAAGGTCACGAAGATCACAATTTCCATCTCAATGATGAAAAAGGTCACGAAAATACAAAATGGGTTTCCATCTCAATTTCAAATCATGTCAGATCAATTCTTATCCTTTATTTTTGACGGTGGAGGTTCTTGCCGATCGCAAGAAGGATTCTTCCTCATCTGCGGTGGAGGTTCTTGACGGTGGGTTTTGCTGTAAGCACAATTCTTATCCTTTATTTTTTGGTATATGACTAGGGTTTGAGATTAGGAGGAGAGAGATGGAGAGAGGGTTGGAAGAGGTTGGAAGATGTGAGAAGATGTTGAGCCATGTCTGCGTGGGGAAGAGGACGCGTAGAGGTTTGAAGACATTTTTTTAATGAAATGTCTTCTAAAAACCAAACGGTCTGCAGAGCTAAACGTCTGCGCGTGGTATGCGCGGCGCAGTCATAAGAGGTCAGAAGAGGTTTTTTTGAAAAAAACAAACACCGTCCAAACATACTAAACAAAGAAGTAAAGTCTCACATTTTTTTTCCACATGATCAGCGTGGTTCTTTCACTACCTAAATTTAACAACTTCACTGATGTCAATGATAAAAGGAAGAAGTAACCTAAGCATTGCTTCCAATATATAAGGTATCCACTGTTGTCGACTGGTCCATCTAGTAGACCGTTTAGTCAGCATGTCATATCATTATAAACCATCACCACTTCAAACCTTCACTTTCTCCTCCAACAATAAACCACTTCAAATCTTTCCTGGACCTTGTATAATGTGCCAACGAGTCTGGGGGACACCGAACGCCCTATCCACATCCTTTCTTGCTGACTCGTGTCTTTTTTTTTTCTTTAAACTTCAATTTTCGCCTTGTGGATACGTGAAGCTTTTAATAAGTGTGCTCCATTCAGGGTAAATTTCCATCTACTAGATAATAGCCTTGGTCGTATTCTATGTCGTTGACTGTAAAATTGCAAGGCGGAGCAAAACCCACTAAGATGTCGTTTAATACGTTGATGTCGTTGTTTGAGCCGACAACTCCAAAAAATGCATGGCACATATAAAGGTCACATGATGCAATTGTTTCGAGCATTATGGTGGGAAACCTATGATCACGACGAGTAAACTGCCCCTGCCATGCAACGGGGCAATTTTTCCACCTCCAATGCATATAGTGAATGCTATCAAGCATTCTGGGTAAGCTGTGTCAGCTTTGATGAGCCTCTAACAACTGTTGCATGTCGATTGCATTAGGCCTTCTCAAGTACATATTTAAAAATGTACTTGCAAAAATACCTTAAACATTTCATGGCCGTAGTTTCACCAATCCGTACATACTCATCGGTTGCGTCAACTAGGGATGAGCACGGTACCTGTTCGGTACTGAACTGGTACCGGTACCGACCGAAAAATGGGGAAAAGTGGTACCAGTACCGTTACCGAATACACTGGTTCGGTATCGGTACCGATACTTACCGGTTTTTTATCCGTAAATACCGGTAACGAAAAATGAGGAAAATGGGAACCGGTACCGTACCGGTACCAAATGCTCATCCCTAGCATCAACACCTGTGCCGCATGGTAGATGACGTATGGCGGAAATGCATTTCTGAATCGGAGATAGCCCCGCTTTGCCTGCTGTATCCGTACGTTGTGAGAAGCACTCATACTTTCCAGATAGGTTATTTACAATTATAAGAAAAAGTGAACGCCTCTTTCGAAAACGACGTCTAAATCTGACTTCATCATACACAGCTTGCGGTGCAAAGTAGTCGTTCCATAGACACGAGTTTCCTTCCGCTCGGCCCCTATATATTTTTTGCGCCTCCCCTTGTTCCTTCGTCTGGAACTCGAGCTTTCTTCGCTTCGCGCTGAAGGGTATAATTGTAAGTACATCCGTTCGACGTCGTATTTATTTAACAACTCCACCGTTTCCATGACCACGTTCATGAATTGAGCATTAAGCATACTCACATCAAAAAGGTCGGGAGGTGGTTGTGCAGGTTGAGTGGCTTTTATTTCACTGGTGGTATCCACTACATACAAGTGTTGCGTGGTCTCTTCGTCGCTTGAGCTCATTGTGATTAAAATGGAATGTCGAATTGGTAATTTGGAAGTGGGGGTTGAGAGTGTTTATTTGGGTGAGATGTGTAACTTATATGGGTGTATATATAGTGAATTGGTTAGGTTGGGTTGGATGTTATTTATTTAATTATTTAAAAATATAGTCGTTACCTATTTTGTTTATTTGCAACGGTCCAGTGGGATCCACCAGAACCAAGTCCGCTGGATCGGACCAAGCTGAGTCATCATCCTCCAACACCCCGGTCCGCTTCTCCCCCTCGTCCGCCCAACAGACTGCTAAAGCGGACCCGTTGTTTATCCAACCCAAAAACACCCAACCTCCCAAGATCTTACAAAACATAAGATAAGAAATAAACAATACAAAAGAATATAATCAACTGATAATAATCAGTTGATTAATCAAAATGATAAAACCAAATACACGACGATCCACAGGATCTACAACACTACTGAAGCAATAGATGAATAAGATCTTCAACAGAACTTCAATGAATCTCCAGCAGACTGAACAACTTCAACGAGAACTAGAGCGGCTGATGATATGTGTAACAAGAATGAGAACCCTAGCTTATAAGAAGCTTTTATATCCTGCAAATACAAAATTACACTTTGCCAATCATTCCCAATTTATGACACATAGTGTCATGCACTTCACTATTCAGACCTTTAGTCAGAATATCAGCAATTTGAAGCTCTGAATCAATCTTAACAGGATCAATTATACCACAAGCATTTTTTTCTCGCAAAAAATGCAAATCAATTTCAAAGTGCTTAGTTCTCTCATGAAGCACATGATTGATAGAGATTGATATAACATTATTATTATTATTATTATTATCACAAAAGACTTTAACAGGCAAGTTGCAGTCAACACCAAGTTCATACAATAGATTTTTAATCCATATTATCTCACAAGAAGCTGAGCACATAGGACTATACTCTGCTTCAGTAGTTGATCTAGCAACGACATTCTGTTTTTTACATTTCCAGGATATTAACGACTCTCCCAAAAAAAAAAACAATATCCAGTAACTGATTTCCTGGTTTCAGTACACTTAGCCCAATCAGAATCCACATACCCAAACAGGTCAAAATTCTGCCCTTTTTTAAACAGCAGCCTTTTACCAGGAGACTTCTTCAAATAACGAAGTAATCTCAAGGCAATCTGTAAATGGGACTCTAACGAAGCAAGCATATAATGACTAAGATATTGAACAACATAACTAATATATGGTCTAGTCAACGACAGGTATATCAGTTTTCCTACCAATTTCTGATATCCGGAAACATTGCTCAACTTAACTTGGTTTTTATTAGTTTTAGCAAAAATTACATGACTAACTTCAATAGGCGTGCTAACTGGTTTACACCCTAAGTAACCAAATTCACTCAAAAGCTCAAGACAATATTTTCTTTGATTAAGGCATACCGTTTTATCTTTACATAAAACCTCTATTCGTAAAAAAATACTTCAAAATACCAAGATCTTTTATTTTAAAACTATCACTCAGCAATTTCTTGATTTTATTTATTTCACTAACATTATTTCCTGTTATAACAATATCATCAACGTATACTAATAATACAACAAGAATTTCAGACTTTTTTAACACAAATAAGGAATGGTCACAAACACTTTGTTTAAAGCCAATATTAGACAAAACTTCAATAAGTTTTTCATTCCATTTTCTAGGGGCCTGTTTAAGCCTATATAATGACTTAACTAACTTGCACAGTTACGTTTCATTTTTTGAATAATAACCTTGAGGTAAAGACATATAAACATCCTCAGTTATTGAACCATACAAAAACACATTATTAACATCCAGTTGATACAATGACCAACCCTGTTCAACAACAAGATTAATTATAGACCTAACAGTGACCATTTTAACGACAGGTGAAAACGTTTCACCAAAATCTATTCCTTCTCTTTGATTATAACCCTTAGCTACTTGTAAGTCCCGTAAACCGGATCTTTCAATGATATCAAACAATCACCAAGTTTGTGCGAAATCCAAATTTGGTGAGATTCAAGAAAAACTGAAAAACAATAAACTCGAAGAACAATACCAAATCACTTTCAACACTTGCACACGATTCTATTACTTGAATAAGCAAAACCGTCTAGTACAAGTATCTTCATAAGCAAATCGCCTCTCTCTCTCTCTGTAGGAAATTCTGTAATTATGAGGCTCAAACCCTAAAACAAGTTGAAAACTTGTTTATATACCTACTCAAGCCCACTTCCCTACATGGGCTCCCTTTGGGCGGGTTGGGCCCACATGGCCTAAAGCTTGACCCATACTTGACCCGAACTTGACCCGTAATCAAGATTAGACCCAACATTCACCCCCTAATCTTGATTCGGTTCTTTCTACTTGCTTGCATTCGTTCTTGCTTTCCATGCTAAAAACGAAATTGGTTTACTTGCTAAACTGCTTTCTTGCTTGATTCGAACTCATTCTTGCTTGCTTGCTTCGAATCCTCTTGCTTGTTGACTTGCTTCAATGAATCACAGGATACTTGCTACCTGCTTTGTTTTCATGCGTTCCAAATCACAAAGATTCGACCATTCTCTTTCTTTACGAACAAACGTGTCCATGTCTTTCTTTCTTTCGGTTGTCAAGTTTTCTTTCTTCTTTCTCATCGACTCCCGTTCTTTCTTTCTTGTGACGGCTCTTTCTTTCTTCTTTCTTGCACCGCCAATTACTTTCTTATTCTTTCTTGCTTACTTTCTTACTCTTGTATTCTTGCTATGTTCTTCCAATCTTGCTAGAGTCTTTCTTTCATTCAATGACAACAATCACCGATCTCAAATTACTTCCCATATCAGTGATCGATTCTTTCTGCCTAGCAACATTTTTCTAACTAGAGAGCTTCCTTTCTTCTTTTCCGTCAACACCTGCTTTCTCTCCGGTGACCTTCTTTCTTTCTGGTGAACCTTTCACATTCTGTTTCCCGCTGATCTAATCGACCAGCCTTCCTCTTGGCTTCTAATCACCTGCTGCTTTTCTTAGTTTACTTCTGCTCTAGATCAGCCCCTTGCTTGGGTTAATTAAAACCCGATTTCATTCTTCCAGCGACTACAACCCGAGGCTCAAAACGACTTCCTTCTTTAACCTTGCTCTGATATCAAATGTTGGTTCAGGCCCCAATTACACTCAAAGAAAAACTCACGTTCAAAAGAAATTTATTGCTTTCAAGACTTAATATTTCATTCAACATACTAGGGTGTTTAAATACCCAACAAACACAGTAAACACAAGAATAGTAAACAACTAACACCCTACTAACTTGCAACTAAACATAAGACTCGGACTAAACAAAATAATTAAACGCATGCTAATTTGACTTATTATAATGGCTCTAGTATCGACCTGACTTGACCTGTACTTGACCCGTAATCAAGATTAAACCCAACAGGAAGGTTATAATAGTCTGTCCCACATTACATACTATTGTAGATGGTTCGTCGCTGTATATAACCTTTAGGGGCTTAAATCAATAATAAGATTGGGGCCATTTCGCAAAAAAAATATTTGTTTTCTATACTGTGGTTCTTGGGTCTCGCTTCGAGCCGGGGGTCTCACTGAGCAGTCTCTCCATTCTTACGGGGTAGAGGTATGACTGTCTACATCTTACCCTCCTCAGACCCTACCTTTGCTTTGCTACTGGTGGGATTTCCTGAGTATGATGATGATGATACTCTGATTCTTGTACATAAACATGTATGCATAATTATGTTCCATAAACTTCACACCAACGGTCCCCCTAAACCCAAAATAGCTAGATATAATCTTCTTTTAAAAAGAATTGGGGGCCCTATAGAAGTGGGGTACAGTACCCTTTATTTCACTCTCCTTTAAATCGCCCCTATACATGACAACATTATTTTTAAATTTCAGATATGACAGTTTACAACGAATGAAAGAATACAACGGCTGGTATATCAATAACCATAGAGAGAAACTAGATTTTAATTTGAAAGATAAAAGGGAAGAACATCAATAACCATAGAGAGAAACTAGATATTCATTTGAAAGATAAAAGGGAAGAACAAGAGCAAAACTGCCAACAACAATAAATAATAAAAAAATATAACAAATCATGAATAAGAATCTGGTTAGCCAGCCTTCTATAGCTTCAAATTGAGATCAACATGTTCCCCTACTTCACCATTGCTATTTCCTTGAGTCTTTGTTGCTGGAAAGAAACTATGCAATGGTTGTTGGTTTGACCATTCTTTTTCACATGCATCATTTGTTTGACCCTAAATGAAAAGTCAAACCACAAAGAAAGTCAAAGTCAAACTAGAGAGAAAGAAGCTACAGGCCACGGTTGATGTGGGTTGTGATTTAGTACGAAAGGGTGAAATAAGAAAATAGCTAAAAGAGGGACAGGTAAAACGGGTTGAAAGTCACCAAAGTCTACTATTAATGCATATTTCTTAATCTGTTTGATTCAAAGTTTCGAATTTATATCGTTTCCTGAATTACGTCTGACATAATAGTTATTTAAAAAAATATTTGGAAAAACGAAACAAGAAAGCATTTGCGAGTCACAACCTGACCAGCCCGTTTCAACCTGTTACCCAACCCGTCTGACTTGACATCTTGACAGCCTAGAAAAGAACTGTTAAAAGAGAACTTACTTGATAATATGGTCTGATGAGTTCTCTTACAGATGAAGGTTGCAACTTCTCTTTAAATCTTGAATGTGAAGGGGGTGAAGGTTGAGGTGGAGCCAATGTAAGAAAATCTTTAGCAAGATCGAAATTTTCGTTAATAAACTTCTTGGTCTTTTGATTCTTTATGGATCCCAAGCTTGAAGGGTTTTCTCTGCAAGAAGATCTAAAGTACAATTGTAAAAAAAAATTCTTAAAATTTTAGAAAACAAACATCTAATGCATCAATAAATAAAACCTTTTTTGTTACCTGCTAGATGAAGTTGTGTTATTTGGTTTAGAAATTGGAGAGAGATAAGCAGGAGGGATATTTTCCAACGAAAAAGGATATGATCTCTTCATTCCAACCATCTGTTCACACCAAAGGTATCATCCAAGTGTGTAAGTAATAAGAAAGATGAAATTTTTAAGGTGTGCTTGTTTTTTCAGAGGTAAAATGTCTGCAGTCTGTGGACCACATCTGCAGACATCTGTAGCTGAAGAGGTGGATCAAACCTCTGCAGTCTGCAAGAAGGAGACTGATTGTTTTTTAACTTCTTTAACATCAATCAACTTATTAACATAATCAAAATTCAGAATTTAAACACCTATAAATAAATGGTAAAAATATTACAAGATTATATACCTTTCTCATTTTTATGTCAACAAACTCAGAAAGACTACCAACCACCAAAGGGCTTGTAGTCTAGCGTTATATTCAAATAGGTTTGTGACTTGGCCGTTCTAAATAAACTAAAAAATAAATAAATAACATAAAATACTACCAACCATTGATGAAGAACATGGTAGTTGGAGTTGTGATCTTTGAGCAGGAAACTGTGGCCAAATTGATGTGTTTGAAATCAAAGGGTGGCGATTGGGCAGAAACCGCGGTGATAAAGGAATCTCAGGCCGCTGGAACTTAACCGCATTAGGTGTCAAAACACCGTGCTGCTCCTCTAGTATCTTCTCAAGCTGAGCCACACCCATACCTCTATGTGACACTTTGTTATGCTTCAACTTTTTCGACAATCTATCATCGCCACATGAGTCACCGGTAGTCTTACTACACCTACGGGTGTGTTCCTCATGAGCCATTGAACCTATGCATTCTAAAACACACTTGAGTTTCATGTATAAATAGACAAAAGTTAAATCCTAGAAAAGATTCAATTAAATTCAACAGATACGGACGAATCGTAGTTAATAAATAGAAACCGAAACGTGCATCAAATTGCATACATTGCACAAGATTTACTTGACTTAATTACATGAACAAAATACAAAATTAAATGCTAATAAATTTTAAAAAAATCAGCTGAAGTAGTATCCCTTGGGGACGTTCAATGGAGATTTGAAATCAAATATTATTTTTTGAGTTCTGACCGTGTTCATTCTTTTGTATTATTAATTATTTAAATGAAATTAGATTACTACAACTTCTAACTCACATACATTACAAATATAATATAATATAACTAGGTTAGAACTCCGTGTATTACACGGGTTGAATAAATGTAATTTTATAAATTAAATAATAAACAGTTAGATCTTTATAAACCTCGTATATTGTACGGGTTAAACAAATGTAATTTTATATATCAAATATTATAGAAAATAGTTATATCTTTAAAAACCATGCGTATTACACGGATTAAATAAATGTAATTTTGTATACTAAATACTAAAAACGTACAAATAATAAAAAATAGTTATATCTTTAAAAACTATGTGTATTACATAGATTAAATAAATGTAATTTTGTATACTAAATACTAAAAACGTCGTATCTTTAAAAAACTCGTGTATAATCAGGTTGAATAAATCTACCAAATAATAAAAATATTACATCCTTAAAAGCCTTGTATGTTACACGTGTTGAATAGATCTAAAAAAGAGTTATATCTTTAAAAACCAAGTTTATTACACATATTAAATAAATGTAATTTTGTCTATTAAATACTAAAAACGTCGTATCTTTAAAAAACTTGTGTATAGTTGAGTTGAAAAATCTACCAAATAAAAAAAAAATGTATCATTAAAAACCTCGTGTATTATACGTGTTAAATAAATCTAATTTTACATAGCAAATGATATAAATTTATATTTTTAAAAACTTCGTCTATTACACGTGTTATATAGATGTAACTTTGTATAGTAAATAATAAAAAAAAGTTATATTTTTAAAAATCCGGCGTTTTACATGAGTTGAATAAATATAATTTTGTATACCAATTAATAAAAAAATTTATATTTTTAATAAATTAGGATAACATTTAATATTAATTTATTATTTATATATTTAATATAAGATAAGTAGAAAAGAGAGGTATTTGTTTTAAAAATATATTAATTAACAATTTAGATTTGATGATAATATTTTATTAAAGTATGATAAGATTTAATATTAATTTATTTATTTAGTTAATATAAGAAAAATATAAATTTGAGGATACATTCTATGAATGACACGTGTCTAAAATTTGGTTTCTTTCATTATAGTAGATAGATATAATAAAATACAATACAAATTTTCAATACATAATACAATATAATACAGAAAAGAGGTACCATGCTAAATTGTTTTATTAATCTAATATATATAGTAATCAAGGGAAAAGATCAAATAGGAAGATTAATTTCGCTAGGAAGGATATGAAGCAATAAGAGGATGACATGTGGCAACATTTAAAATAAAGAAAAAGGGTATTTTAGTCAATCCAACCCTTTCTTCTTCCTTTTTCAAAACCCAGTAACTTCAAAACCCACCATTTTCAAAACCCACCATCTTCAACCATTTCTTCACTTTCTATCTCAACAATCACTACATTATAGTGCGATTTTCATCACCAATCAATGATTCAAACCCCCGATCAACGTGTTCTTCAGTTTTTTTGAAGAAAACCCAGTTTAATTTCATACAAAATCTCGTTTTTTCCGGTGATTTTGAAGATAATCACTCGATTTGTTCGATTCAATTGCAGATAAGTGTTTCTATCATTTCAAATTTCGTCAACTGATGAAGAAACGGGCTTCGATCCATGTAAAAAATTCTTTAATTTCATTTTCACGATCTGGGTTTTTATTTAGTCATTGCGTTTTACGATCTTGGCGGGGGTCCGGGGGCGGCAGCCCCTGGCGGGGTCCAAGGGGCAGAGCCCCTGGCTGGGGTTGGCTGGGGTTGAGCTGCAATTTTTTTTTCCGATTAAATTGCTGTACTAAAAACGCAGCAGAAAAATTAATTTTCCAGAAATTGGCTCATTTCGAAGACAGTAATTCGTAGACAATTCAGACAGTTCACAGACAATTCACAAACAGTTCAGAAACAGTTTTATGTGTCCATTGCGTTTTAGAAATAAGAGAGTTTTATGTGTTTTCTGCCTATTGCGTTTTAGAAAAAACACATTTTTAAATATCTTTAGTCATTGCGTTTTAGGTAAAACACATTTTTGAAGTGTTTTTAGTCATTGCGTTTTAGGTAAAACACATTTTTAGGTGTTTTCAGTCCATTGCGTTTTACAGAGAACACTTTCTTTTGTTATTTTAGGTCATTGCGTTTTAGAAATGAGACAGTTTTAAGTGTTTTCTGGCCATTGCGTTTTACAAATAAAACATTTCTTTGTGTTTTCTGGCCATTGCGTTTTACAAATAAGACATTTCTTTGTGTTTTTTGTGCATTGCGTTTTAGGTAAAACACCTTTTTATGTGTTTTCAGTCTATTGCGTTTTAGAAATAAGACATTTCTTTGTGTTTTCTGGCCATTGCATTTTACAAATAAGTCATTTCTTTGTGTTTTTTGTGCATTGCGTTTTAGAAAAATGTCATTTTTTAGGTTTTTTTTTCATTGCGTTTTACGTAACTGGTGGTTTTTCTATTGCGTTTTACACAACTGGGTTTAATTTTTTTTTTAAATATAGCAATAGTATACTCGTTTTAAAGATAAAAAACGCTCGTTTTTTTGGTGCAATTTTTTTAAAAAAATAATTTCATATGAAAGAGTTATTAACGTTTAAAAAATGAGGGGGGGAATTGGAGGAGAGAGAAACTATTGGCTTGGATTGACTAGAATGCCCTTGAACAAACTCACGCGCCTCTTTTCTTCTTTTCAATTTCCCTGATTTAATCTTAGCCTTTGATTAACTAAATTGATGGTCAAGACCACTTCCTAACCTTCCTAGCCAAATTAACTTCCTATTGTATCTCCACCCTAGTAATCAAATGAATTATTATAAAGTCATCTTGTTTTTTCTTGACTTTTGTCAGTTACTGATATATGTTGAAGAAAATTTTACAAGTACAAATTTACAAAATTAGTTCAGTATAAGAAGAATTCTATATATATATTTTATAAATTTGGTAGAATATGATATTCATTCAATATAAAATCGTAATATTAAATAATAAATACTAGTTTTTCTTAAGTCGCGCATTGCGGCGAATCCGAACAAATGACATTATAAAACAAAGGTGACTTGAAAATAAAACATGTTGTTTAGAAAGTGAAACCATTAGAATGATTTAGTTTATCAAAAATTAATATATGTTGTAAAAACGAAAAAAAATTATTAAAAAAATGATAAAGGAAATATATGGTTTTAAAAAAGGAAAAAAATTAAAATTATGTTATTAAAAGAAAATATAATAATAAATTATTATAATATATTAAATAAAAAACCTATATATTTTTATAAAAATAAAGTTAATATTCATGTTGCTTCATTAACAATATATATATATATATATATATATATATAGAACGATTAAAATTATGTTATTAAAAGTAAATATAATAATACATTATTATAATATATTAAATAAAAAATAATAAAAAGCTATATGTTATTATAAAAATAATGTTACTATTCATATTCCTTCATTAACAGTATATATAATTCTCGTTTTTTTAGTTTATAACATTTATACTATTTTTGTTGACGTACTTTTGAGTGTATGTGGCTTGGTTCGTGATCGACGTAGACGGCATTACACCGTCGTGCAACTCAGAGAACGACACACAAATGACGAACACACGAGAAAGAGTTGTTTTGGTTGATGACCTCATCATGATGATGTCACCATGATGATGCCATCATGTGAATTCAAATGCCAGCAAGCCTATATCGATCTTCTATTGATATTATGTCTATATCGATATATATATGTCTATGGATCCAAATAGCATAATATATCAATATATATGTGTGGATCGATATAGGCAGTGGCGGAACTAGAACATCAACTCAGGGGTATCCCAAAAAAAAAAATTTATCGTGCAATCATACAATATTAAAAAAAACGACAATAAATAAATAAAGTAAAACAATTACCTAATAGATTTGTCCTCTTCTTTTTTTCATAGCTTGAAATCGTTCCATCACATTCTCGTCTTTTACTTCACGTAAAAAATCATTTTCGACCGCACAAACCATAGCATTGTTCAAAAATTCTTGGCCAATTCGATTGCGTAAATCCGTCTTGACAAGCTTCAATCTCGAAAAACATCTTTCATTCGATTGCGTAAATCCGTCTTGTCTGCTTTGATGCTATACTCTAACCAACTACAATCATTAAACCAACTAACAACAAAACGTCTTTTTTTCCATAAAAGTCTTTAACGGGAAACTTATGACTACGAGGTTGAAAAGCCCCTTTAACAAGATATGACCTTCTTATGTCATCTATTTGATTTGGGTGATAACTAGTAATAGGTGGCCTATCATGTGGATCCGAAGGAAGATCATTCAAATCAATAATACCTCGTGTTGTTGGAATTGAAGTTGTAGGATTATCATTATCAACATTCGGACTTGCATCAACGTCATCATTTGCTTGGATATTCTCATTATCAACATTCGGACTTGCATCAACGTCATCATTTGCTTGGATATCATTACCAACATTCGGACTTGAATCAACGTCAACATTCGAAGAAGTTTTTTCATTCGGCATTGTATCATTATCATTAATTTCTTCGTATTTTCTTTTAAAAAAGTTCCCAATAAAAGCTTGTTTTATGGATTTTGGTTTCGTCATCACTTCAAAGTAACAACCTGTTCGTTCGAACAATTATCAATCAAACTAACAAGTGACAACCTGTTCGAACAATCAAACTAACAAATAACAACCTGTTCGAACAATTATCAATCAAACTAACAAATAACAACCATCAAACAAACCTGAATTCTGTTTCTGTCGCTGTTGCAGATTGCCAAAGTGCCAATTCTGTTCGAACTTCGATTTCGAAGATTATATTCTGACTTCTGTAGTTCTATTCGAAATCGAACAAACCTATTCGCAATCAATTATCATCAAACAAACAAGTAACAATTATAAATGAAACAATCTGTTCGAAATCGAAACAAACCTGTATTTTCTGTTCGAAATCGAACAAACCTGCCGAAGTTCAAGTGCCGATTATCAGATTATGTACTTCCGTTCGTTCGCTTTTTGGAGACGACGTCTCTCACGTCTGGTCGTTCAATGATCTGCCGAAGTCGAAGTGCCACTGATGTTCGTTCAATGTTGTTGGCTCTTTGTTCGTTCACGTCTGTTCGATATCCAACAGTGGTAAAACATGCCGCCCAATTGCCCAAATCAATAAGCATTCAATTTTGTGCTATTATTTACTTATTTGGGCTTAGCAAATGTGTTATTATTTACTTATTTGGGCTTACCTAATGTGTTATTATTTACTTATTTGGGCTTACCAACATCTTATTATTTTGTAAAAAAAAATTGAGGGGTGTCCTCGTACTTGTTCAGGGGTGTTCTATGTATAAAAATCGAAAAAAAAAATAAAAATTTAACACTACTAGTAAAAACTTGAGCTGTAGCCCGGGCTACGCCCCACATAACTAAAGGTCCGCCCCTGGATATAGGATTCATTTAATATAGCTATAACAACCCTCCTAAAACATCTTAAACGCTCTAGTTATAACCCGTATACTAATACGCGGCCCTAAATAACCTTTATAGTTATAAAAAAACAAAAATATTGGTTCCTTGCGGGCCGCGACCTAGTCCTCCAGGTCTGTCGCGGGGCGCGACGGAGTAACGGATGGCGACACCACAGGCGGCCACGTGTCCCTGTGTAGGATCGAGTTGTGACCCAAACGAGTCAATCGGAAGAGCTCTAATCTGTTTCAGAGGCGGAAACTAAGAAACATATGTGAAAAAACAGCTTGTTTCAATATTAATCGTCTTGTATATTGATTATAATCAGTTTACAGATCAAACGACGCTTCGGCAGCAGATCGGTACCGGAACAATGAGAGTTACAAATGAATCCGCTTGAAGGGTATTTATAGGAGTAGAATTTCGCTTGAAGATGACATGAACCATTTCAAGTGAAATCAACATTGTTGATTTCGCTTGAAGTGTCACTTGTCACTTTCAAGCTAAATCACTTCCTTCAAGCGAAATTACATTTAAAACAACCAAAAATCTCCAATTTTTTCGTACAAAGTGCCCTGATCTAACAAATCTAATACTAGACTCGATACAAGACGAAGTCGACAGACGTATGCACCAACAGACTCCCCCTCGGATGTTGACGAGTCTTAAGTGTCGAGTCTTCAACGTCTTCAGTCTTTATCAGTCTTTGGGCTTCCAGAATCTTTAACTGGCTCTTGCCTTTCTCTAATTTCTCTTGATCAGATCTCTTGATTCCTTAATTTCATCAGCATCAGCAATCTCAGGATCAGAACCTGGCTCTTTGTCATTCAGACTCCCCCTCAACTTGTGCTGGGATCGTAATCTGGCTATTTTCAGGTTCAAGCATCACAACCAGGCTCTCCTGCAAATCCTCTACCCAAAACATAAGTTCCATAAAGATAAGATATACCAATTCTAGAAATCTTGCTAACCACTTATAAACACAATCTGAACAAAATGATTTATCATGTAAGTCACTGATGAACCACTTGTATGTATATCAATTTCATTTCAAACATCTTTAAAACAACCTTTCAAAAACCTGTTCGTCATGCTCAACACTTAGAATTTTGAAAATCAGCTTTCCAACATCAGTTGTCTAAAATCTTTTTGGATTTTTAAAAAAAATGCTAAAACACACCGAAAATCTTTTTGGATTTTTTATATAACAGAAATGAAATGCAGTAAAGAAATATTTACATACAATGTTTTTGTGAGTTTGTGTAAGAGGATCATATCAGTTTTTGAGACAAATCACCAACACCGTTAAGCTTTAAACATTTTAAGTTCTAAACGATTCACTTAGATTGTTAGTATACTGATCCACTTAAATTTTCACACAAAGTTCGTTTCGAGATACGAGATTAATGTCTTAAGCACTTAAACTTATTCGTGTGTCCCACCTCAGAATATACTCCCGTATCCAGATCCCAATATTCAGTCTTACAGGTGAGTATACCTAGATGATATCTGTAAGGGGTTAAATTACGAGACCGTGAGAGCTCAGGTCAGAACTTCCGTTCAGCAGAGAGATGACGGCTCGACTTTTGGTGGGTCCCCTTTAGAGGATCTTTTTTACAACAGCATAGATTAGCAATTTTATTGTCTCATCATTTTATGCTGAGGGTGGCGCTATATTTCAAAGAAGCGTAAAGTATTCTCCGGGGACTAGGCCATTGCTTCCGCATTATCAGAAGTCCCAGGATAATACCCCAGATATCACTAAGCATAAAGACCTAGTATCTCAGAAAGAGGGGTCCTTCAAACAAGATTTCGGGGGTTACCCATATATCCGAGAGATGTTACCCACGATATAAGCAAGTTTGAATTTAGGTTTATATCTCGTCACAATCTACTAAATGTGCAAAAACCTACTGGCATATCATCAGTGAGACCGTTTATCACTATTTAACTTTCTATTTCTTTAGCATGCCGTGATCGTCCACTGATGTACTATCATTTCCTCTTTTTGACAACAAACCTCATTTTTAATTTTATTATGTTTTTGAGTTTTTCAAATTTTCAAATGTTTTTGGATTTTCTGAAATAATTTTTTACTCCCCCTAAAATGCAAACACATTTTAGGAAATTTGAAAACAAACTGTACAATAAAGTGACAACTGATATCGAATTACTTCACTTCGCCATCCTCTTGGCATAAACAATCAGAACTCCCCCTCACAACAAACTATTTTCCCATTGTGATTTCAAAACACTTAAGTTTGTTTTAATCAAATGGTTTTTCCGGAAAATTAGTTTTGTTGATTTTCAAATCACTTGTAGGTTAGGGGATAAACTCATCATTTTGTTCTCCAAAATACCACTTGTAAGTATGGTCCAATCAAGTTCAACTTAATGACCTTGATTAACCATTTGAAGATGAAACCTTCTTCAACCACTTGCAGGTTCACTCACCAACCATCCCATTTGTAAATCAAAATATAACAATATAAAGATATCACCTGTAGATTTACCATACAAACATTTCAAGAATGATGCCGATTCCTGCTCCACTCTTACCAACCTGGGAGCTCCGGCAAGTAAGGAATTTATGGTGAAAATGCTGTCACCCAAGCCTGACCAGCCTTTGGTGATTTTGGTGGCAAACATCTGTCTCACCAACATTTTGATTTGTAAAATTCTTGAGCATCCTTCACTTTCCTGTCAACCATCTTTCCAAAAATATGTTTAACATTTCCATTAAACACCTTTTCAGCATCAAATTCTTTCTTATCCGCAAAGAATTGACCTGATATCTCAAATCTACCTTTTGATTTTAGATTATCTTTCGACAATGACGAAAAGTTTTCCTCGTTCAACTCAGGAACGGAATTATCAACCTTTTTCTCAACACATGACTCCTCTGATTTTATGGAATTAGATTCATTGTCAGAACTTCTTTCAGATTTTACAACCCATTTTTGTTTGTTTAAATCAACTCTTCTTTTGTAAAAACGTTTTGAACTTTCACCTTCTTCAGAAGTTGAATTTTCAAACACTTTCGATTTCTCAGTTGGTTGATTCTTTTTATCAACAACTTTCTTGTTTGTTTCAAAGTGAGAAGAAACTCCCTGTTTAGAATAAATGGACTCTTGGCAGTTCCAAGCAATATGTCCAGTCTTTTGACACTTGAAACAGGTTCTTCTATCAACTCTCTGAGCAAACTTCTTCACATATTTCTTGACTTCAGCAAGAAACTCTTGATTTGATTGTTTCCAGAATGGTTTCTTCTGCTCTTCTTCAGAACTTCCTCCTGAAACAAATTTAGTTTTTGGATTATAATTTTTCTCATTTTTATAGTTTTCCGGGGGAATGAAACCTAATCCATTCTTTTTGTAATTACCGTTATGGTTTGGTTTCTTTCGATAACCTGAACCAAAACTATAACCCTTTTTCTTGTTCAATCTCTGTTGAACTCTTGAAGTGTACTTTTTAGGTTTTTCATGAAGATTTAAATCTTTTATTTCAGAAATATTAATTTCTGTTAATTTGAAAACCTGTTTGATCATTTCAGTTTTGACACTTCTTATTGGGAATTCCTCATCAGAATATAATTTGTCTGAATCATTCAAAGTATATGCCACTTTGACTGGTCCATCATTCAAATTAGATGATAACAAGAATTCTTTATTGTAAACCCTTTTAACCGGTGAACTCGGACTCTTTTCAAACGAACTCGAACTTTCAGACTTAGACTCCGGTTTTGACTCTTCATCCATATCCAACACCTGATCGACCACACTTTTTAATAATTCAGACTCATGATCAGTGTCAGACGCTGTGAAAGTAACATCAATATTATCTGGTAATTCATCAATGATTTCAGACTTTAACTTGATGTTGACTGCCTTTTTTAGACGCTCCTCATTAGGATTCCTGGGAGAATAACTTTCATGGATCGGGGGCGGACATCTGCTATACTTGACACTTTGTTTCTTACGAGTATCAGTATCTTCAGTCTTTTTCTCCATGAATGCTTCAAGACCCGCCACAGTTGGATAAACACGATCAATCAAATAATCACAAGTAGTGTAACTCAACAGTAATCGTTTAATCCTTTCACTCTCAATTTTCTCAAGTTCCACTTCCTGTTTCAGCTTAGCACAGTCTTCAATATACTCATTGATGACGCTCTGCTTTGTCATTAATGTTGCGCTCATTTTTGTCATTGCATTTTCAATATCTGAATTTGTTCTTTTCAGACTATCAACTGTTTTGTTGAGCACATCATACGACTCCTTCACATACTTTATATCAGACAATAAAGTTAGTGCATACATATGTCGTCTTCGTCTTTTATCAAGTCTCGGGTTCGTTGCGGATCTAAACAATCATGGCATCACATGTGACATCATGGTATATGAACATATGGAAACAGAATTAGGTGACCGTTTGAAGTTGTAACTTTTTGAATATGTCGTGACCGTTTGTAGAGGTTACCGTTTGAAGAGTGTGTCCGTTTGAAGCATGGTATGCCATCTTCAAACGGTCAGGGTCTTGTCCTATAAATACCCCTCAAACTTTCATCATTTGTAACTTTCCGGCCAGAGCAACGAAGTGCTGCCGAAGTGTTGTCAGGTTGTAAAACGTCTTATAATCAATCATACAACTGTTTAGTGAGTAAATCTAGCTGAATTGCACTCTACACGTCTGTTTCCGCCTTTCGTGTTGAGATAAACTCTTCTGAACAACTCGTTTGGGTCTGAAAACGATCCTACAAGTGGTATCAGAGCTCAGGAGGAAGAGTTCATACCAATTTAGTTGCTTTTTCTATCTTCTACACCTTCTTTTCAAAACTGAACAAGTTTTCACGGATAAAATCGGCTAAAACTTTCACAATGTGTGCGTATTTTAACAAACCCTTGAAAGTTTCAGCTTAAAATTCGAAGTAAAAGTGATTGAATGGACAATATGATGAACCAAACCCCTAACCTACAAAGTGGTAAAATTAACAAAACTTATTTTCCGGAAAAATCATTTTGGTTAAAACAAACTTAAGTGTTTTGAAATCATAATGAGAAAATAGTTTTGTGAAAGGGGGAGTTCTGATTGTTTATGCCAAGTGGATGGTGATTTGAAGCGATTTAATATCAGTTGTCATTTACTTGTATAGTTTGTTTTCAAATTTCCTTTAATGTGTTTGCATTTTAGGGGGAGTAATTTTTCAGAAAATCTTCAGAAAATAAAAAAACATTAGAAAATTTGAAAAAGACAAAAACATGATAAAATCAAAAATAAGTTTTGGTGTCAAAGAAGAGGAAATGATAGTACATCAGTAGACAGTTACAGTATGCTAAAGATATGTAATTAAATAGCGTTAAACGGTCTCACTGATGATATGCCGATAGGTTTTCATACATTTAGTAAACTTTTTCGGGATATAAACATAAATTCAAACTTGCTTAATTTGTGGGGAACACTACTTGGATATATAGGTAACCCCTGAAATCTCGTTTGAAAGATCCCTCTTTCTGAGATACTAGGTCTTTATGCTCAGTGATATCTGGGGTATTATCCCGGGGATTCTGCTGAATGGAAATTCTGACCTAGTCCCCGTATAATACTTTCCGCTTGCTTGAAACATAGTGCCGCCCTGAGCAAATTGATGAAACAATAAAATTGATAGTCATTGCTGTTGTAATTCAAAAGATCCTCTACAGGGGACACACCAAAATTCGAAGCCGTCATCTCTCTGCGTATACGGAAGTATCGACCTGAGCTCTCACGCCCCTCGCAATTTAACCCCTTTACAGATATCATCTGTGGTATACTCACCTGTAAGACTGAATATTGGGATCTGGATACGGGAGTATATTCAAGAGGTGGGACACATGAATGAGTTTAAGTCCTTAAAATATCTAACTCATATCCTGAATCAGTTGAAATTTGTGTGAAAATTTAAGTGGATCAGTATATCGGCAATCTAAGTGAATTGTTTAATTCTTAATGTGTAACTAAGCTCAACAGGTACTTGTGACTTGTCATAAACTGATATGATCCTCTTGCACAAACTCACAAAAATAGTGTATGTAAATATTTCTTTACTGCATTTCATTTCTGTCAATAAATCCAAAAAGATTTTAGTGTGTTTTAGCATAAATTTTTGAAAAATCCAAAAAGATTTTCGACAACTGATGTTGGAGAGCTGATTTTCAAAATTCCAAGTGCTAGACATGATGAACAAATGGTTTGGGAGTATGTGTTTTGAAAAGAAAAATGATTAATTTTTGCAAATGGTTCATCAGAATTTATCATTGATAACTCATTCTTTGATTGTATAATTTCTGCAAGTGTTTCGGTAGATGGTGAGATTATTTTACAAGTTATCATCAAAAAATTTATTTTTGGGTAGAGAATGTGCAGGTTATTTGAATGATAGAGAGTCAGGTTCCGATACCTGAGGACTCTGTGTTTTCAACAAGCCAGACTGCGATCCCAGCATATTGAAAGGGGGAGTCTGAAGACATCCAAGTAGAGATTGATCGTGAGGAGTCTGTTGATGTTGAAGAGAAGAAGGAGATAAAGATTTGAGGATACTTACAAACGTCAAATACTTCAAAGAGTTCAAAAGGACTGATAAAGACTGAAGATGCGAAGACTCGACACTTAAGACTCGTCAACATCTGAGGGGGAGTCTGTTAGTGCATACATATGTCGTCTTCGTCTTATATCAAGTCTCGGGTTCGTTGCGGATCTAAACAATCATGACATCACAAGTGAAATCACATAGGTGACATCACAAGTGACATCACATAGGTGACATCACATGTGACATCATGGTATATGAACATATGGAAACAGAATTAGGTGACCGTTTGAAGTTGTAACTTTTTGAATATGTCGTGACCGTTTGTAGAGGTTACCGTTTGAAGAGTGTGTCCGTTTGAAGCATGGTATGCTATCTTCAAACGGTCAGGGTCTTGTCCTATAAATACCCCTCAAACTTTCATCATTTGTAACTTTCCGGCCAGAGCAACGAAGTGCTGCCGAAGTGTTGTCAGGTTGTAAAACGTCTTATAATCAATCATACAACTGTTTAGTGAGTAAATCTAGCTGAATTGCACTCTACACGTCTGTTTCCGCCTTTCGTGTTGAGATAAACTCTTCTGAACGACTCGTTTGGGTCTGAAAACGATCCTACAAAATCTTCTTTAATTTTCTCTAAATCAGCAATCTTCTTATCTTTCTCCGCACAAACTTGGCAGGATTCTAAACACTTCAAACATGGTTTTTCAACTTCAACCATTTTTTCAACTATTTTTTCAACCTCGATAACCTTCTCGACTTCAACGATCTTCTCTACTACTTTCTCAGTTGCTGGTTCAACATTAGCTTCTCCAGCTTCTGTCTTTACTTTTTCATCAGCTAGCATTCTTGCTGCTTCCAACTCTCACCTCAATCTGGCAATCTTCTTCTGATTTAGCATCTCCATTTTATCTGCAAAGAAGAAATTAAAGCTGTCAGGATCTAAGCCTTTTCTTGCTTTATTAAGATGTTCTTCTTCATCATCAGTATCAACATCACTTCTAAGATCTGGAAAAATCGGGATTCTTTTCTCACTAGTCTCATCTTCACCCAGAACTCTAGCAACAAAACACAATCCTTGCGGAATATATTTATCCCAGTTAAATCCCCCTGCAACTAGACCTGAACCTTGTGGAATGTAGTCATTGATATTCGCTAATTTACACATATTTTAGTCCCCCGTTTTACCCCTATTTTATGCGTTTTCGGCCGTAAAACCGTCATTCGGATGCTTAATCATCTACACTTTTGTTTACAGGCCTAAAGCAGCATACCAGACAAGATGATAGCGAAAACGAGGACTTTCCGGACAAAACGACGAAGCTGCGAACATTCTGTTAAGAAAACTGACCTGGGCGTGTGGAACGATCGTGCGACCTAATGCACGACCGTGCGTCTCCGACAAATGAGAGTCAGTCCGGCAATGAACGAGGGTGCGACTCAGCGTGCAAGGCAATCAAGGCCATCCCGGTGATGCACGGGCGTTCCATACCCCGTGCGGATCCGATGTCCAGCTAAATCCCGGAACTGAACGACCAGTGCAACTAGGCGTGCAACAAGAACCCGGAAATGAATGACCGTGCCATCTGAAGAACGGTCGTGCGAGACCGAAGACCAGTCAAGATCTGTGACGTCATGCAGTATGGTGCACCATACCTACAATAATTGCTTAAAGTGAACGGTGGTGCAACAGGATGACGACCGTGCGAAACCGAAAAAATATAAAAACTTGCAGAAACATTCTGCTCAAAACTCTGGAATTTTGGAGAGCAATTCAGGCGATTTTCAGGCTCCGGAGGCATTAGCTCTCACCCGGATTCAAGCCACATTGTCCCGATTAGCTCGATTACTATCCGGATTCTTAATCTTATGCTTGTTTATGGTTTGGTTTTCTAATCTTTCCATTATTTTGTTAATCTTTCAAGCATTTAGATTAATATTTATGTATTATTGTAGCCTTTGGGCAAAAACACAACAATCCCTTGCTTGAGTATAGCCATTAGTATGTTAATCTTTGTTTGTAATGACATTTGGAAGTATTTTCTATGTTAATCTTTGATGATTAGTTTGCAACCTTGTTATTGATATTGATTTCTTAATTATAAGTAATTGTGTTGGATGATTGGGATTTGGTTAGTTAAGATAGTTGAAAAATGAAGCTTAATTAATCTTGTATTAGTAAACTTTGAACTTGGTTAACTAGTTTAGCTTGGTTTAAATGTGTGCATCATGATACTAGAAATGGTTAGTGATTTAATAAAATGTAATTATTGTTAATCAAGAAAGCTTGCCGTCACGTAAGGACCTAAACGGGTTAAATGGTGTCGTTATGAATTCTTGCCATGATTTGTTAACTTAGTTAGTAGTTTAGGCCAAAATTGTTATCTTGGTGAATTTATGTGTAAGATTTGTAAAATGAACTCGGTTGTGATTTAATCTAGTTTATGCTTGTCTCGGTGGTTGCATTGTGTTTATCGGTGTCCCTTTCCTTGATTAAGTGCGGTTAGAAAACTCCTAGCGGATGACTAACTTATTTTTAAGAGATTTTCATAGACATTTATCAATTGCACGTTAAAGAACAATTTTAGGTGGTTAAAGTGTGTTTATCGTTTTAACTTTCTGAATGATTGTCATGTTAGGATTCCCGAAAGGGATACTAATTGTCTTAAAATGGAAAATTGACCGAATGCTTCTAGTGCCAAAACCGACTTAGTTGACATACTTTGGTTGTGTATTAAGCAAGGCTATTTATCTAATTTTCTACTATGTTTTATAAGTATTTGTTTATGCTTACTTTAGTTCATTAGAAATCAAACAACCTATGTTTTTACCGGTAGTTTAGTGACAAAGGTCTAGTATTATTTCTCCGCCCATTTCCTTGGATCGATACTTGGTTCTTACCGATACTTTACTACATATATGACGGGGTACACTTGTCTCTTTCGTGTGTGTTTTGATGTTAAAGTAATAATCACTTTTATAAATTTAAAACCGAATCATGTGTAATTTCATTGCAAAATTATGTATATATACGCACACCTCAGTCATCCCAGCTAAATCCCTCGGCAACAAACTCATCATCTTGATCAATTATTCCAAAATAAGCTTTCTTATTTGCTTCTTCGATCATTTTCCGTTTGTCATCCACAATTGGCCGAGCATGTGCAGTTTGTGGTTCTTTTTGTTGAGTAATCTGATGAAAAAATGATTTCTGATAATAATTGTTCTTTTCTTGATTCCCGTTGTTTCTTGGTTTTTGCATTCTCGTTTAAAATGACCTTTTCCTTTGCACCGGAAACAAGTAACCTTTGATTTGTCAAAACCCAAAGGAGAAGTAGCCATTCCTCGAAACTCATCTCTACCAGTAATTTGCTGAAACTTTTCTGCCCTTCTCCAAGCACTAGCTAAACACCACTTCACATCCATCAATTCAAGCTCCTCAGCATCAATTTGGTCATAATCTTCTTTTGTAAGCATCGGATTTCCAATCTTGCCATCAATCAAATTTTCATACGTTTCCAACATAGCAACAAGTGATGCCATGTGTTGCTTGGCAATTTCTGGAGACAAATTCTGACCATTATGAATGTTTAAAGTGACGTTGCATTGAAGATTTGTTGAATTCTGTTGTTGAGGATTTGATGTTGTATGATTCGGATCAAAGCTTGAATATGAAGATGAAGATCCACCACTCTGTGTCACATTACTACTCTTTGTACCAGATGAGCTGCCAGCACTAAAACCAGTTTGGATCTTTGGACTAGAGCTGGGGGTAGCTTCAAACTTGTTTCCTCTGTAATACAAACTGACATCTTGTTTAGCATTTGGATTCGTCATAATAGCAGTTTTCTGAATATCCAATTCCTGTTCTTCAATTTTCTGAATGAACTGTGCCAAGTTCATACTCTCAGACTTTCTTGTGTGTTTTAAAATCATCAAATAAGTTCCCCACTTATGTTGTGGTAGTGCTTCAGCTAGTTTATTGACCCACTCATCATCCTCTTTCTCAATGTTAAATCTTTTCATTTCCAATACTAGATGACAATATCTATCAATGGTCTGCTTTGTTGTTTCATGGTCGAAGCCGAAAACATATCAAATGATTTCTTCAATAACGCCTTTTTGTTTTTAATCATATCTGCGCTTCCTTTGAATTTCTGAATCAATGCTTCCCAAATTGACTTAGCTGTTTTATCATGTTGGAGCAAAACAAATATATTTTCTTTAATCGCTTGTTGAAGGATACTTATCATCATTTTCTCACTTGTAAATTTCAATTTGTCACCCTCAGAATAGTCACAAATTGCTTTTTCAATCCCACGTTCATTCTTTGGTTTCTCATAATCTTTCAACAATGAACACCATGCATCAAATTTATAAGCTTGCACCCAATTCTCGAATCGATTTTTCCATCCTTGAAAATCTTCAATGTACATAAGTTTTGGCGGTTTCTGGTGAGTTCCCGTTTCATTCTCATTGTACACAGTTTCAGCAGCAGTAACTGGAGCAACGGGTGTCGCGAACGCATTATAAAATTCTTCAGCCATGTTTCGGTAAGTTTTCACAAAAATTACAAGTCTCAAACGGAATCAGAACCCAAGCGAAATTCCTATCTGAAGTGGAATAACCCTGAAGCGAAATCACCACTCAGAAGCGAAATCAGAACCCTGAAGCGAAATCAACACCCTGAAGCGAAATCAGGTGTAATTTCAAGTGAAATCTCAATTTCAAGCGAAATCTGATAAAATTTCAAGCGAAACCACGTTTTCAAGCGAAATCAACCTTCTGATTTCGTTTGAAATGTTGCTGATGTCATTTTTGCGATCTGTTTTCAAGCGAAATAATGCATATTTACCATATTTAAGCCGAATTAATGTCCAATTCTTTCAAGGATTACTTAAAACACTATTATGTATGTTATATGTGAAAATCAGACCATTTTGACTATGAAATTTTATAAATTTTCAAAAAGAAAGTGTAGAAGTCAGAAAAAATGGCTGTTTTTGGCAAGAACTCTTCTTCCTGAGCTCTGATACCACTTGTAGGATCGAGTTGTGACCCAAACGAGTCAATCGGAAGAGCTCTAATCTGTTTCAGAGGCGGAAACTAAGAAACAAATGTGAAAAAACAGCTTGTTTTAATATTAATCGTCTTGTATATTGATTATAATCAGTTTACAGATCAAACGACGCTTCGACAGCAGATCGGTACCGGAACAATGAGAGTTACAAATGAATCCGCTTGAAGGGTATTTATAGGAGTAGAATTTCGCTTGAAGATGACATGAACCATTTCAAGCGAAATCAACATTGTTGATTTCGCTTGAAGTGTCACTTGTCACTTTCAAGATAAATCACTTCCTTCAAGCGAAATTACCTTTAAAACAACCTAAAATCTCCTATTTTTTCGTACAAAGTGCCCTGATCTAACAAATCTAATACTAGACTCGATACAAGACGAAGTCGACGGACGTATGCACCAACACCCTGTGCGTGTTGGGTCTAGTGGGCTAATTCGACCAAGCTAGGGCCTAGTCTAGGTCCCTCGTGGGCCACGGGGGAGATAAAGGAATGGGTCGCGAGCCGCCCTTCGACCTGCCTATAAAAGGAGCTCCCCTGCTCCGTTCATTCTCGTTCAAAATTCCTTTCTTTTCTCTGACATATAGTGCAATTATACTCTGGAATAATACCCCCTACAAAGCGAAGCTCTGCCTCGTTGTAAGTATTATAACCCCCGATCACGTATTTGTTACCCTACCCGATTGATCTAGGACTCTGTAACGCTTGTCAATGCTCTGCCTGACTTAGTTCGTTGGAGTTCTGTCTTGTGTTGTATGGCTAATGTGATTTGGGTTATCTTACTAACACGTGTGCATTGTTTAATATTAATAGATAATAACCAGAATAATCATTAAGAAGCTATAGTATTATCTAAGTCTACAATGTGAGTCATTCTCCTTTTCTCACAATTTGTGAGCCATTATTTCAAATGTTTTTCCAAAACTATAAATGTTTATCAATTACAATTACAGTGATTAAGTCTTTGTAATCTACAATTGCTGCCTGTATTATGGGATTTGTATACAGTACTTGATAACCTTCACAATTGGGCACGAGTATCCAATGTGTGATATGACCATAGTCACAGATCCGTCGAGTGACACGTATTGAACGAGTAATTGGGTAGATATAAATATTGTAATCGCCCTTAATACAAATGTAATAACAACTGATGTTTTACAAAGTACTTGCCAGTATTTCTTGCTGATAAAACCTTTTTAAAACGCGTTTCAGGTAACTTAGTATGAAGCCAATAGAAGCCAGCTGGAGAGCACTGAAGGCTTAAAGAAGTGCCTATAAAAGTAACCTAAATAAAAAGGACTTTATGTTTTCAAAAGTTAGGGTTTATCCCTATAAATGTATTGCAAATGGAGCTTGGGTTTTATCCCATTTATTTATTATAAAAGTTTGGTGCTTTAATCTCTAATAATTTTTCCTAACTACGGTCCTAATGTATAAATTCCGATGCCAAATTAATAAACACCGATATCACCCGCTTTGTGTACGTCACTTGGCCGCCCGCTCCCGGGGCAGGGGTCGGGGGCTGCGACAATAGCTGCCATCGATATAAGGCAACATCGAAATAGACTTCATTATGGTTCTTATGTTTCATTTGACTAATATCGATATAAACATATCTGGTCTATATCGATACATATATAAAACTAGATCAATGTTTATTCTCTATTTCGATGTGTATCATTATAGTCATGTCTATTTTGATGTTGTTTTGATTGCTATATTCTATATCGATTTAACTCTGCTGTATAGACTATAAATATAGCAAAGGCTCTGTTTCATTAAGTGAGAGAGGACGGTTCAGAGAGTTTAGGGCAAATATTGTAAATCTTGTAATGTTACTCTGCTGAAATCAATACTTGAGCTTTGAGTGTGATATCTTTCTTGTATTGATTGTGTTCTTGCTTCGACTTGCATACAAACTTGGATTCCGCACTTTTTGTGTGTGTTCAAAACAAGGAATAGGTTTCTCTAAGATCCTCATTAGGGACCTACAAGTGGTATCAGAGCTTTGGCTCATTTCCTTGTTGAAAATCAAGCATATTAATGAGATTTGAGTGGTTTTTGAGTGTTTATTGAAGAGTTCTTGGACAAAAACTGAAAACCCACCTTCTTGGATGATTATTTGGACTAAAACTGACTAAAATGGTGTTATTTGTTGATAATTTTGGTTGAAAACTTGTTAAAACATTGAAGATCATCAAAAACCTGAATTTTAGTGATTTTTAGAGTTTAAAATTTGAATTCCATATTTTCCGGTGACAAGCTTGGCCGGAATTTCTTGCCGGAATAGTACTTTCCGATGAAGTGTTTTTATTGGTTGACCTGCAAAAAGATTGGTGGAGCAGAAGTGTACCAGTTTGTCTCCCTGCACACACAGTTTATGTCTCTTTCCTGTTCGACATAATCCCTATATCGATTCCTAATATCCTTATATCGATCCCACACATTCATCTCTATTTCGATCCCTAGTTTTATGTATATATCGATATATATAGAATTTCTATCTATTTCGATATTAAAGGCATATTTCGATAGAAGTGATATATCGAATTAATATCTATTTCAATATTAGGTCATTTTTCGATATAAAAGTCATATTGAAGTCTATTTCGATAGAAGTCTATTTCAATTGTTAAGTCTATATCGATTCCCATCTTTGTCACCTTGTTATCACAGTAGCTTTATAACTTGGTAACTCGTTTGCATTTAATTAATAAAAAAAATGAGTACACATCTTTGGGGTACCAGCAATACCCAGAGAACACCGTTTTGGGAGCAACCACTCAGGTCGTCCGCGATGATTTAGGAAAGCCAATGGGCATTCGTTTCTAATCAAAACCAAAGCATTAAAAATTTATTGGTAAGCGATAATGAGACGGAAGTGGGAATCGTCCACCGAAGCTTTTTCATATAAACGATTACCCGAGATGGCAAGGTAGATTCCGCACATACGTTCTTGGACAGAATACATAGTTATGGCCTTGTTTTACTACCCCTTTCAATCCAGCAATTGAGGAAGCTGGATCTAATTCTGTGACATTGGCAACTAGGTCCGATGAAGATTAGAAGGCTTAGGATCTAGAGAAAAAGGCTTATGCAATTCTTACCCAAGCGCTTGCCAAAGACATTTACCATCAGTTTATAAGTTGTAAAAACACAAGAGATTTGTGGGAGGCGTTGAGAGCTAGAGGTGAAGGAAACGCACAGTCCCGAAAGATCAAGCATGATCTTCTTAAGAAAGAATTTGAAGGGTTTAGGTGTATGGAAAAGGAATTGCTTGAAGCAATGACAACTAGGTTTCATCATTTGTTCAGTGAAATGTTTGTTTACAGAGTTGATGCTACTCATCAAGAAATGGTCACAAGATTTGCAGATGGTTTACCATCGCAATGGAGTCAATTTCTGGAAATTCTTAAGAAGAATGGAGAGTTGGGTAGATTGGGGATTTATAACTACATACAGAAGTTGGAAAACAAACACGAAGAGGACATAAGAAAAGGCAAAAGAGTACCTGTTCCTTAGAATCCAGAGATGTATTATGGAATCGGTATTGGTGGTATTCAAGGTGAAACTCAACTCACACAACATGCCAGACCTAAAACTGCATTTGTGTCAAACTCCAATCCTGTCTGAGTTCAACCATCTCCAGCTTCACTTAGTGCACCAAGTGAAACTCAAACTGCATTTGTGTCAAAATCCAATTCTGTCTGGGTTCAACCATCTCCAGCTTCACTTCCACCACCACCTGCTAATCCCTACCCTCCAACAAAACAAGCTTACTATGGAAGTTTATCTAAACCTTATGGTGGACCGACATCTAACCCAAATACAGTCCGTCTCGATACCTCCAATTTCAGCAAAGTTAGTGTAGAGGTTGCCAAGGAACACATGGAGCTTCTAAACACATTGGTGACTTCCTATTGCGGATTATTAGCTGGTGAGATTGGTAACATCAATTTAACAAGTGAAGACTATGCTCAAATAGATAAAGGGGAAATGGAGTTGATCGATATCAAATGGGCTTTTGCAAGTGCTGTGAGAAGAGAAAAGGATTTTATGGAAAGAACAGGAAGAACTAGCTTAGAAAGTAGGAAGGTTACTCCGTATGGGTTTGATAAAAGGATGGTTACTTGTTTCAACTGCAGAGAAAATGGGCACTTTAAAAGAGAATGCATGAAACCCCCACAACAAGGAAATCAGTATCCTTTCAACAGAAATCAAGTAGTTAACAATGAAAGAACAATGGTTCCTGCAAACAATGCCAATCGGGCGTTGATTGTTCAAGTTGATGAAAGCTGTGATCGGTATGCACAATTAGGAAATGGTGGTAGAGGAGGAACTGCATACTACGCTGAAGTTGTAAAGAATGCTAGCGATGGGGAATCTTCGGGAAATGATGACAGTTCAGGGTATAGCGGTAGTTCAGATGAAGAAGGATCGAGTTCAGGTGAAGATAGATATGAAACTGAGCTGAGGGAAGATGTTGATGCTGAGGTAGATAATGTGATTGCTGAAACCGAATCGACGTATAGCAAGGAAGCAGCTTTGGAACAAAAAATTGAAGGCTCATCTGATGATTTTTCCAAGCATCTTTTAGAAGTTGGATCATCTACTTTTCGTACTGCATTCATGGCTCGTTTGGATTGCCAATCCAGTCAGGTAAGTCTCAATAAACCTATCTTGTCTAAGTGTGTTGAATGTATGGTTTTAAAAGGTAAATACTTAGAACTAGAAGGTAAATTTGATCACACCAAGAAACATCATCAGAATTTGATTGTAGATTTGACAGAGTGCATTGAGGCAAACACAGCTTTTAAGAAAAATGAAAAGGAATTTAAAACGACAATTGAAATCTTAAGGAAAGATAATTCTGAACTTAAGAAAACCATTCTTAATAAGCAAATTGGTAATAATAACTACATTAATATCATTGATGAAACAAAGAGAGAGCTAGCCCATGCACGATGTGAACATGATGCAATCAAACTCAAGTTGGACAGTTACTCCAACTCGAGATATGTTTTAGATCATATCATCAATGTTCAAAAGAAGAAAGGTGATTTAAAATGCATTGGCTATCAGACTTGTCCTCCTCCGGTTAGACACAAATACACCAAAATGACAGATGACGAGGATATGCCACATTTTGAGCCCACTGTTCCTTTAGATCTTGCTGAATTTACAACCGGTCTAGGGTTCACTAAAGGTGCATCCTCAAGTCAAAGTTAATCGGATGAAGTCAATGATTCAAAGTCTGTGATTAATTAGAGTCCTCCCATTTTTGAGGATTGTGATAGTTCAGATGAAGAGTCAGATGAGGACAATCCTAAGCAGTCAAAGACGGTAACAAAAGAGGAAAGCATGCCTCTCGAAAATCACATTCTTTGTGATCTACCTGCAAAACCGTCTGTGATTGCCACATTCAAATCTGTTGAACCTCCTTCTAAGAGTTATGAAAATGTGAACTTGCTTTACACATTGATTGGATCTGATAAAATATATTCAGATAAGGATTTCCTAATAAAAAAATGTCAACCAATCTTTGATTGATAAAGTTTTCGAGGATTCTACTAGTAAGTTTTTGGGGAAGTCGAGCCCAAGAGTTGTAGCAACTCAGTGTGCTCCCATCCCAAAATATGAAGTTAGAAAGAAATACGGGAATCAAAAATTGCAATCTCAATACAATCAACGAAAGCAAAGTCACCCTAACCAAGGAAAAGGAAAAGGCAAACAAAGCCAAAACAAGAAGAAGGTTAAGAATGTGAACTTTGTGAAATCCCGAGGGACTGATACAACTGAATCTTTTGAAAACAAATCAAACACGGACTTTGTTATACAAAGTCAAATTTTAAAAAGAAACATTCAAAACAACTGCACACAACACACAAACTGTTGTGATGTAGGACCAAGTACCTCAAGATTACGAAGTTCATCATCAAGCTATTACAGTCATGATACTCCGAGGTTTGTTGAGCGGAGATCATGCTTTGAATACGGTGAGTATGGACACATTGTCAAGAATTGTCCATATCATACCAAGGGAAAAACAAAAGTTGATGCCCCAATGGTAACAGTTACCATACAAATTCTGTTTCACCAAAACAAGACTCTCGTCTTGTTAAACAACGAGAAATGAAGAAGAAAAATAAACAAAGAAAAGAAGTTGAGAAAGTTTTGAAACTAGAGGTTGTCCAAACACAGTTTGTTAAACAAGATGTTAAAAAAGAAAAACAGAAACAGATTTGGAAATCAAAACCTGTAATTGTTTCAGGGGGAGCTCAAACAATTCCAAATCATCAGGAAATCGAAGTCACAATTCTCGATGATGCCGGACGACCCAAGTCAACGAAGGCTTTGGTCCCCTTCTCCAACTAATCGTTAAATGAGTGTACAGGATGTTCCAGGAGGGACTATTGATGGTCGTAGGATTGTTGATAGTAGAGCATCCATCACTTGATCGGCGACATGAGGCTCCAACACAATCAAATTCAATCGTGCAAGCATCTGATATCACCAATACTACCAATCCCCTCTCGGGTTACCGCATCCCCACACTTGGGATACATTGTCCCCAATGTATGGTGCACTTTATAAACCTAACCCAAGAGCCTCTAAAAATTTAGGGACACAAAGCCCTATCTTTTTTCCTTAATCTATTGGTTCACCAGCTCGGCGTCGCATCATAGTTAACTTAAAACATACTTTCTAGTATTTGACCTTACAAAAGCTCAATCTATAAGTATAAAGTATTACACTTGGGTAAAATATGAATAGTTTGGATAATTTATAAGCTTTGTGTTATCTACTATAACTTCCACCCAATGGTTTCAAGTTGAGATCCCAAGTTATCAGGCTTGCCTCTTATTGTGGGCGTGGGATGAGATGATTAGTCCCCAAATTTATTTTTTATAACATAGAACTTACAAGTCTGGATAAAGCTCTTGGATCTGATCTTCTTGCTTCCTTTTACAGTAAAGGGTCGATCGTGGAGGGTAGTAGTTTGTCCTTCATCACTCTTATTCCGAAAAACAAGGATCCGGTTGGGCTAAAAGATTACAGGCCTGTAAATTTAATTGGGGTGATTAGCAAAACTATATCCAAGATCTTAGTTAATCGGCTGAAGAAGGTAATTGGAGGCATCATTACTGAAAACCTGACGACTTTTCTTAAAGGAAGGTACATTCTCGATAGCCCTTTAATGTTAAATGAACTTATGGCTTGGATTAAAAAAGATAATAAAAAAGCTTTTCTTTTTAAAATTTATTTTGAAAAGGCTTATGATAACGTTAATTGGAAGTTTCTTTTAGACATTATGAGTCAAATGGGTTTTTCCAGGGTTATGGGGTAAATGGGTCGAAGGGGTTCTATTTTCTGCTAGATCCTCGGTGCTTGTGAACGGGTCTCCTACTTTTAAATTTAGTTGTTCCAAAGGGGTTAGAAAAGGAGACCCGTTGTCACCTTTTATGTTCCTTCTGGTTATGGAGGCTTTATCTAGCATTTTCTGTAAAGCGGGGGATGGAGGATTATTCAAAGGAATTCAAACGCCTAATAATGGTCCGAAAATATCTCATTTGTTTTATGCGGATGATGCTCTTTTGTTAGGGGAGTGGGATAGGGATAATGTATTAAATGTGGCGAGATGTTTGAGAGTTTTTTATTTGTGTTCGGGTCTTAAAATTAACCTCCATAAATCTAATATATTCGGGCTGGGAGTGGAAGATTGGGAGATTAGGGATATGGCTATGGTGGTGGGGTGTAATTCGGATAAAATTCCGCTCTCGTATTTGGGGATTACGGTGGGGGCTAACATGAACAAAATCAATAATTAGAATCTGATTATTGAGGTGTTCGATAAAAGGTTGTCGGTTTGGAAAGCTAAAACTATTTCGATATGGGGGAGACTTTGATTAATTCTGTCATGGAAAGTCTTCCTATATGTTACTTTTCGTTATATAAGGTCCCGGTTGGAATTATCAAGATTCTTGAAGCGAAAATGAGAAAGTTCCTTTGCGGGGTACAAATGAAATTAAAAAAAGAACTGGGTGGCTTGGGATTAGATCACGTGGCCTAAATCTAAAGGAGGGTTGGGTATAAACAGACTTAAAGAGATTAATTTGGCTCTTCTTTTATAAATGGGGATGGAGTTACAGGGCTGAAAATCAAAATTTATGGAGAAAGGTGGTGGAAGCTTGCCATGGTAAAAACAAGCAAAGGAGCTTCCTTCCTATAAATGGTAACATTAGGGGATGTTGGAAAAATATTGTGAACTCGATATCCAATTTGAAACTTAACGGGAAGGGTCTAAATCGTTTGATCTTGGGTAAGGTTGGGAACGGGGAGGAAATTCGTTTTTGGTTAGACACTTGGACGGGAGATACGCCTTTCGTGGAAAGATGGCCACATTTGTTCGGTTTCAAATGGTATAAATCATGCAGGGTTGTAGACAGAAGGCTAGAGAACCAAGGAAATTGCAGATTTACGTGGAATTGGTCTAGACAGCCGGAGTCGAATGCTGAGCTTAAGGAGTGACAGGAATTTCATGAGATCCTAAATAGGATTTCGCTTAATAATAATAAGGTTTTATGGAAGTGGAACGACGACAATAAGGAAGGTTTTTCGGTGAAGGATGTTGAAGAAACACTAGATAATTGGTTGGAACCGAAATATCTAGGGGGTTTGAATCTGCATAAAAAGGTAGGTTTCCTCTCGTTTGATTCGATTACGACTGATCTCCTTCTCCGATAACTCTGCAAAAAAGAAGCACAGTTAGCCTCGCCAAGGGGAGAAAGGGGTTCTCTCCTTGACCCGACTCCGGTGTGAGAATAAGTATGGGCTATGAAGAAGAAGATGTATTTGAGAAGTGTGTTTAACTTGAATTCATACCTGGGTTGTTTCTCATATTTATAGTCGGGAGTCTTTGGGCGGGAAAACCTGTTAGTGAAAAGTTGACGGAAGATGCTAACCCCGTAAGTGGTTGCATTTCCTTCCGTTAGCTCCTTGATCCGACGTGAGAGCACACGGATCGTGGTTTAGATCGATGGCTGGGGATTTGCTACGTGTAAAGTGGTCAAGTGGAGATTATTCTCCAATTGCATACTTTCGTTGTGATTTCAGGGATGCCTGAGATGGTGACACGTGTCCAGACGGTTATAACCGTCTTAGTGGTTCACGATTGTATTTCTTCTAGAAGATTACTGTTGTAATCTGGTGTGACATCTTATCGTGTGGAATCAGTTGAACAAATAAATCCCAAGTCTGGGTAAACAGTATCCAAGTCTGGATATTTAAGCGGAAGTGTTTATTTCGGGATTTTCATCCTTTGTTTATGGGAGAAAGCGCAAGGATTTATGATTTCCTTTGGGCGCGCAAGTGTTGATTGTTGACTGTTCTTTAAGTCTTTCTTTGGTAAGACCAGTGCGCGGTCGCGCAAGGTAAAAATGTTAAAAGGCGAGGTTGTGGTATGGTCCCAAGCACTTATTATGAGGTTTTTGGGACCTTACCCCTTCAAGTCCCCCCAGTCTAGTGTTGCACTTATGCAAATAAGTGGAGCACTGGACTTATAAGAGGGAAATGCTTTTTGGTGTGAAAATAGGGAATCTTCTATGAGAAGATTTGCCTATTAAAGCTTTTTAAGGGAAGTTGTGATTTTACCTATTTTCATAGGTTGCTGCATCAGTGTTGAATTCTGAGGAGTTGGATAAAACCGTTGCGCGATTAATTGCTGCGCGAAAGGATGGGTATGCCCAAGGATACGCTGAGTGTTCAGCGCTTTGAAGGTGGATTGGGATACTTCCAAATCTGCTACTTTTGATACAGGCGCCGCGCTTTTCAGCTCTAAAAACAGAATTTGATAACTTGCAGCTTCCTGTTATGGACCTTATAAATATTGCGCTGCAATCTGACGATCACGTGGCACAATTGAAAGAAATCTTTCCAGATGACGGTGAAGATTTGTCGTAAAATTTTTCTGTAATTGTTTTGAACAATTTTGTAGTATTTGGGATATGGATCCCTGCTTTTGTTGATGCGCTGTTGCGCGATTAACTAAAACACTGCCGTGTTTGATAATTTGAGGCGTATTTTTGCGCCAGGTATGGTATGATGTTTCTATTTGTTTGTTTGATGATATATATATTTTGATGCACTGTCGTGCTTGTAAGCTTCATGTTGTGTTTGGATTACAATATGTTGCATATTTATGATTGCTTTGAATAGATAGAGAGAATGAGGATGGTATTGTATTCATGTGTGAACGTTTGTCTAAGATGCGCAAGGTTGTGCCCTTTTTAGACTGTTCATGAAGCGTACAATGTTTACCATATTGTTTTCGCGTATATCCAAAGAATTATATGCAATTTGTAACAAACAGTAACATGAATGAAGATAGTGTTTGTATTAATAAGGGCGCAAGGCTAATAATACAAAGGGTAATAAAGAAATACATTGCCTATATATTTCTGACTTGTTGAATAGCTTGGCTAGTTGCTGCGCGTCCCTGGTGTGAGGAATAGTTGTTGATCATGCTAGTTGTGTCCGTCTTTAACTGTGAGTAGGGATGTAGAGATAGAGAATAGTACGTGATTGCTCATCGTGGGAATTGGTTGTGCAAACCTTAGTGCTCGTTGATTGGTTGTAGTGTGTTTCCATGGGTTGTCAGGGTTGCGCATATGTAAAGGAGCTAGTGTATGTGTGTTCGCTCATAAGCAAAGGAGTATGCATATGGCGATTTAAAGGAGTATGCGCGAATAGCGACTTACGTGCTCATATGTCAAGGAGCAAGCGTGGATGCCAACTTACGTGCTCAAATGTAAAGGAGCATGCGCGTATGGCGTCTTACGTGCTTGTACGTAAAGGAGCAAGCGCGGCTGGCGACTTACGTGCTCAAATGTAAAGAAGCATGCGCGTATGGAGACTTACGTTCTTGAATGTAAAGAAGCATGCGCGTATGGCGACTTACGTGCTTGTATGTAAAGAAGCATGCGCGTACGGCGTCTTACGTGCTTGTATGTAAAGGAGCATGCGCGCATGGCGACTTACGTGCTTGTGTGTAGAGAAGCATGCGACTGGCGACTTACGTGCTCATGTGTAGAGGAGCATGCGACTGGTGCATGTGTGCTCGCTCGTAAGTAAAGGAACATGCGCGCGTGGCGACTTACGTGCTTATGTGTAGAGAAGCATGTGACTGGCGACTTACGTGCTCATGTGTAGAGGAGCATGCGACTGGTGCATGTGTGCTCGCTCGTAAGTAAAGGAGCATGCGCGTGTGGCGACTTACGTGCTTATGTGTAGAGAAGCATGCGACTGGCGACTTACGTGCTCATGTGTAGAGGAGCATGTGACTGGTGCATGTGTGCTCGCTTGTAAGTAAAGGAGCATGCACGCGTGGCGACTTACGTGCTTATGTGTAATGTTCCACCAAACCTATAAAATTCATTATCAAATGCTGGTGTATCATGAGATGCCCAGTCGTATATTAGTATCTCTCGAACTTAAAATAAGTTGACAAGATATATGGCATGCAGCATGTGGAATAGAAGTGATCATGCTAAATTTTCTTCGTGACCTTCTTCTGAGCAAGGCATCATGGCGTGATGTTGCCGGCATGACCATGAAGTTTACTGTGACTGTGCGCGAATGCTCGCTGTCACAGTGAATGCTATTTGCCCTAATGGGAATACAGCTTCATTGCAAAATCCGGTAAGAGGAAAATCGACCGGTTCTAAGCGTGCTCTATCTTCTGGATCGAGCTGTTTGAAGCACTGCTCGTATATGATATCCATCGAGCTTCCTGGATCTATAAACATATAGTCCGTTCAATAATGGCCGAAGATGCCAGTAATAATTACTGGTCGCTCTTCCTGAGGGCCTCCAGGAACCACAGGGAACACAACTTGTTGTTCCCTTCAATGCTGATCATGACATCGTTTGTTTGGCCTTCGTGAAGGGCCTCCTTATACCATGTTTATTTGTCTTGGTTCCTGATAGTTGGTATTTTTTTATTGAAGTATTTCAAAATAACTGTCAGATTGAATGTCCCTTTGACAAGGTGTCTGTGGGTCCAATACTGCAGTACTGAATTCATTCTTGTTTCCTTTTGGATCGTCAGATCTGATGTTTGGGGATTCAGATCTGTAAATTTGCGTGAAAAATTGATTTAAAGTATTCTGGCATCTGTCGAACCAGTACTCTGGAGTTTTCTCTGTGAGTTGATCTGAGGAATTCTTTCCATCTGGTTTATGTTTGTTGATTCCCATGATTCCCTCGATCTGGGTATTCTGGATTGTGGAACCCTTGAACTCAGATCGAGGACCTGATGGGTAATGTGATGAATTCTCTGCCATGTGAAAACAGAGAATAAAAAGAACTGAATCGGAACGAGATGAAAACTGATAAGACAGAGGAATCGGTGGGCGCCAATGAAGAAACACTAGATAATTGGTCGGAACCGAAATATCTAGGGGGTTTAAATCTGCATAAAAAGGTAGGTTTCCTCTCGTTTGATTCGATTACGACTGATCTCCTTCTCCGATAACTCTGCAAAAAAGAAGCACCGTTAGCCTCGCCAAGGGGAGAAAGGGGTTCTCTCCTTGACCCGACTCCGGTGTGAGAATAAGTATGGGCTATGAAGAAGAAGATGTATTTGAGAAGTGTGTGTAACTTGAATTCATACCTGGGTTGTTTCTCATATTTATAGCCGGGAGTCTTTGGGCGGGAAAATCTGTTAGTGAAAAGTTGACGGAAGATGCTAACCCCGTAAGTGGTTGCATTTCCTTCCGTTAGCTCCTTGATCCGACGTGAGAGCACACGGATCGTGGTTTAGATCGATGGCTGGGGATTTGCCACGTGTAAAGTGGTCAAGTGGAGATTATTCTCCAATTGCATGCTTTCGTTGTGATTTCAGGGATGCCTGAGATGGTGACACGTGTCCAGACGGTTATAACCGTCTTAGTGGTGCACGATTGTATTTCTTCTAGAAGATTACTGCTGTAATTTGGTGTGACATCTTATCGTGTGGAATCAGTTGAACAAATAAATCCCAAGTCTGGGTAAACAGTATCCAAGTCTGGATATTTAAGCGGAAGTGTTTATTTCGGGATTTTCACCCTTTGTTTATGGGAGAAAGCGCAAGGATTTATGATTTCCTTTGGGCGCGCAAGTGTTGATTGTTGACTGTTCTTTAAGTCTTTCTTTGGTAAGACCAGTGCGCGTCCGCGCAAGGTAAAAAGGTTAAAAGGCGAGGTTGTGGTATGGTCCCAAGCACTTATTATGAGGTTTTTGGGACCTTACCCCTTCAGATGTTAAATTGGCTTTAATTGAGGACAAAGGTGATAGTCGTCCCCCTAACTTCGAATGGTGTAAATGGGTGCCTTTCAAATGCAATATTATGGCGTGGAGAGGTAATATGGATATATTAGCTACGAGAGTTAATTAAACAAGAAGGAATGTGAATATTACTTCAGTTATGTGTCCTCTTTGCGAAACGTTTGAGAAAACGGTGGACCATTTATTTACTGCTTGTTCAATGGTGGATAGGGTGTGGTCGGCCTTCAGTGTTTGGTGTAACTTGCCTCAGATTTATGCTTTCGATTTCAAAGACATTATGGAGATTCACAAGTTCACGCAACTCAGTAAGAAAGCAAAGACTATCATCCAAGGATTGGTATTTATCTGGTGCTGGTGTATTTGGAAAGGAAGAAATGAATTGGTTTTCAAATAGATTAGACGAAGTCCACATGATATTTTAGGTGAGGTTAAATCGAGGGGTTTTGGGTGGACTAAGAATAGATTGTATTGTAAATATATTAATTGGGTGGGTTGGTGTAAATATCCATTGTATATGCTGTAATTGTCTGCCCTTTGCCCGTTTGGGTCAGGGGTGTTGTTTGTTGTTTGGCCTTTTACCCTTTTGGGTGGGAGGTTTGTTTTCTAATGAAGTTTACTTTAAAAAAAAACCAACATTTGAATTTGTGAGATAAAAAGGAAAAACAACAGCAAAACTGCTAACAACAATAAATATTAAATGATAAAACATGAATAGGAATCTGGTTAGCCAGCCTTCTATAGCTTCAAATTGAGATCAACATGTTCCCCTACTTCACCATTGCCTATTTCATGAGTCTTTGCTGCTGGAAAGAAACTATGCAATGCATGTTGGTTTGACCATTCTGTTTCAGATGAATCTCTTGTTTGACCCTAAACAAAAAGTCAAACCATAAAGAAAGTCAAAGTCAAATTAAATAAAAAGAAGTGGAGAGGCGGGTCAACGGGTTGAAAGTCACCAAAGTCTACTATTAATGTGTACTTCTTAATCCGTTTGGTTCAAAGATTCGAATTCCTGAATTTTGTGTAGCACAATAGTTGTCTAAAAAATCTTTCGAAAAAACATAACAAGAAAGCATTTGGGAGTCACAGCCTGACCAACCCATTTCAACCTGTTACCCGACCGGCCTGACCAGGCCCTTGTCTAGAAAAGAACTCACTTGATAAGATGGTCTTGCTAACTCTCCTGCGGATGAAGGTAGCAGCTTCTCATTTAACCTTGAATGCGAAGGAGGTGAAGCTTGAGGTGGAGCCAATGTGAGAAAATCTTTCGCGAGATTTTCCTCGATAAATTTCTCGGCCTTTTGATCTTTTGTGTCGCCCAAACTTAAAAGGTTTTCTCTGAAACAACCAAAGTCCAATTGTTAAAAGAAATCTTCAGAAAATCCAAAACCAAACATCTAAATACTAATAAATCAATTATAGATCAAAAGGAACCCTTTTTGTTACCTTCTACATGTAGTTGATTCATCTGGTTTTGAAATTGGAGAGAGATAAGCAGGAGGGATATTTTCCATTGAAAAGGGATATGGTCTCTTCATTCCAACCATCTGTTCACACCAAATGCATCAAGATTCACACTTCCATAATAATTAAAAAAATGTAAATAATGAAGTTTGAAAATGTGAAATAAATAGTATAACATAAATAATAAACCTTGTCTCCATCTGAATAAGATGTGTGCTTGTTGGCACAATAACTTTGGTTTGAAGGGGGCTCTATCTGAATATTACTCATGATAGATGATGATGATGTAGCTCCTAATGAGACATTCACCTACACATATCACAAAAAAAAAAAAAAAAAAAAAAAAAAAAAAAAATTATATTACAAGAGTACATTCAACATTCAACATTTTATTTATTGTTTCCACTTTTTTTAATTTTAATATTTACTAAAATTACAAAAAATATTTAAAAATTAAAACTCATAAACACCAACCATTGATGATCTTTGTGCATGAAACTGTGGCCAAGTTAATGTATTCGGATCCGGATACTGATACGGATACAGATACAGATACGGATTCGGATTCCCACCATCAATATTATATAATCTAGATTTTGAAACCAAAGGGTGGCGGTTGGGAAACGGCGGTGGTAAAGGAACTTCCGGTAACCGGAATTTAACCGAATTCGACGTCGAAACACCTGCATCTTTCAACTGTCTTTCAGTTATCATCCTCTCAAGCTGAGCCACACCCATACCTCTTTGTGGCACTTTGTCATGCTTCATCTTTTTAGAAGATCTACCACCACCACCACTAACACCGCCGTTACCGCCGCCGGTGTGTTCTTCATGAGCCATTGAACCCATGCAAATAATGAAATAAACCACACTGAAATATTTCATGTATAAATAGAGGAAAAAAAATATATGAATCTTAAACGAGATATTGGTGATCTAAACGGATCGTAATTATTATAACAATTATTATAACAATTTGGAGGATAAATAGAAACTGAAACGTGCATCTAATTATGTAGATTACATAAGATTTTGTTGACTTAAATACATGAACAAAATCCAAAATTAAATGCTATTAAATTTTAAAAAAATCAGCTGGTGTTTGAGCTGTCGGAGAGTTGGATGATATCATTGAGGAACAAACGACGGCGTTTGTATCGGGAAAACTTGCCAGAAATTCGAAATTCAAATTGTTAAACTTCCAATAATTTGAAATGCACCGGAATATTCGGTTCACGCATGTTTTCAAATCTTTTCACGTACAAAAAAAAAAAAAAAAAAAAAAACCATGGTTTTCATACCTCCAAGTTACGTTTTAATTTCATTGATTACAATGAAAATAATAATCAAATAAATAATGATAGAGAAAGCACTAAATTCTACAAAATTAATTATTATTTTGTCAATTCTCATATATTTTTTATTATTAATTAACTTTGTACTATAAAGTTATAAAACTTTTAGGTAGAGTCGAGATATGTTGTCTCCCTTTTTTTTCGTATGCATTAAAAATTTGTTTTATAAAATAGAATAAAACACACTATATTATACGGTACAAATTTTTGATACAATAAAGATGTTAAATTTTGTATTATAAAGTTATAGCAATAGTTTTATATAACTTTTGTGTAGTGTGGAGTAGATATATGTCGTCTCACTGTGTGTAAATTATCTTTTATCTTATGTAAGTTATAAAAATTTATATTTATATTATATATATAATATACTTTTGCACATTATACTATATAAGTACAAAATTTTTAATGCAATAAAGGTGTTAAATTTTCACATTAATCTAATAAATGTTCACTGATTGAATCATTAATTGATTTAGATTTTAGTAAGTTTATGGATTTGTGTTAAAAGAGAAATTTATAAGAAATTTATGAGTATAAATTTACAAAATTACGTTACAATATAAGGAAAATGTATACAGCACTTCTAAAATTTGGTAGAATATGATATTTACCCAAGAAAAAAATCATAATATCAGTTATACTTCTTTTTTATTATATGGGGAAATACCATAAAAAACCAATATACTTTCTATTTTTTCTCACAAAAGTCCCTCAACTTTTTGTTTGCATATAAAAGTCCCTTAACTTGTTAAATTTGAACATTATGGTGAAATGACTTATAATTAGGGGTGCTAAACGGGTCGTGTTCGCGGGTTGGCGGGTTCAACCCGACCCGAACCCGAAAATTTTACATGAACCCGAACCCGACCCGAAAATCGTATCATACATATGAACCCGAACACGACCCGAAGTTTCATGGGTTGACCTGAACACGACCCGTTTAACCCAAATTTTTTAATTTTTTTTCTGAAATTTATATATTAAAATTATTTACTTAAAAACATAAATGTATATAATAATATCATATTTAAATTATAAAATCTATGTTAATTTCTCTTTTTAAGTTATAATTATATCATAAAATACACACCTCATTTAAATAATAACATAAAAAATAATGTAAAAAATAAGTTATAATAGCCTATTTATTGCTGATGTTAGGGGTGTTCAAGATCGGATAATCCGGTTTTCGGATACCGGGACAACCGGTTGCCAGTTCTCCTTTTTTAAAATTTTCACCATAATGTTCAAATTTAACAAGTTAAGGGACTTTTATATGCAAAAAAAAAAGTTGAGGGACTTTTGTGAGAAAAAATAGAAAGTATATTGGTTTTTTATGGTATTTGCCCTTATTATATTTATAATTAAAACAAAAAACTTTAAGATATTAGAGTTTTGTGTGACAAGAAAGAGAATATAGTATAGTGGTAATGTTCTAAATTTCTTTAACTGAATAGGTAATTATGAAATATTAAATATTAAGAAAGACGTCTTCAATATTAATATTTTATCATAAATTTATAATAGAGTGTGGCTAAATGCACCCTTCATTTTTACTGTTTATATCTTCATTTCCAAAAATATTATTTTTATAATTTTTTTAAATTCCACCATTTACATTGTATATATTATTGTTTTGTTCAATTGTTTATAGTTTTTTTTTTTGTTCATTCCCTGTTTGTTTTTTATTAATTATTGATTGTTTTGTTTAAGTTTCTTTTTTTTTTTCATACGGATGATTTTGTTTTGTATTATTTGTTGAACTAGGTTAAAACCCCGTGTAATACACGGGTTGAATAAACGTAATTTTATATACTAAATAATAAAACAATATATCTTTACAAACCTCTTTTATTGCACGGGTTGAATAATATGTTTTGTTTAAGTTTTTTTTTTCACAAAGATGATTTTAATACTTCTTAACAATTTAATTTGACGTGGAAGATTTATTATATTATTTATGTTGTATATTATTTATAATCAAATAGGAAGTGCTTGACAACTAAATTTCATTTACCTCACTTTATATATAGATCTGCTGATGTATAAACAATATACATCAAAACAAAAATATAATACATAATAAGTGAATACAATCATTAATTGAATTGAAATATAACATTTATGAATCGATACTTCAAAAACAAATAAGATTAAGACTATGATGAGTTCGTTATGTTTAAAACAAATGAGTAACACATTAAAAAAACAAATGAAGGTTAACCAAAACAAATTAAAATTGAGATTTAGCTAAAACAAATAAAGTTTAACGGAAACAAATTGTTTCTTCAAGCTCTCTCTTAATCTCATTCTTTCAATTAGTGCAGGTTTTTTTTCTTCAATAGAATCGTTATGTATTCACAGGTATATCTAAATATTCAAATTATGGCAAGTAGATAAACCCCTAGAAAAAATAGAGATATTTCCTAATACAAATTAAAAAAAATAGAAAAAGAATGGCTGATTGTATTTATTTACAAACTTCACGGGGGAGTGCAACCAGTAAAATAAAAAAAAAATGAAAGTGCATTTAGCAACACTTATGCAAGTATTAAATCTACTCTACTACCGATAAATAATTACAAATCTGAACACGTGTCACCATCACATTTTATCTTAAAACTTTTTTCCCATCCAAATCTCTATTTAGAAAATATGCTATTAAATAACTTATTTAGAAAATAAACTATTTTATTTTTGAACGGCTAATTTTTCCTTTAAATACTTACACCTTTCAAGGATTGAATCTTTGTCTCCTCACAAGATATAATTTCTCTTGACCACTAGGCTATAACCTGAGTGACAGAAAATAAACTTTTAAATATCAGTTTAATATTTTTATAATGTATTTCCTTACATTTAGAGATTATTTACCAGAGTCAAAATTTAAAATTGTTTATCTCTTAATTTGCCATATGTTGATAAGTTTAATTAATCACTATTTATGTTTTTGGTTATTTTTGTTTTAATGTTCAGTTAATTCTATTTTTTTAAATTATATTCATTTGACCGAAGATAATATTTTTATATTGTTATTCAATTCAGATTAACATTAAATGTATTTAAATTATTAATTTTTTTCTAAAAAGGATATAGAAGATTTTCTAAACGTAGCATTAAATATTTAATATTTTTTATATACTTACAAATTTTATATTATTAGTAAGAATTAAATTTTTAAATACTTACAACTTTTTATTATTATTAAACATTAAAGTCAAATTCAAAACTATGAATACCAATGAAATATAAATATTTAATTAATACCATTACGAAATTAGATTTAATATATAAGTCAATTACAACTAATTTTCTAGTTGTTTGTTATTTAATATCTTTATTTATTTTAAACACTATGATCAGGTATACATATTTAAATTACAATATCAAAATCATTTAATTAAGATTTCAATCATTTTTATTTTTTGAAAAGCCGAATTTTTAAGTATTTTATTTTTTCACACCTCATCAGACAAAATTGAACAAATCAACATTTATGTTATATCTAAACAACATTTTATACCTTTCATTATGAAAGCGGCCAAATCTAACCTTTATTTTCATATTTTGCAAAAAAGTATAACCTCTAAGTCTTTAACACAAACAACTTTGTTTCTTGGCTAACTTACCTCATATGTTATTTTCTTTTTACCTTGTCCTTTAATTTTTTTTTTTTTTTTGATATAAACAACAAACGATTTGAAGTTTGTCATCTTCATCCCTTGTTCATCAAAACCCTAATTCTCTTTTCATATTCTTTTGAGTAAACTGCAATTTTACCCCTTGAGGTTAGGGGTCATTGGCACCCTTACCCCCCTAAGGAAATAATTTCAATTTTACCCCCACTGTTTGCTGTTATGTCGCAACCTTACCCCCCGGCCTCAAATTTGTTGACTAATCTGTTGACTATAACTTGAAATGACTATAATGCCCTTTCATATTACCCCCTGTGTTTTGTGCACTCTGTGATATTACCCCCTGCCACCACTGCCACCGCCATTCACCACCACAACCACCACTGCCACCTCCAGCCACCACCCTCAACCATTTTTCAGCGTTTTGTCACTAATTAAGCAATCTTGCACAAGCTAAACAATATGTATTTCATTTTATAACTGAACAACATTGGGGATTTTATAAAATTACCAAATCAATCGCCCTACTAGTGGACATAATCTTCGACCCTTCATCTTCAAAATTGGGATCCCTCCGCTCCCGCCAGATCCCAATTAAACTGTAGGATAATTCTTTTTGTTGCAGGCCTGCAACTTGTATAAACTAATTATTACTTAGAATAATAATCATATGATCAACAAAAAAAATGTTCAATAAGAAATAACTAACGTGAAGTAGTTGATGAAACTTTCTAGAACAAGCCTTAACAACTTCCTGTCCAACAATACCCCCAAACATGGTCGCCATGGGGTTCAACACAGCCCTTGCACCAAACGTAAAGTTTCTAATAATTTTCTCATCAACCCGATGATTTCCATCTTTCAGCATACTAAAAACCAAAGAAATCAATTTTTGAGCATCTGTTTCAGATCAAGCAACAGGATACCTTCGCAACTCCGATACAAACAATATTCGGGTCCCCAATTGGGGCAATTAGGGTTCCCATTTTGAGCCCTAAATCCTCAATTCTAGTGCTATTGCAGGGCCAGATCTCAGTTAAACTGTAGGATGAAGGATTGGCTGCTGAGAGTGATGTAAGGACTCTTAAAATTTTCCTAAAAATACCCGTAAGTATAATCCTGGACCCCTGAAACCATATTGTGCATGATAAACTAAGAAAACAAGAAATATGGTCTTCAGGCGGGCCGCGTAAGGGTTAAGCATACTTTACGCGGGCCGCGTCAACCCTTGGTTTGACCGGATAAGTATCCGGATCCACGTATCACCCACCTGGCCAACCTATGCATGACCATGCAACCCTATACGTAGACTAGGCGGCCACGCGGGCCGCGTAAGATATAATGGATGGTTTACGCGGGCCGCGTGAACCTCCAATTTCAGCTATAAATAGCTTGTTGCATGCACAGTCCACTGGTGTCGATCAAAACTCTCAAAAACAAATTGCTACTGTCCTAAAGTCGAATTTACTTTCAATATTAGCGAGGCGTTGCTCCGATACCGGGTATTAACTCAATCGCTGCTACGATTCAATGTCCGATCGATTAAAACTATCAAATGGATGTTTAAGTGCTGCCCACATTAGGGTTATGCTTTGTCATTCGTCGTGAATTCGATGGATGTTTAAGTATCGCACTTTGTCATTCGTTGTGAGGGTTTAATCTCGTGAGTTATCGTAAATGTTGTATTAATTACTAACCCAGTTCGTGTGCATGTTATTTAAATTAGGTCAAAAAGGCTAATCAGTAAGCTAAGCTCTGTCCAATTAAACTTGCAATGTGAGTCATTCTCTTTTTATCAACTGTTTTACAATACCTCAAATTATTTTCAAATGTTATAATTACAGGGAGTAAGTTGTGGTTATCTTAATCACTGGCTAGTGGGGTATTGTGCACATTACTATTTTCACTGGTTAGGCTAATATATCCTAACAGTGATCGTCACTACTTGGGGAAAGACCCAATAGTGGTATGACCATCGTCACGCAATGTGACACGGCGCCAGATAAAACTAAGATAGAAGCCATTGTAATCGCCCTTATGCTGTAATTGATAACTATGTGCCATTTTATTAAATTGAGTGACTCGCCAGCATTTATCCGCTGATAAAATATTTTTAAAACACGTTTCAGGCGACCTGCTGTAAATTAAGGAAACGTGCTACGGAGCACTAACAAGCTTGAAGAGGTGGCTCAGTTAAAATGAATAAAACATGTTTTAATAAATCAGGGAATTTCCTAGTTAAATTCCTCTGTTGTAAAGTACGGGGTTTATCCCAAAATTATGGAATAAAATAATTGGGCATTTTGAGTTTTAAAAAGATCCTGTTAAAAAATCTTCCGCTGTCGCATCATCGATACCACGGGTTCCTGTCCCGCGGCTCCTGACCGGGTCAAACCGGGGCTGGGGCCGTGACAGGATAAGGTGGTATCAGAGCCACTGAACAAGCCACTGATTTAAGCCTATTAAGTATTTTAAAATACTTAAGTTTTTTTTTCTAATTGCCATTCTATGATTATGTGATTATATTTGATTATCTGTTAATTTACAGAATGGGTAAGCAAAGAATTTCAGATATCTATCTTAAACTAGATAAATCCTCAAAAGATAAGGGAAGTTCATCCCGATCAAATTCCTCAAGATACTCAGTAGATCATGAGGAAGGAATATTTGTTCGAAAAGCACAATATGAGAAACCACTTTCTCCTAAGAAAAGAAGCTTTATTATTAGAAAAAGTCAGGAGAAAAGAAAGAAGTCACAACCAAAAGACATGAGGGTTAATCAAGAAACCCAGGAACTAGGCAATAACCCACCATGGGAAGATAGATTAGATGAAAAATGGGCAGATCTTTATATGCTAGCCACTGTAGCAGTAAATACAAATCTTTAAATATCCTAATTCAGTTCTAGCAAACCTTATCATCTACAAACCAGAATCTTTACCCAGTAAATAAATAAGTTTACAATAAACCCTAATAGGTTTTAATTTTTAGTTATCCTTGTAATTAAATTAGTCACACGGTATGCAATAATACTTGAAGGTTATCTGTGAAATTTTGTTATAAAATTTTAACTTAATATTTTTACATATATGTTAAACAGCATGAATGAATTATCTGGAGCCCTAGAGAATCTCAACCTCTACCCTGTGAACATAGAAGTTTCTAAAGAATTTACTGGTTACTTTGTTGAAGTGGAAAAACCTATAGAATTTCAAGCTCCACCTTTGGAGAAAGCAAAACCTAAGAAAAGAAGAAGATTTGTAGGTTGGAGACGTGTCCGCAGAAGAAAACCAGCAACTAGAAGAATTCCTAAGATAGAGAATCTCATGGATAAAGGAAAAGGGATAGAAATTAAGGAAGATTCAAGGCAAGCAGGGATGGAAATTGGGGAAGGTTCTAAGCAAGAGATTGGAGAAAGCTCTAAGCCAACCCAGGAAATGACATTACAAGAAGAGCTAGATTTCATACTGGCAAGCTGTGATACCATTAAGCCTGTCAATGAAAATATTTTTACCTATCCTGCTGAAACTCAAATCCCAATAAACCTAGAACCAGCTATTCCAGACCCTTTGATCCACACCCAACCTTTAGGACAAATGGATGAGTGGTGGACTAACGACTGGCAGTTTCAAAACCTTCTCAATAGCCCCAATACCTTTTTCCCTCAGTTCGACCCAGAACCTATACCAAATCCACCAATGAGTAATGTGAATTTAGCTAAACTCCACCACTTCGGCAAAGAGTTGATGGATGCAGGGAATAGGATGCAGGGAATAGGATCCGGGAGATAAGAGGACAAATCTCCTGGAAATATGATGAGAGGGAACATCGTTTTTAATATGTTAGCTGACAAGGGAAAAAGGGGATTTGTATAAATAATAAAAACCAGTATGTGTAAAATAAACAATAAAACGGTTGTAAAATAACAGTTTGTATTGAAGTATATTATATTATATAAACATAGAAGTTAAGAAATTGACAATTTAGATGTGTAATTGTTTATATGATTATGTGCGATTAAATTGTTATATTTGATTGTTTCTTATTGATACTAATTAATTATATAAAATTTATTACCAGATGGCAAACGCTGGTAATGAACAAGTTAACGAGGGTAATCAATCCGAGCACAACAATGAGGATCAATTTCTAAATAGGCAAGATATCGAAAATATCGTTGCTCAAGGAATAGCCAATGCTATTCCAGCAATCCTTGCTGCTGCTCGAAATCCAATCGAACCTAAACAAATTGTTCCTAGTAAACGAACTCAGGAAGATAATTTCAGTAATAGTGTAAATGGTGGGGGCAATCATATTAATAACAACAACGATGGGATGCAAGCTCCGCTCCTTAAGAAAATGAAAGCTGCAACACCTGGTTGCACTTATAAAGAATTTCTTGCCTGTAAACCGGCTGAGTTTGCAGGTAATGAAGGGGCAACTGCTGCACTGCATTGGTTAGAGAAAACCGAAGCAGTAATTACAATAAGTAAATGTGCCGAGGACGACAAAGTCATGTACGCGTCACATCTTTTCAAAGAAGGGGCTCTAGAATGGTGGAATACAGTACTACAAGCCAAAGGAAGAAATGTGGCTTATGCCATGAACTGGGAAGAATTTAAGAGTCTTGTGGAAAGAAAATTCTGTCCCGAATATGAAAAAGAGCAAATGGCAAATAAATTCTTGAACCATCGGATGGTGGATATAGACTGTCGAGGGTATACTTCGACATTCTTCGAATATGCGAGAGTTGTACCTACCCTGGCTTCGCCAGAACCAGTACTTATTTCCCATTATATTTGGGGATTAATTGGCGAAATCCGTTACATTGTCAAAGCTGCGAGACCCCGCACTATTGATGATGTTGTGGAATTAGCTAACACCCTAACTGACGGACTGGTACGTACACGAGAAGAAACCCGGAAAAAGGAAGTAGCCCAAAAGATTACCCAAGGATTCCGTATGGGTAACCGTAACAATTTCAAAAGAAGAGGGGCAGGGCAATCTTCCACTGGTCCATTTTGCAATACTTGCAAAAGGAAGCATTCTGGAAGATGCAAGGGATATTGCAATTTTTGCAAAATTCCGAGGCATCAAGAAGAAGACTGCAGGAAGAAGAAATTCACAGTTTGCTACAACTGTGGAGAAGCTAGACATATTAAGCCAGACTGCCCTAAATTGGTTAAACCAGCTGATAACAAAGCCAAACCTGCAGAAGGAACTACCAAGAAGAATGTAAGAGCCTTCCAACTGACTACTCAGGAAGCAGAGCTAATCCCGGATGTGATAGCTGGTACGTTCCTAGTTCACAACGTTTATGCAAAAGTATTATTTGACTCTGGTACAAACCAAAGTTTTATAAATACTTCATTCTGCCAAGCACTTAATTTACCCTTAACCCAACTTAGGCAGATTTTCACAGTCGAAACGGCAGACGGAAATTCGGTTAACATAGATAAGGTTTTGCAAGAAGGAAAGATAGAACTTTCAGGACATAAATTTTCTGCAAACTTGTTACCTATGAAATTAGCCGGATTCGATGTAGTGCTAGGAATGGATTGGTTAGTAACCAACCATGCTTGAATTCTTTGGGATAAGAATTCCATAGAAATTCATACACCCACCGGAGAATTAATAGTGATTACAGGAGATAAGCCACGAAAGCCAATGAAGTTCATTTCAGAAATGAAATTGGCTAGTTATTCCAGAAAACAAGAAATGGTGTATATGATTTCAGTAATCATTAACACTAAAGGAAAAGAACTTAAGGACATTCTAGTAGTATCAGAATACTCGGAAGTATTCCCAGAAGAACTACCTGGATTACCACCTGATAGAGAGGTAGAATTTAGAATTCATCTAATTCCTGGAACTACACCGATAGCCAAGGCACCATATCGGTTAGCACCCACAAAAATGCTAGAATTAAAAAAGCAATTAGATGAATTACTAAGCAAAGGATTTATACAACCTAGTTCATCCCCTTGGGGAGCGCCAGTGTTGTTTGTAAAGAAGAAGGATGGTTAGATGCGAATGTGTATCGATTATAGGGAATTAAATAAGGTTACAATTAAGAATCGATACCCATTACCTAGGATTGATGATCTATTTGATCAACTCCAGGGAGCTAGATACTTTTCTAAGATAGATTTACGCTCCGGATATCATCAATTAAAGGTACAAGAAGAAGACATACCTAAAACTGCTTTCAGAACTAGGTATGGTCATTACGAATTTACAGTCATGCCCTTTGGGTTAACAAATGCTCCTGCAGCATTTATGGACATGATGAACAGGATCTGTAAACCGTATTTGGATAAATTTGTAATTATCTTCATTGACGATATACTTATTTATTCCAAAAGTCAGGAGGAACATTGTGAGCACTTGCATGCACTCTTAACTTTGTTAAGAAATGAGAAGTTGTACGCCAAATTCTCGAAGTGTGAATTTTGGCTACAAGAAGTGCAATTCTTAAGACATATGGTAAATCATGAAAGCATTCACGTAGATCCTGCTAAGATAGAAGCAATCACCAAATGGAAGGTTCCGCAATCAGCAATGGAAATTAGAATTTTTATAGGTTTAGTTGGATATTATAGACGGTTTATTAAGGATTTTTCTAAGATAGCCGTACCATTAACTAAGCTAACCTGTAAATCAGTTAAGTTTGAATGGGGAACTAAACAAGAAGAAGCCTTTAGGATTTTGAAGCAAAAGTTAACAAATGCTCCAATTCTAGCCTTACCAGAAGGAACAGAAGATTTTGAAGTATATTGTGATGCTTCAAAGCTAGGATTAGGATGTGTATTAATGCAACACAAGAAGGTAATTGCGTATGCATCAAGGCAATTGAAAAAGCACGAGGAAAACTATACAACTCATGACTTAGAGTTAGGAGCCATAATTTTTGCCCTTAAAATTTGGAGACATTATCTGTATGGAAGTAAGTTTACTGTCTATACAGATCATAAAAGTTTAAGATATATCTTTGGGCAAAAAGAATTAAACATGAGACAAAGAAGATGGATGGAAATCTTAAGTGACTACGACTGTGATATTCATTATCATGAAGGAAAGGCAAATGTAGTTGCCGATGCCCTAAGTCGTAAGTATCATGAGAAACAACGAAGGGTTCGTGCTCTTAGATTAAATCTACAGTTAGATTTAATGGAACAAGTAAAGAATATTCAAGAAATAGCAATCAAGGACGATGCTGAAGGAATGAAGGGACGAATAAAAGAATTGGAACAAGGAAGTGATGGAATTTGGAGATTCCATAAGAAACGAATTTGGGTACCTAAGCAGGGAGAATTAAGGAAGCAAATTCTAGAGGAAGCCCATAAATCTAGATATACCATGCATCCTGGTAACAACAAAATGTACCAAGATTTAAGAAATAATTTCTGGTGGATAGGTATGAAAAAGGATATAGCTAGATATGTTTCTAAGTGTCTTAATTGTTCACAAGTTAAGGCAGAACACCAGAAACCTTCAGGGTTACTTCAACAACTAGAGATGCCTGTATGGAAATGGGAACTCATAACAATGGATTTTGTTACTAAGTTACCCAAAACCAGAAAAGGTAATGATGCGATTTGGGTAATTGTGGATCGATTAACCAAATCAGCCCATTTTCTACCCATAAAAGAAACCTTTAGCATGGAAAGGTTGGCAAAACTGTATGTGGATGAAATAGTATCTTTACATGGAGTTCCACTCTCTATTGTATCGGATAGAGATAGTCGTTTCACTTCCCATTTCTGGAAAAGTTTCCAGGAAGCCATGGGAACCCGACTAAAATTAAGCACTGCATATCATCCACAAACAGACGGGCAGAGTGAAAGAACAATCCAAACTTTGGAAGACATGCTCCAAGCATGTGTAATAGATTTTGGTGGAAATTGGGATGTCCATCTACCTTTAATTGAATTCTCCTATAACAATAGTTATCATTCAAGTATTGAAGCTGCCCCATTCGAAGCACTATACGGACGTAAGTGCAGAACTCCAGTTTGCTGGGCAGAAATAGGAGAAAGTCAATTATCAGGACCAGAGATTGTGTAAGAAACTACCGATAAGATCACTCAAGTTAAGGAAAGACTAAAGACGGCTCGAGATCGCCAGAAGAATTATGCAGATAATCGGCGCAAGCCACTCGAGTTTCAAGTTGGAGACAAAGTACTTTTGAAAGTATCTCCTTGGAAAGGAGTAGTTCGATTCGGTAAGAAAGGAAAGCTAAGTCCAAGATACGTAGGACCATTCCCAGTAATCCAACGTATATGACCAGTTGCTTATCGTTTACAACTACCAGAAGAGTTAGCTGGAGTACATGACGTGTTTCATGTATCCAACCTTAAGAAATGCATATCAGACGAATCTTTGGTAGTACCTCTCCAAGATATAGAGGTAAACGAAAAGTTAAAATTTGTTGAGAAACCTCTTTAGATAGAGGACAGAAAGGTGAAATTTCTCAAACATAAACGGTTAGTACTCGTCAAAGTCAAGTGGGATTCAAGGAGAGGAACTGAATACACTTGGGAGCTGGAATCAGAAATGAAGCGAAAATATCCTCACTTATTCTAATAAATGTTGAGGACGAGATTTTAAATAAGGTGGGGAGGATGTAAGGACTCTAAAATTTTTCCTAAAAATACCCGTAAGTATAATCCTGGACCCCTGAAACCATACTGTGCATGATAAACTAAGAAAACAAGAAATATGGTCTTCAGGCGGGCCACGTAAGGGTTAAGTATACTTTACGCGGGCCGCGTCAACCCTTGGTTTGACCGGATAAGTATCCGGATCCACGTATCACCTACCTGGCCAACCTATGCATGACCATGCAACCCTATACGTAGACTAGGCGGCCATGCGGGCCGCGTAAGATATAATGGATAGTTTACGCGGGCCGCGTGAACCTCCAATTTCAGCTATAAATAGCTTGTTGCATGCACAGTCCACTGGTGTCGATCAAAACTCTCAAAAAACGAATTGCTACTGTCCTAAAGTCGAATTTACTTTCAATATTAGCGAGGCGTTGCTCCGATACCGGGTATTAACTCAATCGCTGCTACGATTCAATGTCCGATCGATTAAAACTATCCAATGGATGTTTAAGTGCTGCCCACATTAGGGTTATGCTTTGTCATTCGTCGTGAATTCGATGGATGTTTAAGTATCGCACTTTGTCATTCATTGTGAGGGTTTAATCTCGTGAGTTATCATAAATGTTGTATTAGTTACTAACCCAGTTCGTGTGCATGTTATTTAAATTAGGTCAAAAAGGCTAATCAGTAGGCTAAGCTCTGTCCAATTAAACTTGCAATGTGAGTCATTCTCTTTTTATCAACTGTTTTACAATACCTCAAATTATTTTCAAATGTTATAATTACAGGGAGTAAGTTGTGGTTATCTTAATCACTGGCTAGTGGGGTATTGTGCACATTACTATTTTCACTGGTTAGGCTAATATATCCTAACAGTGATCGTCACTACTTGGGGAAAGACCCAATAGTGGTATGACCATCGTCACGCAATGTGACACGGCGCCAGATAAAAATAAGATAGAGCCATTGTAATCACCCTTATGCTGTAATTGATAACTATGTGTCATTTTATTAAATTGAGTGACTCGCCAGCATTTCCCCGCTGATAAAATATTTTTAAAACATGTTTCCGGCGACCTGCTGTAAATCAAGGAAACGTGCTACGGAGCACTAACAAGATTGAAGAGGTGGCTCAGTTAAAATGAATAAAACATGTTTTAATAAATCAGGGAATTTCCTAGTTAAATTCCTCTGTTGTAAAGTACGGGGTTTATCCCAAAATTATGGAATAAAATAATTGGGCATTTTGAGTTTTAAAAAGATCCTGTTAAAAAATCTTCCGCTGTCGCATCATCGATACCACGGGTTCCTGTCCCGCGGCTCCTGACCGGGTCATACCGGGGCTGGGGCCGTGACAAGTGAGCTCTCATTGATGATGGGAGGATCCATAAAGATCGAATTGGACACACACAGTGATACACATAATGTGTGTGTGAAGTTAGGTTGAAGAGTTTTTGATGTGGGTTTTGAGTGAGGTGATCTGGGTTGGTGCCAAAAATCGGGCTTTTTTGTTAGATTATTGAGTGACAAAACACTGAAAAATGTTTGAGGGTGGTGGCTGGAGGTGACAGTGGTGGTTGTGATGGTGAATGGCGGTGGCGGTGGTGGCAGGGGGTAATATCACAGAGTGCACAAAACACAGGGGGTAATATAAAAGGGCATTATAGTCATTTCAAGTTATAGTCAACAGATTAGTCAACAAATTTGAGGCCGGGGGGTAAGGTTGCGACATAACAGCAAACAGTGAGGGGTAAAATTGCAATTATTTCCTTAGATGGGTAAGAGTGCCAATGACCCCTAACCTCAGGGGGTAAAATTGCAGTTTACTCTATTCTTTTTTTCTAACTACTAGTAGAATTTTGTACATAAAAATTATCAAGACTTAATTCAAACAACATCCATTGATCCACATAGAACAGTACTATAGCGTAATTAAATTAAAAAATTATACTCCGATCAAGTCCTCCCTGTTTTAAAAGAATTCGAGTATAAATAACGGACCAAATCACACATTTCAACTTTTCCACACACTCAACTTCTTTCACGATTTCTCTCTTTCTCTCACCCAGGACTGTTATTTTCTCGTCGGAAACTGCCGAACATCGGAGCTCCGGCCAAACGCTACTTTGATCCCATCCTTCGCAACCGGTACTGTGTCTTTGTGCTTTCTGTTTAAATTGCCATTATTAATCCACGCAATTAGGCTATGGGGTGTGGGGGGCATAATTGTAACATTATTTCCACATATTAGTTAAATGGTACACCACCTCCCTCCTTGATTGATGGTGGTTACCATGGATTAAACCACGATTACCACAACCTCCTATTTGATAATTTTAAGACAAAAATAAATTAAAAAAATAAAGAAGATAGTGGTTTGGGTCATGACCACACTCTTAGGGTAGTGGTTTTGAATAGTGGATTAAAGATGGATGACATGGTGCCTATGTGGAGGGTCATGGTGGTAATGATGGTCATGACAACACCCTATTACCTACATAAAGTCGTTTCAATTTTTGACCAAGCACGCGAAATATTCGGGAGCCTAAACTGACCAAGACTCGTTTCGTTTTGAGAAAGGTATCGTTCCAAATTTGAACCTACGTGTTTACTTGGTGTCAAATCCTTCCTAATCACACTCTAAACATCCTTCAAAATTAGGATTTTCTAGAGAAAATGGGAACCATCAGGGGCGGATTTAGAGGGAAACACCGGGTTCCTAGGAACCCAGTCTTTTTGGAAAAAAAAAAACGTTTTTTTGTAGTGTAAATCTTGTATGATTTGGAAAAAAACGTTTTTTTTGTAGTGTAAACCTTGTATGATTTGGAAAAAGGAACCCAGTGATTTCTCCGGCTGGATCCGCCACTGGGAACCATATTTGATGTATCCTTGCCTCTCGTATCTGGAAACACATCACAACATTGATCGACTTTTTCCCTCTCTGCATCGCCTCCTACTCTGTTCTCACTGCCACCTCTGCACACTATTCTGGCTTGGCCATGGTTCTGAATTGCAACTGTAACGATTGGACTTGAATATTTTCCAACTGGATTTAATGGTCGAAAGCTTATGTTCAATTTTTAAACCATACAAGTGAGCAGAGGCGTCTTTAAGAATTCACGTACCCTGTTCTCTTGAAAAAATGTGACATTCCGTAATGTTTTATTATTATAAAAAAAAGATCAAATTAGTATTGGGCTCAATAAACCTAACGTCAAGTGGGCTAAATTCTAAACCATAAAAGATTAATTGTAATGGGCCTATATTGGAATTGGTATATGTTTACTATCTAAAAAAAATAACATATATATATATATATATATATAGGACAAAGATCCGTTAGGAACCACCCGTTATTGCGAGAACCGCGAGAACCAATGTGAACACAACAAAAAATGCCTAAAAATAGCTAAAAAACACACAAAAATTTTTTTTTCATATTTTTTATAAAAAAATCGCTACTTTTAGTAGCCAAAAAATTGTTTTTTTAAATATAATTAAAAAAAAATTGCTACTAAAAGTAGCGATTTTAACATAAAAAATATGAAAAAAAAATTTTAGATTTTTTAGATTTTTTTTTATTTTTTTTTTGGGTTTAGTTTTTAGCATTTTAGCATGGGGGGTGGGGGATTTAGGTTTTTGGGGGGTTTTAGTTTTTAGCATTTAGCTTGGGGGGTTAGGGTTTTTTTTTTGGGGGGGGGGGGGGGGATTTAGGTTTTGGGGGGGGGGGGGGTGGGGGTTAGGTTTTTTTTTATCTATTTTAGGTTGTCTCACATTGGTTCTCGCGGTTCTCGCAATAAAGGTGGTTCTCGCTGCCTTACCCTATATATATACATATATATATATATATACATATATATATATAGGGGATGGTTTAAATGAAAACCACTTTTATTGTGAAAACTCGAAAACTAACTAAAAAAAGCCTAAAAAACACACAAATTTTTTTTTTTATAAATTTCGCTGGTTTTTATATATGAAAAAAAAAATTTCAAAAAAAAAAAAAAATTTTTTGGTTGTACTGCACATGTGTAGTACACTAATACGGAAAGCCTAAACCACTTAACCCACCCCCCCACCAACACCCCCCAAAAACCTAAACCCCCCACCCCCCCAAAAACCTAAATTCGCCCTCCCACCAAAAGCCTAACCCCCCACCCCCCAAAAACCTAAACCCCCCTCACCCCCCACCCTCCCGAAAACCTAAAACTAAACCCTAAACATAAACCCGAAAAAAACCTAAACCCCCCACCCCCACCCCCCAAAAACCTAAACCCCCCCTCCCCCCACACCCAAAAACCTAATCCTAATCCTAAACCTCCAAAAAAACTAACCCTAAAAGCAAAACTAGACTCAAAAAGCTAACTAGTGGTTTTCATTTTTTCCAATTTTATCCCTCCTTCATTAAAAGTCTCCCCCCTCCTTTTTAGTGGTTTTTAATTAGTTTTCGAGTTTTCACAATAACTAGTGGTTTTCATTTGAACCTTCCCCTATATATATATATATATATATATATATATTTATATATAGGGGACCGCTAAAATGAGAACCACCTCCAGTTGTAAGAACCGTGAGAACTACACCGTACGGGGCGAGGTGGACCAATTTTTTTTTTTCATAAACGTAGATGCATGTATTATAAACATATTTGTAAAAAAAAAAAATTCAAAAAAAAAATGTCGGGTGTGTAGTTTTCAGCACCCAAAGTTTGCGTTTACGGGACTCGTAAATTTTATTTAAAATTTACGGTACCCGTAAACACAAACTTGTGGTGTTCAAAACTACACACACGACATTTTTTTTTTGAATTTTTTTTACAAATGTGTTTATAATACAAGCATCTACGTTTATGAAAAAAAATTGGTCCAACTCGCCCCAGATCAAAAAGTTCTCACGGTTCTTACAACTGGAGATGGTTCTTATTTTAGCGGTCCCCTAAATATATATATATATCGGATTTTTTTTTAAATCGCATGCCCTCGAAATCACGGGTCTTGTGCGAAGGTCCTCCCCGCACACCATCAAAGCTGCCACTGCAAGTGAGCATTTGAATTGAATTTATAGATTAAGAAAGAGATGAGAGAGAGAGAAAGAGATAGGGGTAAGTGACAATATTTCATTATTTTAATGTATATTAAAAGATTAACTAAAATGACATTAATACCCTCACATGCATTGCATATAAGGGCGGTTAACCAAGAAAACAAACGTCGTTTGTGTTAAGGGTTATACTCTGTAGCAAAACATGAACATAAATGTTGGGTTTGGCCGATTTCATAGTGAAAGATATGAAGTGCAGTTTAGGTATAGCATAAAGGTTGATTTATGCAATATATATATATATATAGTGGACCGCTAAAATGAGAACCACCTCCAGTTGTAAGAACCGTGAGAACTTTTTGATCTGGGGCGAGTTGGACCAAATTTTTTTTTCATAAACTTAGATGCTTGTATTATAAACACATTTGTAAAAACAAAAAAATTAAAAAAAATGTCGGGTGTGTAGTTTTGAGCACCCAAAGTTTGTGTTTACGGGTCCCGTAAACGCAAACTTTGGGTGCTCAAAACTACACACCTGACATTTTTTTTTTGAATTTTTTTTACAAATGTGTTTATAATACATGCATCTACGTTTATGAAAAAAAAATTGGTCCACCTCGCCCCGTATGGTGTAGTTCTCACAGTTCTTACAACTGGAGTTGGTTCTCATTTTAGCGGTCCCATATATATATATATATATATAGAGAGAGAGAGAGAGAGAGAGAGAGCGGTTAACATACATACAAAAACCCTTATCATACTTCACGTACGCGACAATCGTAACCATCATATCAGGGCTATAATCACGCATGGAACAGTTAATAACGCATGGATCAGTTTGTTTTGTGATAATCACGCATGGGAGCAATAATCACGCACGTTAAGTTGATCAAAATGTAATCACGCATGTTATCTATATTAATCAGGCATGTTGTGTTTTGGTCGCGTACGTTAACGTACGTTAAGCCGTGAAGTACATTATACTCTCTCTCTCTCTCTCTCTATATATATATATATATATATATATATAAGGGTTAGTTAACGTACAATTTATCTTAACTTACGATGCGTACGAGATTGAACTACAACATGCGATTTTTGTAGCTCAACATTCGATTTTGTTATATAAAAAAACATGCAATTTTGACTGTTTTATATGCCATGCAACTGTTTTTTTATAACATGCGATTGAACTTTATAACGTACGATCTTCAAATTTCGTATGCTCGTACGTTAAGAAATAATATACAATACACTTTCTCTCTGTGTGTGTGTATCAAAAAACATCACAAACACCGGTTGTTGTGACCGCTAAGATTTATGAGAAACTTGATCATACAATTGTATGTTTTTATATGCTAAACTTATGCAAAAGTTGATACAATTTCTCTAATCGACGGATCAATTTTTTCATATTTATAAACTTGATGAACATCACATATTTTAATCATACACGACACCTAATTTATTTGGACATTTGAAAAGCAATTTAAGAATACCATTCTAATAATTATTAAACCTTCATATTGTTTCGCTATTCAACTCGTGCAAGATACATAATTATAATCTAGTTTATTTATCTAATATAATAATTTGTAAATTGTAATGTTTTCAATCTAGTTTATTTATCTAATATAATAATTTGTAAATTGTAATGTTTCGAATTTCCGAACTTAATTCTGGTGAAAATATGTATGAAATAGGTAGTAAATTATAAAAAATAAAAAAAATGAAAAAAAAAAACTTCATTATGTTTTAAGAGGTCACAGATCTAGTAAAGAATATATAGCGATTAATTATGTTTCTGGGTATGGAGCGATATTTTGTATTTAACAAACACTAACGTTCCAAATTTTAGGATTGGATTACGAAAAGTTGATAAAAATATAAGGTTGACATATTATAAATAAATATTACCATGCATGCATGTGCTGGCCAATAAAGTCAAATATGAAACCTCCTAAATCCAATCCTGACAAAGATCCTCTTTCATGTCGTATAATTATTTTTAATGCAAAATATATAGTTATTATGAAACAACATTAGAACGATTATATAAGTTCTCAAAATGGTTAATTTCTATATAAGTTTTACGGCATAGCATGGATATCATTACTGAGTTTTATATGCCTTTCTTGTCACATTTTGGGTTATAAATAAATTGAAAGCATGTGACGAACTGTCTTTTTTTTTCAGTTTAATTAAATTTATATGATTAAAACGACAGTCATCAAAATGTATAGATTTTCGTTTATATAAGACAGTTAATACAAGTAGATAAAATATAGTTTACCTAAAAGTTATATTCAAAGAAATATAATACTTTTTTTTAAAATAGAGTCAATTGCGATTTTGGCCCCTGTGGTTATATCACTTTTACTATATTAGCCCAAAATATGATTTTTTAACATCTGTGCCCCCATGATCCCTATAACTAACTATTTTGGCCCCTGAGTCTAACTCAACCCCTTACCCTGGTTAATTATTTGTCACATGCAAGTCACGTGATGGGTATATTTGTAATTTCTCATCCCCTTTTCCGACTTTATAAACAAAACCCTACCATTTCTTTATCAATTCATCTTGTTCGCCATTTCTTTATTAATTCATCTTCTTCAACCAAATCAAGAAAGATGCTTCCAGTGAGAAGCATATACAACATTTAACTGAGAAGAAATTTATCCCCCTTTTATGTTCATCAAGAGTTATTATTTGTCTAATCTGATTTCTTATAAAATCGGATTGATCTGTCATCTGTTTTAGCGTTAAAGATATAAAGTTTTGATTTTTATCAGTATTTGGGGTTGTTTCTATCTGGGTATTTGAGAATCTAGGGTTTGTTAGTGTAAATGATATCAATTTTTGATTTGTATCAATCTTTGGGGTTGTTTGTATCTAGGTATTTGAGAATCTAGGGTTTTGAAATTTGGGTATTTGTTATTGTGGATTGTGTAATGGATATGGGGTTTTATGGAGAACAAGGTTTTGGTGTGAATCCACCAGGGATATGTTTTCAATCTAGCCCTAGAGAGATCGAACAAATCTGAGATGAATGTGATGGGAGGTTTGCATCGGATGAATAGCACTGGTAGCTTGAGTTTTTTGGGGAATTCGGGTATTGTAAACGGTGGGTCGTAGTTTACGGGAGTTGGGAATTTGTGTGATTCGGTGACGGATTTGAAGCAGCGGACTTGCTTGGCGGTCGAGTGGTCGGTTGAGGAACAATATAAGTTAGACTATTAGAGGAAGCACTTCCCAAGTAAGTTTAAGTTTTTTAGCCATATAAACAATATGCAGATTCTTGATTTACATGACTTTGACATGATACAACATCCTTTTAGTTATGTTGATGAACCTGGTATCATAAGATATGTCAAGATCGCTGCCACATGTCACAGATTGCTGCAGTTGGTTGGGTGTAACTTGCAGCACAACGGTCAAGTTATCGGTCTGGATTTAAGCAACATAACGATTTCGGTTGGAATTAGTGATTCTAGTGTTCTTTTTGATCTGCAGAATCTTGAAAGCCTGAATCTTGCTGCAAATAACTTCAATTTCTCATAGATTCCTTAGAGATTTGGCAGTTTTGCAAGTTTGAAAGTTTTAAACTTGTCGAATTCATATTTTTCGGGTCAGATTCCAGGAGAATTATCGCAGCTGAGTAGGCTGGAAACTCTTGATCTTTCTTCATTGTTCTCCAACGAAATTCGTTCGCTAAGACTTGAAAACCCGAATCTGGCCACACTTGTTCAAAACTTTACAAAGTTAAGATGTCTTTATCTTGATAATGTGAATATATCATCACAAAGATTCGATTGGGGACAGAGTTTATCTTGATAATGTGAATATATTTTTGTGGTGATAAGTGGGTATTAAATTGTTTTTAATAGGTGTCAGTAAAGGGGGAGGAGAAATTACAAATATACCAATCATGTGACTTGCATATGACAAATAATTAACCAGGGTAAGGGGTTGAGTTAGACTCAGAGGCCAAAATAGTTAGTTATAGAGACCATGGGGGCACATATGTTAAAAAAACCTATTTTGGGCTAATAGGGTAAAAGTGATATAACCACAGGGGCCAAAATTGTAATTTACTCTTTAAAATATTTAGGATGTTTTTTATACACACGTATCATATATATATATATATATATATATATATATATATATAGGGGACCGCTAAAATGAGAACCACCTCGAGTTGTAAGAACCGTGAGAACTACACCGTACGGGGCGAGGTGGACCAAATTTTTTTTTCATAAATGTAGATGCGTGTATTATAACAACATTTGTAAAAAAAAAATTCAAAAAAAAATGTCGTGTGTGTAGTTTTGAGCACCACAAGTTTGTGTTTACGGGTATCGTAAATTTTCCGGTATCCACCTTAAGTTAATTTGACGGTTTGAATTTTGTAAAATTTATCACCTTAATTTGACGGTTTAATGTTTTGTAAAACTACCATATACGATCCTCCTCGTTATGGTATCAGAGCCATGGAATCAAAGGGAGTTATTAAATGTCCTGTTTCAATACTTTAATTTTATCATGTTAAATTTGTTTAGGAAAAAGAGTACTATTAAAAATAGTACTAATGAGGAATATGATATACCTCAAGATCTTGATCTACTTAATAAGTGGACAATCCCTCATATAAATCCTAGGGTTATATATCAAATTGGAAGTTTTGATAATTTAATAAACAAACATGTAGTTAAAACCACTGAAGAATCTGTCTCTATAAAAGATGAAGAAATGATAATAAAACTTTTAAATATGTCTGATATAAACAGACATAAAAAAGATTTTAATTTTATGCATATTGGTTTAGTTCAAGTTGCTTTTAAACCTTTAACTTTAAAAGGCTTACCAGAAAGTTTTATAGCTGTTTTACGAGATGCTCGTAACTTAAACTGGAAACAATCTTTGATGGGTATTATAGAAACCAGTCTGGCACATGGTCCAGTATATTATAATGTTTATCCTGATGTTCATTTATCCCTAACAGATCAAAATATTGATGACACTTTAACTTTATATGTTAAAACACATGGTTATAATTATGCTGAAGGATCTGAAGTTATATGTATTTGTTATAGAATATATTATAGATTACTCACCACTATGAATGCTTGTGACACCTGTGTCACTGCGACCATCAAACAAATACCAAACCAATGAAATATTGTATTTCATACTTTGGACTTGTATAAATATGTGTATCTTTTGCCCATATCAAGTCTTGTTCGATTTCAAGCTCTAAATCGCTTTCTGGAAGGTTATACGCGCACTGATGCGTAAATATAACCAGTTTAATGCAACAAACACTCCGGAATAGTGAAATAGGCTTAACATACCTTAAATAACCTCTACATAACTTAGAAATAAGTTTTGGAAGGTTTGGTATGCCGAAATCAAGTTATATCGCTTACAGGGACTAAAGTTGACAAACTGCGAAAGTATGCCAATTTGAACTGTAACAGACATTCTGGAACATGACCATAAGTTAAACATACCATAAATATCCTTTACATAGCTTAGAAATAGGCTTTGAGGGGTTCGGTGTGCTAAAATAAACTTTAGGGTCATTCAGGGACTAAAAGCGTCAAAAAGTGCACAAGTTTGCACTTTCGCGCATAACTTACGTTCTGAATACATATGGACATCCAAAAAATTATGTAAGCATGACTATATTATGCTTTAGTGTTTGGCTTGCCAAAAATCCATTCGTCGCGTCATTTGGATCGTTTTTCGCACTTATGCGCATTCCGTCGTAATTAAGCGAACATCGCGTTCGTACGACCAAACGAACCAACATCCGACATATTTTTGAGCATGTTTCATGTCCACAATGTTTAGGCATCATTTTAGGGCCTTAAAGTTGGCTTTACGGGCCTTAGAAGTGCCGGAAATGGGCTTAAACACGTGCAGGGACTGAAACTGTCATTTCTGAAACTTTTTTCTGATCTGTGACTCCTAGGCGGCCCGCCTCAGGATCTTAAGATCCTCACGCCGCCCGCGTCAGTCCTTCTGACCAGATTAACTGCATTTAACATCAGTTTCCAGCTGTTTGATCCACAACCACACACTCACACATGCTTAGTCAGCTGATAAGGATTGTTTTTAGGCACCATAACTTTCCGACACTTGTACGGATACGATTAAGGCACGATATTCGACAAACGATCTTAACGGTTCGGGTATTCCTATAAATACCCAACCCACTTAACTTCAAAAACCACTAGAATCTGATCTAAGTGACTCTAAGTTGGAACCATTGTTTCATACCTGAGTTATTAAGATCTAGATTAGCATTCGGGGACCCTTCGTAAGTATTCTTTCGCTCTTTTCTTTCTTTTATTGCTTTTCAAGTCAGAAAGTCAAACTTTGTTTGACTTTCAGCGTTGACCAGCTTATGGTCAATGCGAAGTTCGTTTGAACTTCGCAACGTGAGTGTAATCACGTTGGTTATAGTCCCTTGGGGCTATGCCTACTGATTACCACGTTGTCTAGGGTCGTAGGGTAAGCGATCTAATAAATCGCTTATACCTTCGAACCCGACCCAGTTTGGTCGATCATTAGGATCCGACCAAACACATTAGGTGACCATAGTAGGTAGGGAATAACCTTCCGAGGTTATACCCTATGGCCGCTTCGTTTGAATAGTTATATGATAGGTAGTTTATATGCCTTAGGTAAATTACCAGAATACCTTTTTCATGTATAATTGGTAATTAAGCGTATGTAACCTAAACTTTTGTCACATAACTGATTATGTAACATGTTTAGGCATATAACACTTGTCATAGGGCTAGTTAGACGGTCCGAACGCGTTTCACGCGAACGACGCGTTAAAGTAGCATAAGCTACCTAAACGGGTCGTAAGCACTTAGATTAAGGTTTCATTTAGTATGTAGGCTTTGTTAAACCATATGACACGAGTCTCTATACTCGTTTGGTTTACGAACCCTCATTCTATCAGATCTTCCGATTTAGGTCCGGTTATTAACATAGTTACCTATATTAGGTGCCGTTTGATATCCGCGATCTCTAGCATTGTTTGGTTGTTACTCAAGGACTACTAAGCAATCTCAAGTGAGTACATAGACCCCTCTTTTACTGTTTTCCAAACTGTTTTGGGGTGAAACACATGTGCCTACTTGTTACTTTCATGCTTTCCTGTTTTCACATCATATACCTGCTATGTTCGTTAGTACATTATAGTACATGATTTTATTACATCTTATGCTAGGTATGCCCATTGTGTGCATTACTTAGTACATCGTTTTACATTACATTACATGCTACGTATGTCTATTGTTGTATACGTAGTACAGGTCACATGCTACGTATGTCTATTGTTGTATACGTAGTACAGGTCACAGGCTACGTATGTCTATTGTTGCATACTTAGTACAGGTCACATGCTACGTATGTCTATTGTTGCATACTTAGTACAGGTCACATGCTACGTATGTCTATTGTTGTATACGTAGTACAGGTCACATGCTATGTATGTCTATTGTTGTATACGTAGTACAGGTCACATGCTACGTATGTCTATTGTTGTATACGTAGTACAGGTCACATGCTACGTATATCTATTGTTGCATACTTACTACAGGTCACATGCTACGTATGTCTATTGTTGCATACTTAGTACAGGTCACATGCTACGTATGTTTATTGTTGTATACGTAGTACAGGTCACATGCTACGTATGTCTATTGTTGTATACGTAGTACAGGTCACATGCTACGTATGTCTATTGTTGCATACTTAGTACAGGTCACATGCTACGTATGTCTATTGTTGCATATTTGGTACATTTGTTATTCATCACATGCTTACATTTTGGATACATATTACATGATTTACATTAGACATGAACATTTTACTTTGATAGTTTGGTTTGAGTAAGTGATTAAGTAACGAGGCGTGTGTAATATGATACAAGCATGGTGGATACGCCGCTGGTACTTCCTATATATAAGTGTTTGTATGGTATTACATGTCGTAGCGTTATTTGAATCATTTCAGTTTGAGACATATAACATTTTATACAAATAACATACTTTTCACAAGACATTGTTTTACAAATAACTTATCTTATACAAACTCATTTTTACATGGTTATTCATTTAAACTGACATTTATTTATACATATCATCTGATCTTATCATTTTTCAAATGATTTACAAAACAAAGCAAATTACAAGGTTCATGACTAAACATTTTCTCAAACATAAGTCATGAAACCTATTTTCACAAAACCTATGTATCTCACAGGCATTTTTATGCTGACGTACCTATTTTCACATGTGTTTTTCAGGAGCTGTTGCATAAGATGATCAAGATACACATAGGCAGACTTGGGATTTAGTGACAATAAAAGATGCAAGACTAGTTAATTATGTTGTATTTCCTTGTTTGTTAAGACATTGTAACACTTTTAATCAATAAAACGAAACTTCAATTGCCATGGATTTGAAACAATTAATTCTGTTACAACACTCCCCGACATTTCCGCCACGTTTTGTATGTTCCACGTGGTCGGGGTGTGACAGAAAAGATGGTATCAGAGCCAATGGTTATAGGGAATTAGGTTATTAGTAATGCTTTGACCTAGTCTATAACCTTCTTAGGACCCTAACGCGAGTTTACTTGCGTTTAGTCATAAAACAATACCGTCACCTATCCTTAGGCGACTACCACAACAAGAACATAAATTTCAAAACCGCTTTGAAAACTAATCATCTGTTCTAGAATGATTGATTACTAGGTTTTGAACCCTCTGTTATATGGTTTTGAACCCCTTTAAGTTTTCAAAATCTCGTCAAGGTTTTGGGTTTTAAATAATGTGAACACGTGCAAACTGGAAGGGTGAATGCCTGTATTCTGGGTTTTCTGTCTAGGCAAGCACTTCGTATACATCTCATCAGACGCGAGACCAGTTGTGCTTACCTGGAAATTCTTGGGATGAGTGTTCACTTATAGGAGAGCATGTCTTCGCGATACATTATTTTTGACCCGCTTACTTTGATTAGTCACTGTCTCATTTGTTTGCCTTTGGTAACAAACAAATGGTCACAATCTAAATGCCTTGTCATTTTCTTTTGACTATCTTTCGCTTGTTTCCTCCTATGCCTTTTGTTATCTTCAAGATGCTTCTTCATCGCAACGACGATGTCCGAACCAGGTGCTGCAATTACCCAGCGAATAGGCGACTTACTCCAGAGGACCGTTGACTTAGCTATCACCATGACACGTCTCAGGGATGAAGCTGTATGAGGGAACTGCTCCTTGGTGCAATCAATGCCATCGTCATTATTCAAATCAAATACCTTGTTTCAAATGTACCCACGGTGGACGATGGAGACATTTGGTTAACATGTGCCGCTTTGCAAAACAAAGCTGTTACAAATCCTGCTGCTGCTCAACCTTCAAACTCTGCTTCATATGTCGCTTGGCATATCTGGCGCCTCAACCTCATGAACTTTCTACCTTGTGTATCGACGTAAGCACGCCTAGTGCAAGGTGTCAGAACACCCTCGTTACACAAACTCCAAAATCCATGTAGGATCTTTCTATCCTCATAATTAGATCCTTGTGGATGGGTATCATTCATCGGAGTCCTTAATTGAATTCTTTGTATGATTCAATACGTACATCACAATTCAATAGGGACAAAGCTGAATTTCTTTTAAGATTATCCTATCTTCATAGATAGATTCTTGAAATGATTAAAGTGTCAAATGAAATCCACGGATTGGATTCCTGGTATGCTTTAAGTATCCGTGTCCAAAGATAACAAGTTAAAGGTCAAAATAAACAATTATGTGACTATGTGTTTATGCATCTTGTTTTTCCTTTTAAGCATTTTTGTGTTTTTGTATACTCTGGATATTCGTTATCCAAATCCTCATAGAATCTTTCTTATCTTCATATGAAGGATTCGTAGTAGGATATTCAAAAAGGTACTATCTTAAATCCTTAATGGACTTCTACGTTGTAGTTAAGTCCCTTGGATTATAAAGTACTATTCCAAAGTTTAAGGGCAACATGTGTTGATAAGTTAAATAGATTGGTCCGACAATCTAGTTAAATACATCCTACGTCGATGTAATTAAATATTCCCCGTAGGTAGTTAGTTAAAGAGATCCTACGTCGATCTAAGTTAAATAGATTGGTCCGACAATCTAGTTAAATACATCCTACGTCGATGTAGTTAAATATTCCCCGTAGGTAGTTAGTTAAAGAGATCCTACGTCGATCTAAGTTAAATAGATTGGTCCGACAATCTAGTTAAATACATCCTACGTCGATGTAATTAAATATTCCCCGTAGGTAGTTAGTTAAAGAGATCCTACGTCGATCTAAGTTAAATAGATTGGTCTGACAATCTAGTTAAATACATCCTACGTCGATGTAGTTAAATATTCCCCGTAGGTAGTTAGTTAAAGAGATCCTACGTCGATCTAAGTTAAATAGATTGGTTCGACAATCTAGTCAAATATATCATGTGTTTATGTAGTTAAATAGGCCCTCGGGTGGTCTAAATCAAGAGATTGTTATGAAATGAACTGTGCGGACTGTGCAAGGAACTACGTAAATATGGAGGCCTACATAATTATGGAATTCAGTGCATAGAAACCACATGAAGTTTTGTCATGTGTTAAGACCAACAGTGGCAAGAGTAATGATACGGGAGAAGTCTTGGACTTCGACCAATGTCATTTATTCTCACACTCCCCAATTCTGATCTCAATCACACACACAGTTTCCTACGATAAGTCTTCATAAGAAACGTTCTTCTGTCCGTAGTTCAAAACTCCATGTTTTGTTACTACAAGGACTTCACTTTGAGGGTTGACATCTTTGCTAAGAATCCTAACATGACCCAGAGTTTTACTTAAGGGCTCAATGGATTTGTCTGAAGGCAAAACCGTCACAGCTGTCTCCACAAGTTTCCTCTAAAACTAAATTTCGGGACGAAATTTCCTAAAGTAGGGGAGACTGTGACACCTGTGTCACTGCGACCATCAAACAAATACCAAACCAATGAAATATTGTATTTCATACTTTGGACTTGTATAAATATGTGTATCTTTTGCCCATATCAAGTCTTGTTCGATTTCAAGCTCTAAATCGCTTTCTGGAAGGTTATACGCGCACTGATGCGTAAATATAACCAGTTTAATGCAACAAACACTCCGGAATAGTGAAATAGGGTTAACATACCTTAAATAACCTCTACATAACTTAGAAATAAGTTTTGGAAGGTTTGGTATGCCGAAATCAAGTTATATCGCTTACAGGGACTAAAGTTGACAAACTGCGAAAGTATGCCAATTTGAACTATAACAGACATTCCGGAACATGGCCATAAGTTAAACATACCATAAATATCCTTTACATATCTTAGAAATAGGCTTTGAGGGGTTCGGTGTGCTAAAATAAACTTTAGGGTCATTCAGGGACTAAAAGCGTCAAAAAGTGCACAAGTTTGCACTTTCGCGCATAACTTACGTTCTGAATACATCTGGATATCCAAAAATTTATGTAAGCATGACTATATTATGCTTTAGTGTTTGGCTTGCCAAAAATCCATTCGTCGCGTCATTTGGATCATTTTTCGCACTTATGCGCATTCCGTTGTAATTAAGCGAACATCGCGTTCGTACGACCAAACGAACCAACATCCGACATATTTTTGAGCATGTTTCATGTCCACAATGTTTAGGCATCATTTTAGGGCCTTAAAGTTGGCTTTACGGGCCTTAGAAGTGCCGGAAATGGGCTTAAACACGTGCAGGGACTGAAACTGTCATTTCTGAAACTTTTTCTGATCTGTGACTCCTAGGCGGCCCGCCTCAGGATCTTAACATCCTCACGCGGCCCGCGTCAGTCCTTCTGACCAGATTAACTGCATTTAACATCAGTTTCCAGCTGTTTGATCCACAACCACACACTCACATATGCTTAGTCAGCTGATAAGGATTGTTTTTAGGCACCATAACTTTCCGACACTTGTACGGATACGATTAAGGCACGATATTCGACAAACGATCTTAACGGTTCGGGTATTCCTATAAATACCCAACCCACTTAACTTCAAAAACCACTAGAATCTGATCTAAGTGACTCTAAGTTGGAACCATTGTTTCATACCTGAGTTATTAAGATCTAGATTAGCATTCGGGGACCCTTCGTAAGTATTCTTTCGTTCTTTTCTTTCTTTTATTGCTTTTCGAGTCAGAAAGTCAAACTTTGTTTGACTTTCAGCGTTGACCAGCTTATGGTCAATGCGAAGTTCGTTTGAACTTCGCAACGTGAGTGTAATCACGTTGGTTATAGTCCCTTGGGGCTATGCCTACTGATTACCACGTTGTCTAGGGTCGTAGGGTAAGTGATCTAATAAATCGCTTATACCTTCGAACCCGACCCAGTTTGGTCGATCATTAGGACCCGACCCAGTTTGGGCTAGTTAGACGGTCCGAACGCGTTTCACGCGAACGACGCGTTAAAGTAGCATAAGCTACCTAAACGGGTCGTAATGGGTCGTAAGCACTTAGATTAAGGTTTCATTTAGTATGTAGGCTTTGTTAAACCATATGACACGAGTCTCTATACTCGTTTGGTTTACGAACCCTCATTCTATCAGATCTTCCGATTTAGGTCCGGTTATTAACATAGTTACCTATATTAGGTGTCGTTTGATATCTGCGATCTCTAGCATTGTTTGGTTGTTACTCAAGGACTACTAAGCAATCTCAAGTGAGTACATAGACCCCTCTTTTACTGTTTTCCAAACTGTTTTGGGGTGAAACACATGTGCCTACTTGTTACTTTCATGCTTTCCTGTTTTCACATCATATACCTGCTATGTTCGTTAGTACATTATAGTACATGATTTTATTACATCTTATGCTAGGTATGCCCATTGTGTGCATTACTTAGTACATCGTTTTACATTACATTACATGCTACGTATGTTTATTGTTGTATACGTAGTACAGGTCACATGCTACGTATGTCTATTGTTGTATACGTAGTACAGGTCACAGGCTACGTATGTCTATTGTTGCATACTTAGTACAGGTCACATGCTACGTATGTCTATTGTTGTATACTTAGTACAGGTCACATGCTACGTATGTCTATTGTTGTATACGTAGTACAGGTCACATGCTACGTATGTCTATTGTTGTATACGTAGTACAGGTCACATGCTACGTATGTCTATTGTTGTATACGTAGTACAGGTCACATGCTACGTATATCTATTGTTGCATACTTACTACAGGTCACATGCTACGTATGTCTATTGTTGCATACTTAGTACAGGTCACATGCTACGTATGTCTATTGTTGTATACGTAGTACAGGTCACATGCTACGTATGTCTATTGTTGTATACGTAGTACAGGTCACATGCTACGTATGTCTATTGTTGCATACTTAGTACAGGTCACATGCTACGTATGTCTATTGTTGCATACTTGGTACATTTGTTATTCATCACATGCTTACATTTTGGATACATATTACATGATTTACATTAGACATGAACATTTTACTTTGATAGTTTGGTTTGAGTAAGTGATTAAGTAACGAGGCGTGTGTAATATGATACAAGCATGGTGGATACGCCGCTGGTACTTCCTATATATAAGTGTTTGTATGGTATTACATGTCGTAGCGTTATTTGAATCATTTCAGTTTGAGACATATAACATTTTATACAAATAACATACTTTTCACAAGACATTGTTTTACAAATAACTTATCTTATACAAACTCATTTTTACATGGTTATTCATTTAACCTGACATTTATTTATACATATCATCTGATCTTATCATTTTTCAAATGATTTACAAAACAAAGCAAATTACAAGGTTCATGACTAAACATTTTCTCAAACATAAGTCATGAAACCTATTTTCATAAAACCTATGTATCTCACAGGCATTTTGTAACACCCTAAATTTTTTTTACTCTTAAATTTTGGCAAAATATAGTTTAAGTTCATGACTTTCATTAACAAAGTTCATAAAATACAAAGACCTTAGTCAACTATGGCTAAGTTAACATCATTTCAAAAACTGTTTAGCATGTGTTTACAACCCATACATCAAGACTACAAAAGATCTAAATCATTGCGGAAGCTTCAAAAGTGGAGTGTTCGGTTCTTCATCTAATCGCTTGATCGCCATCCGTATCATCCACCAAATTACCTAAGATCAAAACCATTTAAAAACATTAGTTTTGACGTTTATATATATAATATGACTTCAAGTTATCATCCCATTTGAAGCAACAAACAAATGAAAACATTCTCAGGTCTACCGTAAATTACGGTATCACCGTAATTTACGGTGAGGCCTGGAGTTGTACAGTCACCGTAAATCAGGAAGTTATTACCGTAAAACATTTCAACACTACCGTAATTTACGGTAATACCGTAAATTACGGTAGAACCTGGAACTTCATGTTTGATTTCGGATGATCAATGTACCCAGATTTCCAAGTCTCATATCTCAGTTTCTATATGACACCGATACACTAAAAACACCATATTTCTTATACATTACACATAAACCAAACATCAAAGATTAATCCGTCATATTACGGATTACAAATCATGTTTTACTTGATTATTTGACCCGTTTGGCTCGTCTAAAGAATCCTTCTCTTTGACGACTACCAACGAGTACTATCCGAATTTAATAAACCATTCAATATAACGACTTCAACGCTGAATTTAAAACCCTCTTATTCAAGATTCAATTATACATTAAAATCATCAATCTAATAATTGTAACGGGTCAAATTACATACCTTCAAAGTTTACCCTTTAAACGTGGTTCGCCACCCGCTTGTCCGCTTGACGCTCCTGCGTCCGTTCCTATAGAGTCCATTTACAACGCGGTTTAGAACTCCCTTTGTATCATAATTCGCATAATGCATCAATACATCATGATTATGCGTTTAAGCTCAGAATTTCAGTTTTAAGCCTTCATAGAGGCATTTCAACGAACACTTTAAGGGCAGAAATTTATATCTTTCATATTCAAGTTTATAACATTGCTAATTAGCTAACTTAATCATCCAATAGGCCCTTATATAGTATTTAACATCATATTTTTCTGAAATTACTTTCTCTAAGATCAATTACACTAGAATAATCATCAAAACCCTAGTGTTCATCATCATCATCATGTAAACTCACAACCCACCTTCAAGGTGTTCATAGAAATTTCCAGAATTTGGTCATGATTGCACATGAAATTTGCTAAATTTCACTTCTAGACATCTTATCAATTCTAATCAAATCCAATAACACACATGCAACAACAATCTTCAGATTTTCTAAAATCATGAGAAATTCAAGTTAAGAGATTTCATTAGATTTCACATACCTTACAATCCTCTTGTGATGAGGATTACAGTTCTGGGCTCAATTCTCGATTTGGACCAGATTTACACATTCAATTTGAGGGTTTTTTGTGATTTTTGGAGTTTGGAGCCAAGGGGTGTCGCCCCTCTCTTGTTCTGTACGACCAACACCTCCTAATGGGGGTGTTTGGTTTGTTTTATTTCTTTAATTACAATTCAAGTTTCAGTTTTTACAACTCTAGCCCCTCCATTTTCAACCATCTTTTAATCTAGCTACTTTTAACTCTAGTTTTGAGTTATTCCTAGAAATTAACTAACTAGGTTAAAGTCCCAATTAATTAAATTCTCGTTTAATTAAACTTTATAATTCTAATATAAAGTTTTATATTATGTATTTCTTTTATTATATATTTTTTTTTATCGGGGTGTTACAAGTCCACCCCCCTTAAAAAGGGTTTCGTCCCCGAAACCGTAGTACGTACCAAATAAAGTAGGGTAGAGCCGACGCATCTCTTCCTCGGTCTCCCACGTGGTGTCCGAGCCTTTTCTATGCTCCCACTTGACCTTGACTTGATCGATTTGTCTATTTCGTAAGTGTTTGACCTTTCGATCTAAAATCTCCAACGGTCTCACAACATAATTCAGACTATTATCCACTTCAATATCATCATAATGGATATAGGTTGTTTCGTCCGCTAGGCACTTTCGTAATTGTGACACATGAAACGTGCCATGAATCCCACTTAGTTCTTCTGGTAGTTCAAGACGGTAGGCTACTTTGCCAACCTTCCCGATAATTTTGAACGGTCCAATAAACCTCGGGCTTAATTTCCCCCTTTTTCTGAATCTAATAACGCCCTTCCAAGGGGAGACTTTTAGCATAACCATGTCGCCAACCTGGAATTCGATTGGTCTTTTTCTTTTATCAACATACGCCTTTTGCCTGTCCTGAGCCGCTTTCAAGTGTGCCCGAACTTTATCGATCTTTTCATTCGTGGCTCGTACTATATCTTGGTGGGCGAGTTCACGTGGACCCACTTCACCCCAACAAACCGGGGTTCGACACTTCCTACCGTAAAGCAGTTCGTATGGTGCCATTTTAATACTAGATTGGTAACTGTTGTTATACGAAAACTCAACTAACGGTAGGTGAACATCCCAACTACCTCCAAAGTCGATTATGCACGCCCGTAGCATGTCTCCCAAAATTTGTATCGTTCTTTCACTTTGTCCATCCGTTTGAGGATGGTACGCAGTGCTAATGAACAATTTGGTCCCCATTTGTTCTTGGAATTCACGCCAGAATTTCGAGGTAAACCGGGTATCCCTATCGGACACGATGGACACCGGCACTCCATGACGTGCTATGATTTCATTGGTATAGACTTCTGACATCTTTTCTGACGTATAAGTCTCACGAATCGGAATGAAGTGAGCACTTTTCGTCAATCTATCCACCACTACCCATATGGCATCAAAACCACGGTTTGTCCTAGGCAGTTTGGTTAACAGGTCCATTGTAAGATGTTACCATTTCCAAACCGGAATTTCCAACGGTTGGAGTTTGCCATAGGGTTTCTGATGCTCCGCCTTGACTTGTAAACATGTCAAGCATTTTTCCACATACTTCGCCACATCCCTCTTCATTCCGGGCCACCAATAATTTTGTTTCAAATCATTGTACATCTTGGTCGCACCCGGATGAATTGAATAACAGGATTTATGAGCTTCATCAAGTAGAAGCGCCTTTACTCCACAGGTATGTGGGACCCATATCCTTCCGGATCGAGTCTTTAACCCGTGATTCCCATCCGACAAGTCTTTCAACTGTCCAATTATTCTTTCCTTCTTCCAATTCTCTTCTTTTACTGCTTCTAATTGCGCTTCTCGAATACGTTCAAGTACACCCGAGGTTACCACAAGTTGCATCGACCTCACTCGTATTGGGACATAATCCGCTTTTCTGCTTAGAGCATCCGCTACCACGTTTGCCTTTCCGGGGTGATAGTGTATCTCACAATCATAGTCCTTCACCGTTTCCAGCCATCGCCTTTGTCGCATATTTAACTCCTTCTGGTCGAAGAAGTATTTCAAACTCTTGTGGTCGGTGAATATGGTGCATTTTACCCCATACAAGTAATGCCTCCATATTTTTAATGCAAATACTACCGCTGCCAACTCGAGATCGTGCGTGGGGTATTTCTTCTCGTGTATCTTCAATTGTCTTGAGGCATAGGCTATTACCTTGCCCCGTTGCATCAACACGCAACCGAGCCCCGATAATGAAGCGTCCGAATAGACCACCATGTCTTCGACTCCGTCCGGCAATGTCAGTACCGGAGCTTGAGTTAGCCTTTCCTTTAGCGTCCGAAACGCTTTTTCTTGATCAACTCCCCAAATAAACCTTGCTTTCTTTTGGGTTAGCTTTGTTAGCGGCGATGCAATCTTGGAGAAATCTTGAATGAATCTTCTATAATATCCAGCAAGCCCCAAAAAGCTTCTAATTTCAGAAGGGTTCTTCGGGGGATTCCATTTTGACACCGCCTCTATCTTTGACGGGTCCACTAAAACTCCATCGGCACTTATGACATGACCGAGAAATTGTACCTCTCGTAACCAAAAGGCACATTTAGAAAATTTTGCATAAAGCTTCTCTCGTCTAAGTGTCTCTAACACTTCTTGTAAGTGGCGCGCGTGTTCGGCTTCACTTTTCGAATACACTAAGATATCATCGATAAACACGATGACCGACTTATCCAACATTGGCTTGCAAACCCGGTTCATGAGGTCCATGAAAGCCGCGGGCGCATTTGTTAGCCCAAATGACATCACGAGAAATTCGTAATGTCCGTATCTTGTGCGGAAAGCCGTCTTCGGCACATCTTCTTCTTTGACCTTTAGTTGATGATACCCCGATCTAAGGTCAATTTTAGAAAACCAATTCGCGCCTTGTAGTTGGTCGAATAAATCATCTATTCTCGGGAGCGGGTATCGGTTCTTTACCGTGAGTTTGTTTAACTCCCGGTAATCAATACACATACGCATGCTCCCGTCTTTCTTCCTCACGAACAATACCGGTGCGCCCCAAGGAGACACACTCGGCCTTATGAATCCCTTATCAAGCAGGTCTTGGATTTGGGACATCAACTCTTGTAGTTCCGACGGTGCAAGTCGGTACGGGGCTTTTGCTACAGGTTTCGCGCCCGGAATCAATTCGATCCCGAACTCTACTTCCCGTTCAGGCGGTATCCCCGGTAAATCTTCCGGAAAAACATCTTCATAATCTCGTACTACCGGTACATCTCCAATCTTTCGTGATTCCTTCTCGGTCTCATTTGCATAGATTATGAATGCCTTGCATCCTCGCTTCATGAGCTTGTGAGCTTTCAACATCGAACATACTATGGGGTTGCCTCGTTTTTCGCCATAAATGGTGACGTGTTTTCCGCTCGGAGATGTTAGTTTTATCTCTTTGCGAAAACACACGACCTTTGCATGGTATTGAGATAGCCAATCCATCCCAACGACTACTTGGAATTCTCCCATCGACATCGGAATTAGATTTATCAAATATTCTTCATCGTCAATGCTCAATTTACAGTTTTCACATACATCACAAACAATAAAACTTTTGTTATTACCTATCTCTACTTCTAAAGGCACAGGTAATTTGGTTAAAACAAATGAAGGATGTCGAATAAACCCATATGAAACAAAGGATTTATTCGCACCCGTATCAAATAACACGTGTGCGGGAATTGAATTTATAGCAAATATACCTGAGACCACGTCAGGTTCAATCTTCGCTTCTGCGGTGGTTAATTGAAAAGATCTTGCCTTTGCTTTTGGGGCTTCACCTTTCGGTTCCTGCCCATCTTTCTTTCCAACCAGTTCCGGGCATTCCGACTTTTTGTGACCCGTTCGGTAACAGTTGTAACAAACCGTCACTTTCTCCGGGCATGACATAGCCATATGTCCCTTTTTCTTGCATATGGGACAAGGCTTATCCTTGTAACGACATTCGCCCTTATGATTCTTCCCACAAATTTTGCAACCTGATGTGCTACCTTTAGCATCTGATCTCTTTGCGGATTCATTCGTTCTTGCTTTCTTGGTAGGGCTTGGATTCACATCTAGTGCCCTTCGTTCACCCCGTTCTATGCTCTTTTTCAATTCAATCTCCCTTTCCCGAGCAGCATTGACAATCTCGGTAAGGGTCTCGTACTTCGAAGGGGTTATGAACTCTCTATATTCCGCGCTTAGCATGTTATGGTAATAATAGACCTTTTGCTCTTCATTCGTTATCAATTCGTCACAGAATTTCATCTTGTCCATAAACATCCCCGTGATCTTGTCTATGGATTCACCTTTGTGTCTGAGTTGCATGAACTCTTCCTTGATTTTATTTACGACCGCCTTGGGACTATGGTGTTTAAGAAACGGCGTCTTAAACTCCTCCCAAGTCATGGCCTTAGCCACTTCGCTTCCAATCTCCTTCTTTTTGTTATCCCACCAATCTTTCGCTTGACTCCTTAGTTGACCCGTACCAAAGGCTACGTAGTCTTCTTCGTCACAATGGGTTCTCTCGAATACCCCTTCGATGTCACTTAGCCATCGTTGGCACACTATCGGGTCAACCTCCCCATTGTATACTGGTGGTTTACAAGCCATGAATTCCTTGTATGAACAAGGCTTTCGTCCTCCACGCTTTTCCTTTACTACATTTGACTCGTCTTCCAGTTTCTTGATTCTATCTTCTACTATTGATAAAACCGTGTCTTGGATTTTATCAATAAAGTCCGACAAACTGTTTTCGATCGCCTTTCCAACCTCTTCGGCAATCACTTCCCTCACTTGTTCGGTGACTCTTGGCACCGCATTATCATTGCCTCCATCAGCCATCTCGATTTCTGAAATGTTTACATAGATTGTTAAACATTCTATTTGTAACACATGCTTTACTTGTTTTGATTTAATCAAGTTCGTAACTTGATTTGATAATTCATGTTTCTATTTAATCAAGTCCGTAACTTGATTTGATAATTCATGTTTCTATTTAATCAAGTCCGTAACTTGATTTGATAATTCATGTTTCTATTTAATCAAGTCCGTAACTTGATTTGATAATTCATGTTTCTATTTAATCAAGTCCGTAACTTGATTTGATAATTCATGTTTCTATTTAATCAAGTCCGTAACTTGATTTGATAATTCATGTTTCTATTTAATCAAGTCCGTAACTTGATTTGATAATTCATGTTTCATGCATTTCTTGCTTTTTGAGTGAGCTTACACACTCTTTTCATGCATATTGTCCATTTCTCATTTTATACGTAGTACATAATTTATTAACAAAACAAGTAAATTCTTACCGGACGACCGATCAAGCTTGAACCGAACACTTATTGACAACCTAGAGCTCTGATTACCAACTTGTAACACCCTAAATTTTTTTTACTCTTAAATTTTGGCAAAATATAGTTTAAGTTCATGACTTTCATTAACAAAGTTCATAAAATACAAAGACCTTAGTCAACTATGGCTAAGTTAACATCATTTCAAAAACTGTTTAGCATGTGTTTACAACCCATACATCAAGACTACAAAAGATCTAAATCATTGCGGAAGCTTCAAAAGTGGAGTGTTCGGTTCTTCATCTAATCGCTTGATCGCCATCCGTATCATCCACCAAATTACCTAAGATCAAAACCATTTAAAAACATTAGTTTTGACGTTTATATATATAATATGACTTCAAGTTATCATCCCATTTGAAGCAACAAACAAATGAAAACATTCTCAGGTCTACCGTAAATTACGGTATCACCGTAATTTACGGTGAGGCCTGGAGTTGTACAGTCACCGTAAATCAGGAAGTTATTACCGTAAAACATTTCAACACTACCGTAATTTACGGTAATACCGTAAATTACGGTAGAACCTGGAACTTCATGTTTGATTTCGGATGATCAATGTACCCAGATTTCCAAGTCTCATATCTCAGTTTCTATATGACACCGATACACTAAAAACACCATATTTCTTATACATTACACATAAACCAAACATCAAAGATTAATCCGTCATATTACGGATTACAAATCATGTTTTACTTGATTATTTGACCCGTTTGGCTCGTCTAAAGAATCCTTCTCTTTGACGACTACCAACGAGTACTATCCGAATTTAATAAACCATTCAATATAACGACTTCAACGCTGAATTTAAAACCCTCTTATTCAAGATTCAATTATACATTAAAATCATCAATCTAATAATTGTAACGGGTCAAATTACATACCTTCAAAGTTTACCCTTTAAACGTGGTTCGCCACCCGCTTGTCCGCTTGACGCTCCTGCGTCCGTTCCTATAGAGTCCATTTACAACGCGGTTTAGAACTCCCTTTGTATCATAATTCGCATAATGCATCAATACATCATGATTATGCGTTTAAGCTCAGAATTTCAGTTTTAAGCCTTCATAGAGGCATTTCAACGAACACTTTAAGGGCAGAAATTTATATCTTTCATATTCAAGTTTATAACATTGCTAATTAGCTAACTTAATCATCCAATAGGCCCTTATATAGTATTTAACATCATATTTTTCTGAAATTACTTTCTCTAAGATCAATTACACTAGAATAATCATCAAAACCCTAGTGTTCATCATCATCATGTAAACTCACAACCCACCTTCAAGGTGTTCATAGAAATTTCCAGAATTTGGTCATGATTGCACATGAAATTTGCTAAATTTCACTTCTAGACATCTTATCAATTCTAATCAAATCCAATAACACACATGCAACAACAATCTTCAGATTTTCTAAAATCATGAGAAATTCAAGTTAAGAGATTTCATTAGATTTCACATACCTTACAATCCTCTTGTGATGAGGATTACAGTTCTGGGCTCAATTCTCGATTTGGACCAGATTTACACATTCAATTTGAGGGTTTTTGTGATTTTTGGAGTTTGGAGCCAAGGGGTGTCGCCCCTCTCTTGTTCTGTACGACCAACACCTCCTAATGGGGGTGTTTGGTTTGTTTTATTTCTTTAATTACAATTCAAGTTTCAGTTTTTACAACTCTAGCCCCTCCATTTTCAACCATCTTTTAATCTAGCTACTTTTAACTCTAGTTTTGAGTTATTCCTAGAAATTAACTAACTAGGTTAAAGTCCCAATTAATTAAATTCTCGTTTAATTAAACTTTATAATTCTAATATAAAGTTTTATATTATGTATTTCTTTTATTATATATTTTTTTTTATCGGGGTGTTACACATTTTTATGCTGACGTACCTATTTTCACATGTGTTTTTCAGGAGCTGTTGCATAAGATGATCAAGATACACATAGGCAGACTTGGGCTTTAGTGACAATAAAAGATGCAAGACTAGTTAATTATGTTGTATTTCCTTGTTTGTTAAGACATTGTAACACTTTTAATCAATAAAACGAAACTTCAATTGCCATGGATTTGAAACAATTAATTCTGTTACAACACTCCCCGACATTTCCGCCACGTTTTGTATGTTCCACGTGGTCGGGGTGTGACAATGCTAGATGTAAAAGAATTGATAAATCTAGTGAGGAAACTATTTTGATAGAAACAAACTATGGAAAATCTAATATTTCCATAAGAAGACCGGTTAAATGGGAAGAAATTACTTTTCCAGAAAATTGGGTTATAAATAGGGCTGTGAAAATACAACCTCAAATAAATCATAAGTTAAGGAGATTAATAGAAACTCCTGAAGGAAATATAGAAATAGAATTTGAAGAAGAAAGGAAAGATAAAAAGCTTTTAAAATCTATTTCTGCTAGATCTTATATTTCACCTCTTGATTATAAAGTGGATTTACCAGAATCTTCTAGAGCCTCTACTTCTCAAATAAGAAATAGTAGAGTAGAAAATCTTAATGTTAATAATGATAATTTAGTTTCAGGATTATATCAACCTGTTAGTGAGGATGATACGGTCTTACATATGAGTTTTAGTTTATAATGAATAAAGAAAAACTTGATTTTAGTCCTGGATCTGTCATAAGACAAAAAATATGTGAAAAATATAGACATCCGATTTGGCAACCATTTAAAGATTGGTTTTTAGAGTCATACTCTAGAGAAAAAAGATTTGAAATAGGAACAGAATTTTATAAAGATTTGGATGATGTCCAGGAAATTATAGAATTCCTTGTTTGGTTTATAAACAAATATTCTTTGAAATATATTTTAGTTATTGAGAAAAATTATAAATTAATTACAGGAGAAATAACAAAATCTATTTTTCCTCCTCAGAATGATTTTGAAATGACAAAAGAAAATGATATAATTCATTTTGTTGCTTTTAAAAAAGCTTTAGGTAGTGGGTTAATGACTGCCACTATTTCTCATGTTAATCATATTATACAACAAAATAATTATACTAATTTATGTCTCAAAAATCTTCATGAAACTATTCATGAAATAAATAATAAAATTGAAAAGGTTTTAGAAAATCAGGAAATAGGAGAATCTAGTAATAAAAAGTCTCCTGAATTATCTGAACCAGCTATATTAGCTAAAGCTACTATTCAGCCTCCTCCTGAAATAGATAATTATAAAATAAAACCTGAAGAAGAGCTTAAGTCTATGGATGACTTAATTGAAATTATAAAAGAAAAGTTTTCAAATGTCCAACTTAATGTTTTGAGTGATATGGAAAACATGGATAATGAAACATATGAAGCTTATGTTACTGATTCTATAAATAAATTTGGAAGAGGTAAAAAACATAAGAATTATGATAATTATAATAATAAGTATTCTGATAGACCTAGACAAAGATTATATTATTATCCTAAGCCTACTCCTCAAGATGTTCTTCATGAGGAACAAGAATTAGAAATAAATAATTCTTATAATGGAAAATCCATTTATGAATGAAATTTAGATGGTTATACTGATAGACAAGTTTATACTATGACACATAGAATGTTGATGTATGCCACCATAGCAAAAAATAATCAAAATACTGATGAAGTAGTCTGTAAAATGATAACTGCAGGCTTTACAGGTCAGTTAAAAGGATGGTGGGATAATTATATAAGTGATAAACAAGAACAAATCTATAAACATTTTAGGCAAGATGGTGATACAAAAATTGCTGATGCCGTTTACACTTTAATCATAACTATTATAGAACACTTTACAGGAAGATGGTCAGATAATTCTGAAACCATTAGAACCTTGCTTAATGGTCTTAAATGTCATACTTTGACCTCGTTTAGATGGTATAAAGATGTTTTTCTAAGTAGAGTTTATGAGCTACCAGAGAATAATAGTTCTCAATGGAAGTCCAAGTTCATCGATGGTCTTCCATCCTTATTTGCTGAAAGGGTTAGAAAAATACTTAGGGGTAATAATATTCAAATCCCTTATGATAGTTATACTTATGGCAGACTAATAGGAGTCTGTGTTCAAGAAGGTTTAGCTCTTTGTAATGAGTTAAAATTAAATCAACAAATTAAAAAACAAAGCTTAACTGAAAAAAGACAGTTAGGAGAATTTTGTGAGCAATTTGGTATGGATTGTACCAAAGAGAAAAATTTTGATAATGAAAAATATTATAAGAAATACAGAAAGGAAAAAGGGAAAAATATTTCCAAAACCGTAGAGAAAAAAGAGAAAGGAAAAAAGGGTTATAAGGCGAATGAATGTCGTCAAAGAAAAATTGTGAAAAAATAAATAAATAGCCTAGACATAGAAGTGAATGTCAAAAATGAATTAAATAAAATTTTTGATTCTGAAGAATCCTCAGATTATAGTACTGAGGAAAGTTCTTGTTCTGATAATTGTCAAGAAAAATTGTTGTAATAAAATAGTTTCTGATAATGATATGTTATATAAAGTCATGTCCCAATTCCAGGATAATGAGATTAATAATAGTGAAATCAATGTTATAGATAGTAATATTTTAGAAAATATTATAAGTAAAATAAATAGTCCTGAAGAAAGGTTAAAAATTCTTCATATGTTATATAATAATAAAGAGACTCAAGAAGAAAATAAGGATGTTCGAATAGAGGAACCTGAAGGTCCTTATTCCATGAAACATGTTCATAATATATTAAATAATAGAAAAAATAATTCTTCTACATCGGATGATTTAAAAATTGAAATTAGCAATTTAAAACAGGAAATTGTTTATTTAAAAAATAAAAATTCTAGTTTTGAAAAAAGAATTATAAATCTTGAAGAAAAAATAACAACAGTAGATGAATCTTTTTATAAATCTTCTTCTCATGAAATAGGAGAGACATCTTATAAAACTCCTTCTCCTATTAATAGTCCTACTAAGACTTATGATAAGGATTTCCCCCCTTTAATTATTAAAAATAAAGGAGAAGAGTTTATTAATAAAATAGAAAAATTTATTTCTCAAAAATGGTTAGTTAAAGTAACTCTTTTAATACAAAATACTTTTAAAAAGAATTTCGTTGCTATTGTAGATTCCGGAGCAGATTTAAATTGTTTAAGAGAAGGATTAATTCCTACAAAATATTTTGAAAAAACTACTCATATTCTTAAAGCAGCTAATAGGCAAGATATGGGAGTGGAATATAAAATCCCTAATGCAAAGATTTGCAATAAGGGAGAATGTATTCCTTTATCATTTGTTCTTGTTAAAAATATAACAAATGAAGTTATATTAGGAACTCCATTTCTTTCAAAAATATTTCCTTTAAAAGAAGTTGATAAAAAAGGATTTAAAGCTTTTTATAACAATAAAGAATTGTATTTTGAGTTCATAACTCAGCCATTTGAAAAGTTTTTGAATGAATTTTTTATACAAGCTAAGACTAACTAAATAAATTTTCTTAAAGAAGAAATTAATATTCATACTATTGAGGAAAAATTAAAAAAATCCCAAGTTAATATTAAAAATAGAAACCATAAAAAATCAGTCTAATATGGAAATATGTAATGATCATCCAAATGCTTTTTGGAATAGAAAACAACATATTGTTTCTCTGCCTTATGAAGGAGATTTTATAGAAAGCAATATTCCAACCAAGGCAAGACCTTGTCAGATGAATTCGGAATATTTAGAGTTATGCAAAAAGGAGATTAAGTCATTACAACAGAAGGGATTAATATGTCCTTCAAAGTCTCCTTGGTCATGTACTGCGTTTTATGTTAATAAACATTCTGAGATCGAAAGAGGTGTTCCTAGATTAGTTATAAACTATAAACCTCTTAATAAAGTTCTGAAATGGATCAGATATCCAGTTCCTAATAAAAAGGATTTGCTAGATAGGTTATATGATGCTTTAATATTTTCAAAATTTGATTTAAAGTCTGGATATTGGCAAATTCAAATTGACAAAAGAGACAGGTATAAAACTGTTTTTAATGTTCCTTTTGGGCAATATGAATGGAATGTTATGACTTTTGGCCTGAAGAATGCCCCTTCGGAATTCCAAAAGATTATGAATGAAATATTCATTCCTTTTTCAAGCTTTATAATTGTTTACATAGATGATATATTGGTGTTTTCAAAAGATATTGAAACTCATTTTAAACACCTTGACATATTTAAAACTATTATTATAAGAAATGGGTTAGTTATATCTAGTCCTAAAATGATGCTTTTTCAAACAAGTATCAGATTTCTAGGACATATTATAGAAAAAGGGAAGATAGTTCCTATTAATAGAAGTATAGAATTTGCTTCTAAGTTTCCTGATAAAATTACTGATAAAACTCAACTTCAAAGGTTTTTAGGAAGCTTAAATTATATAGCCCCTTATTATCATGATTTAGCTAAAGATTCTTCTATTTTATATGATAGATTAAAAAAGAATCCAAAACCTTGGGATGAAAATCATACTCAAGCAATTATAAAAATAAAGAAGAAAGTTTTAGGTCTTCCTTGCATGACTATTGCTAATCCCAATTGGGAGAAAATTACAGAAACAGATGCCTCAGAAATAGGTTATGGAGGAATATTAAAACAAATCTCTCCTCAAACGAAACAAGAATATCTTGTTAGATTTCATTCAGGAAAATGGCTAGATAGTTAGAAAAAAATATGCTACTATTGCAAAAGAAATTTTATCAATTTTAAAATGTGTTTTAAAATTTCAAGATGATTTATATAATCAGAAGTTTATAATAAAAACTGATTGTCAAGCAGCTAAATTCATGTTTCAAAAAGATTTTAAACATGATGTTTCTAAACAAATGTTTGCTAGATGGCAATCCCAATTAGCTCCATTTGATTTTGAAATACAATATAAGAAAGGAGAAGAAAATAGTCTTCCAGATTTTCTGACTAGGGAATATTTGAAGATAATATCTTCTGTTTAATTTGCAGGTATAATAATGACAAAGGCCAGAGGTCCTCTAAAAAGAGTTTTTAATAATATCCAAATTGAGAAAAATAATTGGAATATAATAAAAAGAACAACAATCGTGAGAATTCATAACTTAATGCATGATTATGGTGATCCTGATAGATTTAAGAAGCTTGCAGATGCATATATTGTTCTAAATGTAATCAAGAATCGAATAAAGATTCTTGAGAATAATGAGAAAATAATCTCATCAGCCTGATTTAATATTTTCAGGTATGATTCCTCATAATAGAGGAAAACAACCTTTCCCACTTATAGGGGAAGAGGTGGAAGGGGAAGAGGAAGATGCCAAGATTTAGTTTTGGTCCAGCAAGGAAGCAGAAGGCTCATAGCCTCAGATATTGCTTCTAGTAGTTCGAATAATAATACGGGAATTCAAATAAGTCCCAATGATCCATCATATGAAAAGATCATGGCTATTATAAAAGCCCAAGAAGAAGAACAGACTATTATAAAGGCCCAAGAACAGGCCTCAAAGGCCCCCTCTTATGCTCATATAGCACAAGATGATGATGAAGAGTCATGGGTTATATCCGATAGACAGAAGAAAATAATTCTTTTAAACCAAGAAGATAAAAAGTTTTTTGATGATCCTTGGTGTTTGATGCAAAAGTATTTAGAACCAGCATCATATGATGCTACTTCTTATAAACCAAGGCAATATTATGAAAGCATTATACAAGTTTCTGAGTCTGCTGAATTAAGACATTTTTATCCAGCAGATAAAATTAAAAGTTCATTTAATTTTAGCAAGATTTTTATAAAACATCTTTTATCTCCTCAAAAATGGGGATTAAGTACTTTAAATGAAAATGAATTTATAAATTCTAACAGACAAACTTATAAATACAATTATTGGGATTATATTCAAAGTTTTGAAAAATGTTTGTTTTATGAAAATCCCAGTAAAAAACACTCAGGGTTCATAAAAGTGAGTGACAAGATTCATAAAGATGGAATCCCAAGTTGGTTCCAAAAATGGTTCATTCTATATGGTCCATCGGTCCAGATTCTGCCTGAACCATTCAAAGGTCTTTACCAAGAATGGGTAGCAGTTTCTTCGGATCTCATAGAAGCCGAGTATAATAAAACTTGGTTTGAGGGTATAGCCTCAATGTATTTTTTTCATAGAGTTTTCCATACCCTGGATTTGGAGATGGAAACCAACAACAGGTCATACCCTGAGAGATAATATTCTCTGTCTCAAAAGAACATCTTATACAAAGTTCTGGTAAAAATGATAAGAGTTAATAACTCTACGAAAGAATTGGAAGGTCAAGACACAATAAATTTGATCACCAATAAAACTGAGTATTATAAAACTCAAATTGTTAAAAGACAACAAAGACAGTTGCCAAGTCCTTTTGAACAAATGACAAGAAGGATTCAAGATAAGCAGGCAGTTTCAGGAGTCTCAAAGGCTGATATGCTGGAATTATACAAAGAAGAAATGAAGAAGGAGTTAAAAAAGTTTTTTGAATCAATTACTGAAAGCTCCTCCAAAGCAATGTCAATCTCATCTACCAGTCAAGAAGATGAGAACCGGTTCTCATGTTTAGCAGGAGAATCTCAACCAATAGAAGAAATTCCAGAAATACGTCTGGATGATGATCTTGAAGCATACCTTCAAACGGTGGTAGAAGAATTTACCCCAAACAAAGAATCCGAGGAAAAGAAAAAAGACAAATAATTAAGTCGTCCAAAAGACCCCACTCATGATGGGCATCTTTGAATTTTGAGAAAAGTAAAGCCATCATACACGGCATCAAGAAAAGCAAGGCCATTATAGAAGGCACCGGAGACAATTATTGAGTCTCTTTTCCTTTTACTTTTCCTTTTGCTCTTTAATTTTGTCGATTTTACTTTTTGTGTTTTGTCTGTTTGCTTTCTCTTTTAGTATTTATAGGTGTGTTTTATAAAGAAGGAGGCACGCAATCTTTTGCCCCTCTCTTCTCTCTCTCTAATTTATGCACTGGTAAAATAATTGAAGTATTGAATAAAATCTTCCGACTTGAAGATCCTCTTGGTGTTCTTAAGTAAGTATTTAAATTTTGTTTTCTTATTATAAATCATGATGGGCTAAAGCCCTTAAAGTATTGAAGCATGACTCAGTAACATCCTTTGATAACATGGTACTTTTATTATAAAAAGGTTTTTCTAAAATGGTTAAAACATGAACTGGCAGGGTTGGAATTTTAAACTGGCAATTAATGGTCTTATGGCCTAAGGGAACCTTGGTCCGTGTTATCTTGTTTTTATGATTAGGGAGTTTTTAGGACTGGTTGTAATCCACCTTAAGTTAATTTGACGGTTTGAATTTTTGTAAAATTTATCACCTTAATTTGACGGTTTAATGTTTTGTAAAACTACCATATACGATAAAACTACACACACGACATTTTTTTATTTTTTTTACAAATGTGTTTATAATACACGCATCTACGTTTATGAAAAAAAATTTTGGTCCACCTCGCCCCGGATCAAGTAGTTCTCACGGTTCTTACAACTCGAGGTGGTTCTCATTTTAGCGGACACTTATATATATATATATATATATATATAGAGAGAGAGAGAGAGAGTGCGGTTAACATACTTCACGCTAATCATACTTCACGTAGGCGACAATGGTAACCGTCGGATCAGGGGTATAATCACGCATGGAACATATAATCACGCATGGGTTCAGTTTTTTTTATAATCACGCATGGGATCCAAAATCACGCACGTTATTTTGATCAAAATTGTAATTACGCATGTTATATACTTGGTCGCGTACGTTAACGTACTTTAAGGGCATTTTGTACATTATACTTTCTCTCTCTCTCTCTCTATATATATATATAAATATTGAGTGGCGTTCTAGAATGTACACTAATGTATTTGTGAACTAAGTGAACAAATCCTGGTCATTGATTTACACACGTGTATGGTCAGGATTAGTTCGCTGAGTTTGCAAATACACTAATATTTACTCTTGAACCTATATATATAGGGTCAGGATATACTAGGAAGTTTATTTTGGCTAGGAAGTAATCTTGACCATCAATTGATTAATCAAGGGCTTGGATTAAATGGGTATAGTTGATAAAAAAAAAAAAAGTAGCTGCGTGAGTTTGTGTAAGGGTATTCAAGTCAATCCCAAGCAATAGTTTCTCTCTCCTCCAATCCCCCCAACCCCCCCCCCCCATCTTTTAAATGTTAATAACTCTTTCATACGACATTAATTTTTATAAAAATTGCACCAAAAAAAACAAGCGTTTTTTATCTTTAAATATGAGTATACTATTCTAGATTTTTGAAAAAAAAATTGAAAACTCATATGCGTAAAACGCAATGGACAAAAAGTATAAAAAATGACTTTTTCTAAAACGCAATTGACAAAAAAACACAAAGAAATGCCTTGTTTCTAAAACGCAATAGACAAAAAAATATAAAAGAAATGTGTTATTTTCTAGAACGCAATGAATGAAAAAACATAAAGAAATGTCTTTTTTCTAAAACACAATGGCCTAAAAACACAAAGAAATGTCTTATTTCTAAAAGGCAAAGGCCAGAAAACACAAAAAAAAATGTTTTTTTTTTCTAAAACGCAATTGACTAAAAACACAAAGAAATGTTTTTTTTTTCTAAAATGCAATGGACTAGAAACAAAATAAATAGTTTTTTTTAAACGTAATGGATTAAAAACACAAAGAAATGTGTTTTTTTTTCTTTCTAAAACGTAATGTAATAAAAACACAAAAGAAGTGTTTATTCTAAAACGCAATTGACTAGAAACATAAAGAAATGTGTTTTTTTCTAAAACAAAATATACTAAAAACACAAAAGAAGGTGTTTATTATAAAATGCAATTGACTAAAACCACATAAAATGTGTTTTACCTAAAACGCGATGGATTAAAAACACATAAAATGTGTTTTACCTAAAACACAATGGACAAAAAACGCACTAAAATGTGTTACTTCTAAAACGCAATTGACTGAAAATACAAAAAAAATGTTTTTTCATTACTTTGTAAAACGCAATGACTCAATTCAAAAACACAGATCGTAAAAATGCAATTCAAAATTTTCTTAAATAGATCGAGTTGATTTCTTCAGATTTCTTCAACGATTGGCGAAATCTGAATGCTAGAAACACTTATCAGCGATCAAATCGAACGAATTAGGTGATTTGCTTCAAAATCATGAGAAAAAATGAGATATTTTATGAAATTAAACTGGGTTTCTTCAAAAAAAAGTTGAAGAACACGTTGATTGGGTGTTTAAATCATTGATGGATAAAAAAATACACTATAATTTAGTGATTATTGAGATGGAAAGTGAAGAAAAGGTTGAAGATGGTAGGTTTTGAAAATGGTGGGTTATGAAGTTACAGAGAAAGAAGAAGGGAGAAGATTGGATAAAACTGACTAAAATACTCATTACTTTGTAAAACGCAATGACTCAATTCAAAAACCCAGATCGTAAAAATGCAATTCAAAATTTTCTTAAATAGATCGAGTTGATTTCTTTAGATTTCTTCAACGATTGGCGAAATCTGAATGCTAGAAACACTTATTAGCGATCAAATCGAACGAATCGGGTGATTTGCTTCAAAATCATGAGAAAAAATGAGATATTTTATGAAATTAAACTGGGTTTCTTCAAAAAAAAAAGTTGAAGAACACGTTGATTGGGTGTTTAAATCATTGATTGATAAAGAAAATCACACTATAATGTAGTGATTATTGAGATGGAAAATGAAGAAAAGGTTGAAGATGGTGGGTTTTGAAAATGGTGGGTTATGAAGTTACAGAGAAAGAAGAAGGGAGAAGATTGGATAAAAATGACTAAAATACTCTTTCCCTTTATTTTTAAATTTTGCCACATGTCATAACCCTATTGCTTCCTATCCTTCCTAGCCAAACTAAACTTCATATTTGATCCTCTCCCTATATATATATAGGGTGGGGTTCTAGAGTGAACACCAATGTATTTGCGAACTTAGTGAACAAATCTTGGCCACTGATTTACACACGTGGATGGCTAGGATTTCATCATCAAATCATAAAATACACTAGTGTATTTCATCATCAAATCCTTGCCATTGATCTACACACATGTATGGCCAGGATTAATTCGCTCAGTTCGCAAACTACACTAGTGTTCACTCTTGAACCTAATCATATATATATATATATATATATATATATATATATATATATATATAGTGGAAGGTTCAAATGAGAAGAATTTTTTTGTAAGAATAAAAAAGAAGAAATTTCAACCAATAAGAATGCTTAATTTTATTTCATTTAATTTTTGTATTTAATACTAGTGCAAGGGTATATTAGTAAACTTAGATAGATCATTAATTGGTGGTCTTCCTTTTTAATAGCTAACTACATTAAAGTTGTAACTTATTTTCAAAAAATATATTTTTTCAAAGAATAAAAAAAATAATTTAAAGTGTAGGATAAATTACAAGGTGTGTCGGATGAATTACGAGCTGTGTAGGATAAATTTGAAAATGTGTAGAATAAATTTTGACTTGTGTAGGCCAAAATTTTAGTGTGTGCAAAAATTTTAGTGTGTAGGATGATAGTCTTTATGACTAATTAATTAGAAAAAATAATAATAAATGAGTGAGAGAAAAACTATTTAATGTTTTACAATTGTACCCTTTGTTCTTTTTCTTCTCAATTTAATTTTCTTCTCAAATGAACACCCCCTATATATATATATATATAGGGTCAGGATTTAGAGAAAACGGTGAAAAGTGTGAAAACGGTGAGAACGGTTATGGATCGTCAGATCAAAACAATCTATGAACTAGAGAACGCCGTGGCGTTTTTGTAAATAACATCACTTTTATTAAGTGGACGCGCTTCATTAAGGTAAAAAAGTCGTTTGACTTCTCTACACAAAACGCCAAACTCACAAATAAAACGCTATTAAAAATCCCGCCTTAACCTACATAGGACACATATCCTAATCTAAACGCCATTAGAAATAAAACGCCAAACTTTGTTTTTAACCGATAAAGCTGAACAAACAGTAACTGAAACGACGGAACTTAATTACTAACATTTATTATAATAAAATCGCGCCTAAAATACGCCCCAAAAACTTCCTATATAAACAACCTCTCAGACCTTCCATTAACCACATCAAACCAAAAAGGCCATACTTTACTATATATCATTCATCTTAGAAACGCCAAAAAACCCAAAATATCGAAGATTCCATTCGAAGTTTCTTTGAGATACACTATTTTCTCAATAAACTTTCGCTCCATGTGATGGGCTAAATCCTTATGCGGGGATATTGTCCATCTCATTGACTAAAATCTTATTGAGTCTATCCTCAATATAAACGCCAAAACATACAAAAACCACAAAATTGCAAAAACGTCATTTCTTGGAGATTCAGTTTTGTTCTCAATAAAGTTTAGCTGAACGGGGTGGACAACATTGTTAGACATCTTTCTTGACTGAGGATTAACACTGTTGTCCATCTCGTTCAGCAAAACATTATTGAGTTTAGCATGACCAAAATTAGAGCTTTATGGTAGTTTTATTTAGTGGCGTTGTTTTTTTTTGGCGTTTGATTTGCTTGTCCGATCTTATATTGTTTGTTATGTAACTTCGAAGTAACATGTTATGAACAAATAGGTAGAAAAAAATTATGTATAAGAGATGTAAAACGTCAAAATGAAATCTGTGTGTGTTCTGTAAGAATGAAAAATACAAAACACCGAACTGCTCTTCACTTGCTCTCACAGACCTTGTCGATCTTCTTTTAATTACGGTATGTTTGCATGTCGATGCGTAGTGTCCATAGCCTTTGCAGTTCTGACACTGTCTTCCTTTGGCCCCGGGTTTCGACTTTAATTTCTTTTTCTCGATTGCTATCTCCTGTTTAGATTTCAGACGCTTCCGAGAAGCAGAACCTTTGGATTTATACCCAACAGGGACTCTTATCGGATTCTTTTCGTTTTTATATTGACCGGTTATCTCGGAAAATCTATCCCTAGTGCTAGTGGGAGGAGCAACAATATGCATATCTTGAACCTTTTTCATATAAGATTGAACATGATCCTTGTATAAGGATAGCTCCTCTTTATTACCAGATAAACGGTTCAAAGTATACTCCGTTGAAAAAATAATATCTCGCATCATACTTTGCACATCGGGATCAAGCTCGGTCATATATTCACGACTAATTGCGTATTCGGGAGAGCAGTTTGGAGAAGCCTCTTTGCGCCATCTATTCAAAATGTATTGTTTTGGAAATTCCCTAATGTCCATACTTCTCAAAACAGAGAATACATGTCTACATAGCAAACCAAACTGCTCAAAACTCCTGCATGAGTAATTGCATGTGCAATCAGACTTACGGTACATTACTTGAAAAACGCCAAAAACAATATCTCTATAACGCCATACAGAGAATGTTTTTCTAGAAAAAAAACAAAAAAAAAAAACACAACTGGATATGATAAAATGCCATGCATAGAAAACGCCATATAAAACTTAACAAAACGCCATTGTTTACCTCAAATAAGGATGTACAAGGCTGCTGGAAGTCATTTATGTAAAACTTAACAAACCCGTTGGGCTTATCTTCGTAACGTTGATTTATGCAATCCGCAATTCCAATTAGCTCAGCTTGAACGTCACAAAAAAATTTTTTGTGTATATGTCAGCAGCTTGGGCTTCCAACACTTGGTAATTACTCTTCAACTGGGGTCGTTTGTATCAAGATTCATGATCATTTTTTCGGTGCCTGTGATGCTGTGCTTCTATTGCAGTTTGATAATGAGTCATGAACTCAACAAGAGTAGCTTTTGAATTGCACACTTGACCAAAAAATGATTCTCACTCTCCGACCTCGATGTCGTTCGCATAAGGCCCGACAGCTCTTCCATTCTATAGTATGCAGGGATCCAAGATTCTCTGAGTGCAAATATATCAGATAGCCAGTCATTATCTGCTAAATTGAACTCTCCGATAACCACTTCCCATTCTGATTCAAACTCTTCAGGTGTAAGAATATCCGTCCACACAACACCACAAATACGTTTTTTGAAATTGGTGGAATTGCATAACCTAACACCAACCTATGTATAACACGAAAATGCCATGCATAAAAAAACATATATACTACACAAAGACAAAACTTAATTAAAAAAACAGTAATAAGGTACATAATGCCATATATTTTAAAACGCATTGTATCCTAAAACGCCAAAGGTAAAAATAAGCATATCAACCTTCAGAGAAAGTTTATGCATCACATGCCACATGCATAACCGATGCCTCGTGTCAACAAATACAACAGAAATAGCCTTCTTCATTGCTGGATCTTGGTCAGTGACAACAACTTTTGGTTGAGAACCAACAGCTTTTAGAAAAACTCTCAACAACCAAATATACGTATCAGCAGTTTCCGACGCCCATAATGCAACACCAAATGTAACATTGCAGTGATGATTGTCTATACCAGTGAATGGTACAAACACCATAGCGTATCTGCATATGAAAAACGCCATGAGAACTGAAACAATAATAAAACGCCATTGCATGTAAACTCATAAAACGCCATTGCATGTAAACTCATAAAAACGCCATTGCATGTAAACTCATAACAACGCCATTGCATGTAAACTCATAAAATGCCAAAAAAGAACAGAAGAAGTTGAATTATAGAATATTACTTGTTGGAACGATACGTGGCATCAAACGAAATCACATCACCAAACACGTGGTAATTACGTTTGGCTTCATCGTCACACCAAAAAAGCCCCTTCAAACGATTGTCTTCATCTGTGAAGTAAGCGTACGAGAAATTAGGCTGGGAATGTTTTTTTTATCCAAATGTCTCACAACCATATCGACGTCGTATTCCCCTATAAACAAGTTAATTTTCCTCTTGTAGTTCTTAAATTCAACTTTACTTGCACCCACATCTTCAAAACCCCCAAAACAAGTCTTCATAACATTAAACGCCTTGACTGGACTCAAATTCAACTTAGACATGCTGTGTATAACATGCTTCTGGAGCTGAGTGAGGTGTCGTTCACTTGGAAGAAAATGCTTATCAGGACGTTCAACAAGATCATGGTTGTGCTCCTCGACAAACTTATAGACCTTCCATGATCCAGCCTCAAAAATTACACATAACAATGCACCACAATCAGTCCTCTTTGAAAAGTTGGATCGCACTAAACGCTCCTTTTGATTGGGGTCCAACGTATCAACCTTCTTGTCCTTATATACCCCAGCTCTCGTACACATGTAATACTTAATATGTAATACACCTTTGGAGTTTGTCTTTTCAGTCCCTTTCCTGACTGAAAACCCACAAGCCTTGGCATACTTAACATACATTGAATAACAATCATCGAGGCTTGTGAATATCATGTCCCTTGTGGGCTTTATTTCTTCACTAACGTCAGGAATGATAAATGGTAATCCAGTTTTGGGGCAAAACCTTTGACTCGATGTCACACCCCGACCAGACAACGAAACGTGGCGGAAACGTCGGGGAGTGTTGTAACAGAATTAATGTTTCACAACCATGGAAATTAAAGTTTCGTTTTATTCATCAAACAAGCGAGTTACATTGTCTTTAAACAAGAAACAAAGAGTACATAACATAAATTAACTAGTTCTTGTCTCGTTTTAAGTCACTAAGGCACAGGTCCGCCTAAGTATGTCTTGATAAGTCCTATGCATCATCTCCTGAAAACACATGTGAAAATAGGTACATCAGCATAAAAATGCCTGTGAGATACATAGGTTTTGAGAAAATAGGATTCATGACTTATGTTTGAGAAAATGTTTAGTCATGAACCTTTTAATTTGCTTTGTCTTGTAAATCATTTGAAAAACGATAAGATCAGATGATATGTATAAATAAGAGAATAATGTATGGTTAAATGAATAACCATGTAAGATGAGTTTGTATAAGATAAGTTGTTTGTAAATCAATGTCTTGTGAAAAGTATGTTATTTATATAAAATGTTATATGTCTCAAACTGAAATGATTCAAATAACGCTACGACATGTAATACCATACAAACACTTATATATAGGAAGTACCAGCGGCGTATCCACCATGCTTGTATCATATTACACACGCCTTGTTACTTAATCACTTACTCAAACCAAACTACCAAAGTAAAATGTTCATGTCTAATGTAAATCATGTAATGTGTATCCAAAATGTAAGCATGTGATGAATAACAAATGTACTAAGTATGATGAACAATGCAACAAATGGACATACATAGCATGTGAACTGTACTAAGTATGCAACAATAGACATACATAACATGTGACGTGAAACAACTGTACTAAGTATGCACACAATGGGCATACATAGCATGAAATGTAATGTAAAACATGTACTATAAATGTACTAATGAACATAGAAAGTATATGATGTGAAAGCATGAAAGTAACAAGTAGGCACATGTGTTCCACCCCAAAACGTTTGGAAAACAGTAAAAGAGGGGTCTATGTACTCACTTGAAATTGCTCAGAAGTCCTAAGATAACCACCAAGCAACGCTAGAGATCACGGAATCAAACGGCACCTAATGTAGGTAACTATGTTAATTAACCGGACCTAAATCGGAGGATCGGATAGAATGAGGGCTTGTAAACCAAATGAGTATGGGAACTCATGTAATATGGTTTAACAAAGCCTACATACTAAATCGGAACCTAACCTAAGTGCTTTCGACCCATCGCGACCCATTAAGGTAGCTTATGCTACTTTAACGCGTCGTGCGCGCAAAAGCGCACTCGAGACGTCTCACTAGCCCTATGACAAGTGTTATATGCCTAAACATGTTACAGAATCAGTTATGTGACAAAAGTTTAGGTTACATATGCTTAATTACCAATTATACATGAAAAGGGTATTCTGGTAATTTACCTAAGGCATATAAACTACCTATCATACAACTACTCAAACGATGTGACCATAGGGTATAACCTTGGAAGGTTATTCCCTATATGCTACGGTCCTAAAGTATTTGGTCGGATCCTAATGATCGACCAAAATGGGTCGGGTTCGAAGGTATAAGCGATTTATTAGATCGCTTACCCTTACGACCCTAGACAAGCACAAAACTAAAAGTGACGAGCTAAGCATGTTAAAACATGCTTAACTAAGTTTTAAAACAAGTTTGGTATCAAAACAAACGGTTTTGATACCTAAGAGTAGTTTGGTTACAAAATACGCACGAATGCGCATTTTGACCGAAACTACGGCTCGTCACTGAGCCTAGACAACGTGGTAATCAGTAGGCATAGTCACAAGGGACTATAACCATCGTGATTACGCTCACGTTGCGAAGTTCAAACGAACTTCGCATTGACCATAAACTGGTCAATGCAGAAAGTCAAACAAAGTTTGACTTTCGGACTCGGAAAGCAATAAAAGAACGTAGGAACACTTACAAAGGGTCCCCGAATGCTAATCTCGATCCAAGTAGCTCAGGTATGAAACAATAGTTTCAACTTAGAGCTTCTCAAATCAGGATTCTTGTGGGTTTTACAAATGAAGGCAAGGGGGTATTTATAGGATTCGTAGAGCCGTTAAGATCGTTTCTTGGAAACCGTGCTTTGATCTTGGCCATACATGTGCACACATGGTTTTGTAATACCATGTGCACTCAATACCAGCCCATAGATTCCCCAAAACCATGTGCAACAAGTGGAACAGACCAGATTTGATGTTTCTGCCAAGTTTCTGGCCAGATGAGGTGCTCGCGTAGCGCCACTGGTAAGGCATGAAGTGCTCGCGCTACGCTAGCATGTGCCATATTCAGAAAAGTCTCAAAATGGCAGAAATGGTCCCTGCAGCCCGTTTAAGCTATTTTCGATGCGTTTGAACCCCTTTAACCTCATTTCAAGGCTCTAAAATGAAGTTAAAGTATAGGGAACTCAAAACATGGTCAAAAATATCTCGGATGTCGGTTCGTTTGGCCGAACGGTTGCGTTGTTCGGTTAATTACGACGGGAGTCGTAACGAACGCAAAAACGGTCCAAATTGCGCGACGAATGGATTTTTGACAATCCAAACACTAAAGAAAAATATTATAATGCTTACATAAATTTTTGGAGGTCCAGATGTATTCAGAACGTAAGATATGCGCGAAAGTGCAAACTTGTGCACTTTTTGACACTATTAGTCCCTGAATGACCCAGAAGTTTATTTTAGCACACCGAACCCTACAAAGCCTATTTCTAAGCTATGTAAAGGATATTTATGGTATGTTTAACTTATGGTCATGTTCCGGAATGTCTGTTACTGATCAAATTGGCATACTTTCGCAGTTTGTCAAGTTTAGTCCCTATAAGCGAATTAACTTGTTTTTGCCATACCAAAGCCTTCAAAACTTATTTCTAAGTTATGTAAAGGTTATTTAAGGTATGTTAAACCTATTTCACTATTCCGGAGTGTTCGTTGGATTAAACTGGTTATATTTACGCATCAGAGCGCGTATAACCCTCCAGAAAGCGATTTAAAGCTTAAAATCGAACAAGAGTTGATATGTGCAAACGATACACATATTTTTTACAAATCCCAAGTATGAAATAAAATATTTCATTGGTTTGGCATTTGTTTGATGGTTGAAGTGACAAAGGTGTCACACTCGAGAAAGCAACTTCGTCTGAGAAAACACAGTGAGGAACAAATAATTCAGAAAAACGCCATTAAAAATAGAAAATGTCTCGTAATAACATTATAGATTAAAACGCCATTAATTGAATAATAAGCAAGACATAATAAACACATAATTTGAAAATGCCATGATGAAAACGCCAAAATACGCACACCATAACTATATTGATTAACAAAAATAATGAACTAACAATACTAATGCGACGTGATAACGAAAACGCCATGAGATGAATAATTAAAAACAGTTAAAAACATAAATAATTAACAAAATATAACATCATAATGAAAACGCCATAAATAACAAAACTGATGTGTACACAAATTAACAAAATAGTAATAACTGATGTTTACAAATACTACTCAATAATATTCAAAACTAATCAGGTGTAAAATGCAAATGATCGTAAAAACTTAAGAAATATACTAGATCCCAAATAATAATGAAAAATCCAATTATCAGTTCTTACTAATTGTTTAACTACCAATGAAAACGCGAATAAATTGAATACATGAACAACGCCATTGAAAAGCATGCAACACATTATGAAAATATAAATTAAAAAAAACAATGAAACAAGCATAAAAGGAACAAAACGCCATATCTGTTGATGATTTGCTAGAACAAAAATAGGAAATGCGCGTCATCGAATTTTACTTTTTCGAACAGAATCCACGTTAGACGCCATAGATCTGAGAAAGCTTGGAAATGAGGTAACAGCTAACAGGAAATCTTTGGAGTTTTAATTCGAAACAGATTTATAATGCGAAAAAGGAGGGAACGTATAAAAGGACAATCGTACCCCTGCATATCAATTAGCGCCCCCTGCCACGTGTTGGGTCAGGATCCGTTCTCACTGTTCTCATACTTTTCACCTGATCCCGTACCTATATATATATATGTAGGGAAAAGGTAAAATGAGAATCACCCTGAGTTGTGAGAAGAACTAGGTTTTCCAAAAGGTTTTTTCATAAAAAAATCTCAAAAATCTTTAAAAAAATAACTTGTTCCAGCGAACAAATAAAAAAAACGTCGCATGCAAAAATTTACATTGGATGTAATTTAAATCACTGTAAACAAGATTTACATCAGGCATAAACAAATTTTACATCAGGCGTAACCAACGACTCGACAATTTTTTTTTTGTTTTTTACAGATGTGTTTATAACATTTTCATCCATGTTTATGCAAAAAATTGTGGCCCAACTCACGCAGGAAGTAAGAGTTCTCATGATTCTCACAACTCGTGTTGGTTCTTAATTGAACCGAATCCTATATATATATATATATATATATATATATATAGGAAATGGTTAAAATAGGAACCACTTATTCATGTGAGAACTAGAGAACCAAACATAGACCCTTGATCATTTGGCATCAATGGTTGTGATCTTGCCTTTGACTTCCAACATGTACTTTGGTTGCTTTTTTATATTGAAGATAATGTTGCAGGAAGGGCAACATTGTAAAAACACCACATGTACTTTCTACCATCATTATCATAAAAGTCATTTTTTAAATGTTCATTCTCTTTCCAAAAATAATAAGTTACATTAGATACCCCAGTAAGTTACATTAGATACTCCAATATCAATTTACTTCTAATGATTTACCCGGAGATTAAACCCTTGCGATGTACAGTTCAACGAGCATAACATATCATCAGGTTATAGTCGAATCATCTGTTTGTTTATACATTTTTTTGCAGCAGGTTTGTGTTTTCTTTACCAAGTGTTGCTGAAGGATGGGCTGATGCTTTATCAATGTTTCGTTTATGTCATGTTTTGTCTATAGTTTGATGTGTCCATGGTATATATGTCTGAATGTTTTTGTCTTATACAGATGTTATAATATGTTTGTGTAAGATCTGATGTTTTAACTGGAATTTCGTGTGTTATAGTTTGTTGAAGATGTGATCCTTTTTTAAGTTTTTTTGTTGAAAGTTTTGCATTTGTTAAGCTTACTCGTACCCTGGGGGGATGCATTTGTGAGATTTTTAAAATTTTGTTGTTGTAAATACATCTTCAACAAACTATAACAAATGTTTTTGAGATTTTATTTTTGGGATGCATTTTTTGGTGGGAAGAAAATGTTATTTTTGAATAAAATGTTTGTCTTTTTTTATCATCACAAGGTGGCGATTCTACTAGATGCTCAAATGTAGACTCTTATACATACCCACCACTCGAGGAATGTGTTAATGCGTCTCTTTGCATTTTTATAGTTCTTTGGGATTTTTGTTTCTAATTTTATTGTTCCCACCAATATGTAGGTCAATGGTGCAATACAGATGATGAAGACTCGCCAATATCTCAACATTAAGGCTCCGAAGTTTTTGTACTGGTATTAGTACTCTCTAGGATACTAAGCAAGTCCCAACCATTGCCTAATCAGGTTACACATGTTACACGAGATGTAACATGTGTAAATTGGAAACACATGTGTAACATTTCGGCGTAACACATGTTACAGGTTGTGTCGTTAAACATGTTAACCTATAAGTACTTACAAGATATAAACCAGGGACACAACTTTCAAGGATGTTACACACGTTGTAGAGAAGATTTTACATGCGCACACACAAGTACTTACGCGATATAAAGCATGGGACATGTTATACTAAGCAGAGCCAAGCCTATGCTTAATCAGGTTACACATGTTACACAAGATGTAACATGTGCAATCTGGAATTACATGTGTAACATTTCGCCATAAAACTTTTTTCAACCGCCCGTCATATCCTTCTTGAAACCAAGGATATCGACTTTCAATATCACCAACAATTTTTAAAAATAAATGTTTCGACATACGAAAACGGTATTTGAATGTTTCTTCATCATACTTTGGTTCATCAACAAAATAATCGTTCATAAGATTTTGATTACCTTGTATGCGATCACGTTTGGAAATTTTTTTCGAACGCCCGACGAAGTTGTTGTGTCTTCCGCGTCGAGTTCCTCTAGCTTCTCCATGAAATAATGTGAATATCAAGTTACAGAAGGAGAAAATAGTCCAACTAAAATCAAAATGAGTGGTAATCTTTAACAATAAGAATTAAAGATCAAATTCAACATCGGGCATCAGAAAACTACCGTATATGTGCTCCATTATCCTGTCAACAAACATGTTAAAATAAACCAGATGTTTTACTTATTTATTTACAAAATGTTATGAATTTACATCGAGATAGATGGTAAACGGGCAACAAGCTGCGCCGCTACCCCTTTCTGAATAGCAAAACTAAGTCTTTTAAAACCTAGGTCCATAGATCTCGGGGTTATAACATTACTATACATGACCATTTGAACTCGACTAAGTAGTTCCAGATTGTTCACCTGAGTGAAAGGAGTCGTAATCGGTACGGTTCAAATTATTTAAGCTTACAACTTTTCCCATTTCAGTGACATCATATGTCGCCTCACAAGCATCGTCTTCGTCTTCTTTGATGATCACTTGCAGAAATTCAATTGTATATGCGAGCAATGTCGACTTCGTATTCCAAATCTTTGGGTTTCTTGTTCAAATTTGCAAACATCGGTCTCTGTTTCAGCTTGTTTAATGGTGGAGTGCGAGATTAGGATTTTCTTTACTAGCGGTTCAGGTGGTTGGCGATGAGGCAATGGTTACCTGATTCAATTGTTGGTAGCCAGAGAAGAAAGGGTGAGGGATGGTGTCTACAAAAGGGGCAGTATAAGGGTCTCACAATTTACTTTTAAATTCTTCTAGGTCTCATTACACTATTTCTTTATTATTTTTCTAATATTAAGGGGTATTTTTGTCATTTTATACACAACTATCAGATAATTTTAACACTCATCCACATCAAGGACCACCATAGTTGTAAAATACATACCCCAGAAGCATCTATGTAATTTTGAAAAGTTGAGAACCAAAGCTACAATATATGCATAGCACATGAACCATCTGGGTAATTAACTCTCATGAGAAATACATAAAACAACTTAAATTTTCATTTATTGTGTATAACTTAGAAAATAAATAGATGGAGAGATGTGAAAATGGTATTTAAAACTATTCCTTCTCTCTAATGGCAAAGCTTACTCCGACACTACATTACACTAATTAACTAAATAACTCTCTCTTATCTAGATTTGAACCTAAGATCTCTCCTTTAAGAGGCATGAGCCTCTACCAAGTGGGCTAACCCCCCATTGGCTACTTCTTCTCTCACTAGCCTAAAAATCGCCCCACTCTCATCTCTTTCTCCCTCCTCCTCTCGTGAAAAGAACAACAAAAACAAGAGTTTGCTAGCGTTCTCCATGGAAAATGGAGTATGACTTGAAACCAATGGTGAATAACGCAACAACGGTGATTGTTTACAATATGTAAAAAGGGGTACATTTTAAATCTATTTTTTGGATATCTGAATCGATTATTTTTTGCTTTCTCATTGTTCGTTTTTTGGTAGTGTAATATTGTTTTATTTATTTATATTTGTGAAGCTATTTTTTGATTTGTAACAAAAATTAGATTATACTATTGGATTGAGATATAAATACATTTTGAATACTCATTTTAAAGCTTGGATTGTACAAGATGGGCCTTGTGTGACCTTCATCATTGCTTCATAAACTTCACCCGTAACCAATGTTTTTAGGACCGAGCCAGACGTTGAATTGGTCACCTTACCAGTCCACTGGTTGGAACGGTCGAACTGGTTGGACCGGATGTAAGAATGGGATGATGTCGTAAATATTATAAAAAATAAATAGTATAAAATTGAAATTCTTTTTGTCAAAATCTTGTTCAGTCCCAAAAAAATCCGATTCGACCCCCCGTTTTTCCGGTCCGATGTTCGAATCAAAATGGCTCTCATGTAGGGTTGTTCATCGAGTCAAATTTCGAATTTTTCGAATAATCGAATTCTGAACACGCCTAGTCTGATGGTGTGAACCGGACCGGCCAGACCCTCGGTTCTAGGTCCAATGAGAACGATCGCCGGTCCAGTCCAACTTTTAAAACATTGCCTATAACCATGGTTCTTCCCTTGTGCCTCCTTTACCGCATATGTAAATACACAAGCAAGGTATCTACTTGTTTTAGCTATTTAACTAAATTTACATGAAGTCTTATTATCTTGCGTGCGTTAGTAAATAAAGAAATGTAAACAAATTTTTCTCCAACAGAACAGTTTGATAAAGATTTCATTCAACGTGTTAGAAGAATAGACAATTAAATGTTGTCTTTATAGCTAATCAATTTCTGCCGGTATTCAAAGCTAACCCAAATTGTCCTGCAAAGGAAATCCAAAATGCAGTTAAAGATACATTCAAGGTTATAGTTAGTAAATGACAAGTTTACATGGCAAAGAGTTGTGCCCAAAGGAAACTTCATGGTTCAATGAAGGACCACTATGGGAAGATGGGTTTATACTTAGCAGCCTTGAAAGAGCAAATCCAACCTCTACTTTTGAACTTGTGATTGTCCCATCAGAATATTAGAATATTATGGAGTCGATTCTGGTATAGAGGTTTTCTTTAGGTTTTTTGTGTGTTTTGATCCACTTAACAAGGGGTTTTTTAGCAGGCTGTAGAACACTTTTATGTCTTCATGGTTGTTTTTTAAAGACAATTCTTGGTGGTATATTATCAGCTGCAAAAGGTAGGGATGGGAATGATCAAATGTACCAAGTAGCTTGGGCAGTTGTAGAAGGTGAGAACAATGACATTTGGGGGTGGTTCATAAATGAGTTGAAGAAGTGCTTATGAATAACTCATGAAGGAAAGGGTTCGACACTCGCATCTGACCAACAAAAGGTATGTTGTGTATTTTAATCTGCTGCTTTCATTTACGTGTAACAATTTTACCAATTGTTGTGTATTTTAGGGATTTCTTACTGAATGGTGTTTCCTATGTATGGGGTAATGCCGAGCATAGGAATTGTGCTAGGCACATATATGCTAATTTAAAAAAAATACAAGGGTGATGATCTAAAGGAGTTGTTCTAGATGGCTGACAAAGCATATAATAAGGCTAACCACAAAAGGGCACTTGCAGAGATGATGGAAATGAATGTTGAGGCAACCGAAGCATTTATCAACCAGGATCCTAAATGCTTTTGTAGGTGCTATCTTCAAACTGAGACTAAGACTGATGTTATTGTCTACAATATGGCAAAAACATTTAATGTTTACATCATACACTCTACATCAAAGCATATAATTAACATGCTAGAAGATATAAGGTTGGCAGTAATGACCAAGTTAGTTAACAAGCATAGTGAGATGTCTAGAATGTGGTTGTTTGCCTTACGATTCAAACAAAAAAGGTTGATAAAGAGAAGGAGGGGGCTTATAGCTGCACTATGTACTCTTCAAGCAACACTTAACCTCTTTCCCAACACAAACTAACTGTCATAAAAAGTCAGCTTCTTCTTCTTTAATCTATCGACTCATGACCTGCAACTCCTGCAATTTTTTATCTTTTCTATCAATTTTGTGATTTACGATCACATTCTAATATCTCTCAACACTCATTCAGATCTTATAACTACAACACTCTGCAAGTCGCTAATTCTATCTACAACAATCCGATCAATGTTCGCCAGAATACAACTACAATACCCAAGCAACTACCGGCAAAGATACAATTGATCGCGAGAATAGTCAATCTTCAGAAGAAATATGAACGTGATGAACGACGAAATATGAACGTGCATTTTCTGGGTTTTCCGATTAATGTTCGCCGGAATCTTATGTCATCTCCGATTAATGTTCGCTGGAATATGAACGAGATTTACTAGGTTTTCTGAAACTGATGAACAATTGACGGCGATAAATAATCGATCTTCAGACAAAATATGAGTTGATGAACCACGAAATATGATCGAGATTAACTGGGTTTCTGAAACTGATGAAGAACGATTGTGAAGAATCAGCTATATCGCATGAAAAAATGAAAATTTGTTATAAAGATAAGATGATAATCTTATAAAAAATAAAATATGTTAAAGATTTCGATTTAATTAAGTTATATTGTAACTGAAATCAATTAATATTACAATGATTTAAATTTAATTGTTTATAAAATTACAATCCTACCCCTTATCATCTTAAACAAAATCAAGGGCCAAGATTAGTTCACACGGTTCACTTTCAAGAAGTTGTTCACACTTGAACCTAATCCTGTATATATATATATATATATATATATATATATATATAGGGGACCGCTAAAATGAGAACCACCTCCAGTTGTAAGAACCGTGAGAACTACACCGTACGGGGCGAGGTGGACCAAAAAACTTTTTCATAAACGTAGATGCATGTATTATAAACACATTTGTAAAAAAAAATTCAAAAAAAATGTCGGGTGTGTAGTTTTGAGCACCCAAAGTTTGCGTTTACGGGACCCGTAAATTTTATTTAAATTTTACGGTACCCGTAAACACAAACTTGTGTTGTTCAAAACTACACACACGACATTTTTTTTTTTTTGAATTTTTTTACAAATGTGTTTATAATACAAGCATCTACGTTTATGAAAAAAAAATTTGGTCCAACTCGCCCCGGATCAAAAAGTTCTCACGGTTCTTACAACTGGAGGTGGTTCTCATTTTAGTGGTCCCCTATATATATAAACACATACTTGTTAAAAGTGTTTTGACTAATCTTTGTAACAAATAATCATACGTGTATATATATGAACCCGATTCAAAATTTTTATTTACCACTGATATCCATCAGTGGTATCAGAGCCGATGCTCACCACATGAAGATTGAAACCGGTCTTTTTCATCGGAATAATAAGATTTAAAATTTTGATTTATTTTTACTTTGGGCAATATATATTTCTTGGTCATAATTATTATTTGGTTGACCAAAGACTTGCCCAAACAAGCTTTTGATTATGTTGAATATGTAAATTGGGCCCGACCTTGTGCTTGTATTTTATATTTGGTTTTGGCCCACTTTGTGGCTCAAAGTTGTAATAAACTTGTGTAACACCTCGTTTTTCGCAGCTTTCTGTTTTTAGAAAGATTGTATCGTAATTCTAATTTCGAAAACTCGTTTCCTTTGTAATCGTATTTCGTTTCAAACCATTTTAAATCCGAGACTTCGATCGTAATGAAATTTATCATTTAATGTGAAATATACATTGTTTGAACATGTTTATACATTGATACCTACATTCGTTAATACACAGTGCATGGTTCTCGTAAACATAGGTTTAACTCGCAAATAACACTCGTGTATTCGTAATTCTTAAACTTTCCATACATATAAACGCTTGATTATTCAATTATAAAACTAAATCATATGTTTTTCACTTGATTAGTACCTAACTATAAATCATACATACTTGATACATTTGATATATTTTCATACCTTAAGATACCTTATTGTATACCCATTTAATACCTAACCATATGTTATTACACTTGCTTAAATGAGTAATTATATGTTTTATATATTTAACATATCATCATGTGCCAAATAACCAACTTATTATGTCAAAACAACAACAACAAAATTAAGATGAAGACAGCTTGTGGCCGCAAGCTGTCAAGGGCATGTTTGGTTTGTTTGTTCAATGTTAACTCTCAACTACACAAATTAAATACACAACTAACCCAACCCTAATATCCCCAACTATAAATACATCACTTCCCCATTCATTTTTCACTTTCCCATCACTTTAAACACTTCAAAACACTCCCTAAATCTCATCTAATTTCCAGCAAGTGAGCAAAAAGTTTCTGAGTTTCTAAGTGAGTTCTAACTCACTTCTTCTACTATTTTCTTCTCATTTATTCTTCTATAACCTCTAGAAAGGTTTTCACAAGTTTTCTTGGGCAAACTAAGGTGAAACCTCACCACATTTGAGGCCCAAAGTGCATAAAACTTTCTTCTTGTTTTTATCTTCTTGTATGTTCATATTTAAGTTAATAACTTGATAGAATCTTGTGCCCACCAAGCTCACAATCAAGTCTATGGTTGTGCGTTTGTGTTGAGGTGATTACCATCCAAGTTATGGGTTCAAACACTTATTTTATTTCTGTTTATACATGGTAATCTAATGATGAAAGCAAGCACAAGTCATCATCTTCCATATGATGAACTTGTGACTTGTGAAGTGTGAACAAATGGAAGCTTTTGCATTCCAAACTAAGTTCCACTCCTTAATTTGAAACTTGTCTATAAACACTCTTGTGACTTACAAGAATCAAAGTACCTTAGCCCCGTCTAGCCTCCGACACTTAGGATTACCTTTCCATGTCGTGTTGGCACACCTGGGTTGTAGAGTACTTGGTCACTTGAGCTTATAATAGTTAGGTTTATTTTCTTGTTATTCATGACCCTCCGAACCATCTTCAAGATGGTTTGTGTAGTGGTGAATCATATAATGAGGTTTTAACCTCCATGCTTGACATACATGATGCTACATGATACTCTATGATTGGACTTAGTTTTAGGATGTTATTATTACTATATAAACTATATGTATCTATATAAAACATGGCTGAATTTGTGATGATAATCAAGTCATGATTGTTCGTCATAAACCTAGGCTAATATGTCTAAGATTCTAAGTTACTCGTTATCATTCTAATGGGCAATTTGGGACCCATGAAACCACTTAATATAGTGTCATAAACGAGCTCTTAGAACTAGATATTATTTTCGTATACATACTTTTGATACTTTAAATTCCAAGTCCGAATCTTCCATTCCAATTCCATAAACTCACATACCTTCGTTTCCCCCATGTAGGGTGACCTTGGTGATTCCTCCGCAAAACCAACAACACTTCACGGGATTATCAAGTTTGAATTGCAAAACCGTGAGTACACTTGACCCATTTTTCGCTTTACACTTTTTGGGTGCAATATGTTAAACATATCAAAATCACAAACACATTATACTTTATGCAATGCACAAAACAATCCAAATATATGTATACTTACTTGTTATACTTGATTCATATTCTTGGGTGATTCTTATGAGATACACTAGTCACTAACTTCGTACAAGCCTCCATTTAACATGTATAACGCTATAGGAGTAACGCACCAACCGTGAACGAGAGGTCATGTTAAAGTTAATTCTTGCGGTAATCAGAGGGTTGACTTGAATATTGTATGCCACTGATATGTTAATCTTGATAACTTAGGTTGCCATGTGGATTCGTTTTAAACATTTTTATACTTATGCTATATACTTAAACTTGTGTACTCGCTAATGCTTTTTGTGTTGAACTATACTTTTTAACATGTTGCAGGTTGATGATGTTGATTATGATGAAATCTATTAGGGAGGACACTAGAAATGCATAACGAAATACTAGAATTGTTATCTCATTTTTGTTGAACTTGTCGTACTTTGTCTTTTCTATGTTGTAATTTGAATTTCCTATGATGTACTTGACAATTATTATTATTATGAAATGAAATCGGTTTTGAATTAAGTCTTTGAGCAATCTCGTTTGTCTCACTCCGATGTTTCCGCCATCGGTTGGGGTGTGACATCTAGTTTATGGTTTTGGCCCATTTTGTGGTTCAAAGTTGTAATAGATAGGGTTTTGTCTTTATTTTATTTACTTGTTAAATATAGTTGACCGAAGACCCGAAGCAAACTCGAAGCAAAACCAAATGCTAAAAGGAGTCTTGGAGTTAGTGGGAGTCGCTCAAGACAACAATATGCACTCAAGTCCATCCTTGTGGTTGTTTTTGTTTTGTTTTGTTTTTTTTTTTTTTTTTGTGTGACACGTGACCCCTTTGATCTTGCTACTTGGCTCTAGCAAGATCAAAACGTATGCCCGTATTGTTTACATATTCATTTTTCTATTAAGGTTGCTTTTAATAAATGTTATTACACATCAACCTAATACCAAAACGCATTTTTAAAAGGGGATTTAAAAATGGAATCGAGAAAAGCAAATTCTAGAAACTTGTAAATTATATAACCACTAGAGTTTTAAAACATGTTTTTCTCACATCTTTAAAAACTCATAAACCTTAATAGTCTTCACTATTAAATTTAAATTGGTTATTCCAAGTCGTGAAAAACTTAATTTTATAGGTTATCTAAAACTAATTGTCCCGAGAGGTGAAAGGGTCCTTTTGGTAATATCAAGAGTTTAATATCCAAATTAAAACTTGACTATAACAACCCTGTGTGGTAAAGAATTAAAATCAATGGTCTATGTCATCCTACTACTAGTAACACTTGGGGCATAATGCAAACCATTAGTGTTGGAGCCATAACACGACACTTGGTGTCTAGTTTATCCTTCCAAAGTGCAAGGGATTCGTCGACACATCTGCCCCTTCCATATGTGACCGTATTAGGACGACTATTACTTTTCTTCTCGTGTTACGTGCTACAGCTGTCTCGAGAACGAAAGTGGCATAGATGAGGCTAAACGTATCAATGCAAGAATAAAAGGTTATCCATGCAGCCTCAAAAACCTCGGGAGTTGTGCTTTTCTCACAATTGACAATTGTTGTCAGTCCGCTTGAACCTCTTGCTAATGTTGCGTGCTACAGCTGCCTTAGAAAGAGCTTCCAACCGGATTCTCATTCCTTATCGTCTTACCTCACTAAATAAGGAAAATACATTGAAAATACTAATTAAATAATTTTGCTTAAACAAATGTCTTCTGAAAACAACTCCTCTTTTGCGCTCAAGTCCATACTTGAGAAAGACAAACTAAATGACACCAATTTTTTGAGTGGCATCGCAACTTGAGAATCATTCTCAAAATGGCAAAAGAGCTTTATGTTTTGGAAACCCCGATCCCAACCGCACCTGAAAATGGTATTGTTGCTGCGAAGAAGGCTTTCGATAAACATAAAGAAGATGCCATGGAAGTTGCTTGCCTCATGTAAGCCACCATGTCCCCAGATCTCCAGAAGAATATGGAAGACATGAGTGCCTTTGACATAATTGAGCAACTCAAAGGCATGTTCCAGAAACAAGCCTGTCAGGAACGCTATGACACCATGAAACAGCTCATAAGCTGTAGAATGCAAGAGGGTTCCTCAGTTAATTCTCATGTCCTCAAGATGAAAGGCTACATCGACCAATTAAACAAACTTGGTTATCCTATCCAAGATGAGATGGTTTTTGACTTCATTCTCAACCCTCTTTCCAGTCATTATGATTAATTTGTTATGAACTTTAACATGAATGACTGGGTAAAGACAGTGCCAGAGCTACATGGGATGCTTAAAACGGCAGAGATGAACATTTCCAACAAAACAAACCAAGTGTAATGGTTCGATCTAGTGGTGTTAGGAAGCCCAAAACAAAGAAGAAGAGTTGCAACAGCAAAAGCAAAGGAAAGGCTCTCGTTGACTTGTCTGGAGCTTCGATTTCCAGCTACCCTACGGATTGCAACCAGTTCATGGTTATAATAAACATTACCATCGGTACCAAGTCTGGAAATTTTGGGGTTATGTGATTGAATTGAAGCAGCCGAGGATGATGAACTCATGGGTACGTTTTGGGATTGATTGGAGATGAAGAATTTGAAGAATTAGGGTTCCATGAGATTTTGGGGGTTAAATGGGTGTTTCCACGCAATGGGGTTAAAACATCCACGTCATTTGCCAACTCAACAGCCACACAAGCTTCTTTGTAACGCCATTATGTTTTTCAGCGGCGGACCATTATACAAACAAAATGAAAAAGGTTTGACCACTGTCGGGAATAAATTGGGATTATTGTTGGCCAAAACAAAAAGAGTTAATTGCCAAAATCGTCCCTGAGGTTTGGGTAGGTTTGCCGTTCTCGTCCAAAATGACACTTTTGTACCAAATAGCCCCCAACGTTTGTAACTTTTTGCCATTTTCATCCAAACCACTAACTTAGTTTATTTTTTCTGTTAAGTTGAGGATATTTCGATGAAACTAGAAAATATAAAACCACAAGGACGATTTTGGCTATTTACTCAAACTCTTTTAAATTTCGTTTATTTAATTAATTTTGTTACATGTATAATAAAAAAGAATATACATGCAATTTTTATATAAAAAAATAATAGATTTGTCACATAATTTTTATAAATTTTCATCCAACACTAACTAAGTTAATTTTTCTATGAAGGCGAAGGATGTTTATAAACTAAGACAGAAATTAATTTCTAATTTTTTATATAGATCAGTTTTATAAAAATAAAATACACTTAAACCTCTAAATTTTATAAAACTAAAATGCTGGTGACTTTATTGAAAAAGGTCAAATAAAAAAATCTTATCATATGTACCAAGTTTGTAATTCATCTTCTACTCTTTTAAATTCGCTCCTAAGGAAAAACAGAAGCCAGTGCCCCCCCCCCCCCCCATCAAACAGCGTATCGTTACCAAACCTTAAAATTACCCACCAAATTGTAATTATAATGCTATGAACCAAAAGTTTATTTACTCAAGCCACTCAGAATAAGTATTAGTTAGTTACCCTCATAATCTTAATTAAATAAATATTTTATTTCTACCAACATATTTCCTAGGTGCTTAACACATTTAAAAAAATATGTAACATTTTACAATTTTTTTCTATCTCTACAACTGATAAATACTAAAAGTTGTAATCGATTGTTTTGTGTTGCACACCAATGACGTTTTCTCTTTATAAAATTGATTTATATAAAGAAGCTGTAAATTAATTTCTGTCTTAATTTATAAAATTTAAAATATCCTTCACCTTAACAGAAAAAATAAACTGAGTTAGTGATTTGGATGAAAATTTATAAAAATTATGTGACAAAACTATTAATTTTTTTTTTTCTAAAAACTCCATGTATATTCTTTTTTATTATATATGTAACAAAAATAATTAAATAAAAGAAATTAAAAAGGGTTTGTGTTGGGATTGAACCCTACCAGAGGAACAGATAATGTAAAGCCAAAACCAGGTCACAATAGTGGATTCACAATAAGCAGCGGTTTACACTTTGCTCTCCCCTTGAAAGTGATTTATAACAACTGATGGTCTCTATCTGCTGCTCATATTCAACTGCTGCTGTCCTTTCAACTGCTGATGAAAACCCTGAAGTATCCAACACTGCTGGTCCTATCTACTGATGACAAAGCACTGCCCAGTCAAGGACTGATCAACCTTGAGGAAAGCACTGACATAAAGGGAGAGCAGCTGTTTAGTAAATTGTTTGTTTTATGTATAGTCAGTGGTTAGGTTAGCAGTGTTTGTGTAAGGACAGTAGATACAGGTTGTTAGGCTGTTAGACGTCGCTTTCATGGTGACGTCAGCTGAGATACCTCAGTGGTTTGGTTTGCCTATAAATGTAACAGTACCCTGTACTGTTACATTCGATTGACTGAGCGAGTTCTTCTCCTCATGTCTAATCCTTTCATCTTGTGTGCAACCAACCTTGGGGCAATCAGGCTGAGGGGGAGTATAGTTTGTAAGCATGACTGTAATCTTTTGCTTTGATTTGTAATCTTTTGACTCTATGTGAAGCAATTGTTTATCAAACTATTTCTTCCTTTGTTTGTGTTTACAAAAGTTTATTTTCATTTCCGCTGCACCTAACATGTTTTCATATTCATTGATCATTCATCTCAAACAAACAAACACTATCATGAGAGCCTCCGATTCCAACAATTGGTATCAGAGCCTGGACAGTCAAATTCGATCTAACAATCAATTTGACATAACCGTTCGGCTCAAAATTCATTGATACTAAGGTTGGTTGTATTTAGTTGAAAAACAGAGTACTGTGTGAATCATGTTCAAAATGGTTATTCGAAAACTCTGTAAATCAACCAAGATGTCATATGACACACAAATTTCACACAACAAGTAAATTCATGCACAAGACACTCATGGTTTCTAGATCTGTAAGCAATATCTGTCAAACCATGAGATTATTCTTATTTTCTAAATTGATTTAAACTGTTGATGTGGAATATGTGATGTTTTCATTAAATACTAAAGTACAAACCTCAGATTAACAAAACCTATGTTCATAAAAGCATTGTTGTTTTGTTAACACAAAAAGAGGGAAATTAAAACTTTAGTTATTTAGATCTTATGTGTTGAAAACAGGTTGAGTTCCTAAAAAGGACAAAATCAACTATGTTCAAATACATTAAGAAAACAGGGGTCAACATAGTCCGCATCATATGTAATGTGAGATTGGATGAAAAACCTGTGAAAACATGACCAAGTCTCTCAAAACATTACTGCAAAATGATTTTGGACTAATATTCACAAAACTCAGAAGTGTGTTTATCTCAAAACTTTTTGAAGTCAAAAGAAAAGAGTATAAACATAAAACACTTATGAGTCAAAGTTTAGGGTAATAATGGTCAATTAAGCAACTACTTGTGTTCATTGATTCAAGGAAGTTCAGGTGACATTTGTGTTCCCAGTGATTGAACTTACAAAAGGACTAGACAAATTTTCAAAAGTCATCACATAGAAATTAGATCTACAACAGGATCTTCAAAACTCATGTGTCCATGTGTCCTCATGTTTGCAATCAACTGACACAGAAAATGGTACCAAACAGTGGTCAAAATATTCTACCACTGCTGTCAAACCACTGACCATTTTCATAAAACTTGAGAATGATATGATTATGTCCTCTTTTGAAAATACACCAGATCCTTTTTGATACTATTCTCAGAAAATCCTTTAACCATTTTTTTTTCAAAGGATTTTCTCAAATAACCAGGATATATTATTCATTTTTTTTTTTGGAATAATATATTTGAAACTCTTGCTTGTTTTTGTTGGCAATTAGTTTCAGCTCCTGTCAGGATGTAATACCTTATTTTGGTAGTATCCGTGTCCTCATAAATGGGTCAAAAGGAAATGGTACATATGTCATGATCATGTCATACTCAGGCTTGCTCCTAAATTTTCATCAAAAATTGATTGCAAACTGTGCTTGAATTACTAGGGTACTCATGTTTTAATTGAATATTAAACGAAAAATGAGTTGCCTTAGTAAAAAGTTTTCATCATCTGGGGTACTAAACCACTGTCTTTCAAAATTGACATGTGGCAAAACCTTGAATGAAAATCCTCAAAACTGTTGCTGAAACACCTGTTCTTCAGATTTGTACCATCTACCCTAACCACTGTTTTGTTCCAACGTCTGATCTCTAAACACTGTCCACTGCTGAAAGTTAACCACTGATCCCTTATTTTCTTGAAAAGCACTGATGCTCAAAATCAGTGTCTTATCCACTGATATGCTATCCACTGATAGTAAAAATCATTCACTGCCCATAATTTTTACCGTTGTAACCACTGATGCTTGATACGTCAGTGGCCCTTAAAACAACTGTTCTCCATACTTCATCCACTCTATCAGTGTTTGACACGTGGTCAGTTTTTAGCCCTCAGATCTTAATAACCGCTACCACATCAGCGATCATTTTTAAATAAAACCCTGCCCTAAACCCCAAACAGGGTTTTACACTGTCGAATTGAATTCCAAAATTCTCTTCTCATAGCAGTTTCCAACCCTTCTTCTCAAAATCTCCAAAATCCTTCTTCGTTCTTCTCCGCAACAATGACAAAATCAAAATCAAAACCCAAATCACCATCACCTTCCAAAGAGGTCGCTCAAACGGCCGAAGAACCCATCGAAATACCATTCAAACAATCTCACAACTATCTGGGTTTACTCACAAAACCCACTGATAATCACACCTTTGACACCATCATTGATACTTTATCTGCATCAAAGTACAAAACTTTGTTGACAGCAAATGCTCCCATCTATCTGCAAACCCAGAGAGAGTTTTGGAAAAAGGCGTCGCTTGAAAAACAAGACGGAAAAGTCATAGCCATTAACTCCTTAATACAGGGTAAAGCAGTTCAAATAACCCCACAATCGATCTCCGAAGTCTTTAATCTCAACGATCAGAAAGGTAAACTCTCTTTTGAGAAAGCCGAGATGAAAACTGATTTCGTAAACAGGGGGTATGCAGAACAATCAAAGGTTGATACCTTACAAAAAGGTTATTTTCCTTCTGCTCCAAGATTTTTATTTCACACACTTCTGATGTGTGCTTCAAATAAAACAACATCTTTTAACGAAATACCATTGAAAATTCAATTCCTGGGTTACGCTATTTTGAATAATAAGGACTACAACTACTCCCAGGAGATTTTCAATGACATGGTGAAAAACGTTGAAAGTAAAGCATTTTTACTTTTTCCAAGATTTTTGAGTTACTATTTTGAACAAAAATTTGAAAAGGAAAATTTAAGTTTGCTAAAACAAGGTGTTCATTGTCAAATAAAAAGCTTAACAAAAGAAACATTTTCAAGGATGATGGCACCAATAAAAACAAAAGCAGGGGTACCTGAGCAGATTTTAGTGGTTACAACTGCTCCTCAGGTATCAGCTGCTAAGCCCACTGCTCCAGGTGATCATAGCAGCATAACCACTGCTTTGAAACCCACACCTGACATCACCAAAAAGACCAAAAAGAAAACATCCAGAAAACCCACCAAACCCAAAACAAAGGCAACTCTGGAAGATGAGATCCCAGAGGAAATGCCTGTGACAACACGAAAGTCACCACAAACCACTGCTGCTACTTCCTCACAGCAGTTGGAAGAAAGATCTCAACCCATGCCTAAAACTCCTCCTGCATCCTCACAAAAGGATCAGGTTGTAAGCACAGGGACACCGCAATATGAAGCTCTGAATCCACTCGGATCCATCTTCCTCAGTCCTGATCCCAAGGACATGTCTCTTTCAACCCCCATCCCCTCACCAATAATAATGCCACAATCCATGCTACCTTTGTTGCATGCAGCTGCTATAGCTCAGACACAAACCAGTTCCTCTCTATCACCTGTCACTGAGAGTATACCCCCACAAGTGACTGGGTCTGATGCTACTACTCCTGCTATCCCAGCAACAACTGAGGAGGTTACACCCCCTGAGTTACAAGTAACTCTCGGTGGTAGTTCAAGTGGAGCAGCAACTACAACTGATGGATCAACAGGTCTCCAATTGGCCAGTTGTTTCATAAATCAGACTCCCTTGAAGGCAATTTCTTCAATAGCACAAATGTTAACCACTAGTGAGCCTATTTTGACTACTAGTAACATCAAAGGTTTATCAAGTGCTGAAGAAAGAAGTCCCCAGTACCGAGAACAAGGGGCATCAATGGGTGATTTTTGGGACTCTGTTCCTAAGACACACATTGATATAACCACTGCTAGTGGGGATTCAGATGATCCTACTAAAGTAGGCGATGATTCAAAATATCAGGAATTGACGGGCAGAGTTGACAAACTTGAAGAATCAGTTGCTGAAATAAAGGAGATGGTGCAAGAGATTTTAAAAGCTCAGAAAGCACAAGCCACTGCTATTCCTGCTCAAGCACCTGCACAACATGCATTTGCTGAAAATGAGCTTTGGAATATTTTTCAACCCATGCTTGAAGCACAGCAACTTATGGCTGACAAAAAACATGCCATTCAAGTACAAATGCTGACCAACATGGTTGAATCAAGATTTAAAGACACTCAAGCAGATCTCAAGGCTATAAAGGCAAGCATTCAAAGTGTCTCTGGCAAAGCTCCTTCTTCCATATCATTCCTTGATAACCCCCCTTCAGATAATGCCAAAAAGGGGGAGAATATCAAGCTGTTGAGAAAAATGAATACGAAGGGAATAGAGCATGGCCTTTACGTTGAGCCGGAAAAAGAAAAAGAAAAAGAAAAGCAGGTATCAAAACCTGTTAATCAAACAGCTGATACAACAGTAGTTACAAAAACTGCTGTCAGTAGCCAAACAGCTGCCATCTCATCAACACACACACCACTCTACCACACACCACTACAACTACTGCTCCACCATCATCATCTAAAATCATACCATCCCCACTGCCTCCTGTCATAAAACAGAAGACGACAGATGTTACAACATCTGTTGTAATGACAACAGTGATTGAAACACAAGTTGTTTCAACCACTGTCAGTCAATCACTGCCACAAACCACTGCTATCCAATCTACCACCACTGATCCACCCAAAACATCATCTGCTCCTTCTTCATTAAAAAGGAGAAGAAATCTCATATCAGATGATGATTCACCACCATCACCACCAACATCACCACTTCCATCCCCTGCTCAAAAGCAGAAGACAACAGCTGACATATCAGCAGTTGTAATGACAACAGATGTTGAGACACCAGTTGTCTCAACAGCTGTTAGTCAGTCATCCACCACTGCTCTCACCTTTTCTACTTCACAGCCAAAGCTCTTCAACAGAATAAGAAAGCCAATCACTGCCGATGAGGGTATACATGATCCTAATGCTACAAAATATCCACTGGAACTTGAAGCTATCAAAAATGAGATGAGGCAATTCTATAAAGAAGATGATCCTTCAAAAAGAAGATTCTCCTCACTCATAGGCTACATGCCACCAGAGGATATGGATGATTACCTCAAACTCAAGACAAGGCAGGCTAAAGCAAGAGCTAAATTTGAAAGTGAACGTGAAAGTCTAAGCGAAGAATGCATTGCTAAAAGACTGGATTTCTTCCTTGAAAAGGTAAAGCAGATGGAAGAATTTGCACAGGAACTAATCAAAGAAAAGGCTGAACAACGCAAAGAGCTAAGAAAACAATATCTTGCCTACATTATGAAAGAAAAATTCTATCCTGCTGAAGAAAAACAGTTTGAAGAATGGCCAATAATCGCTCTAAAGCATGAGGCTGAGAGGATTGACAGAATCAAGAATGATCCTACAAAGAAGAAAAATGCTCCAAACTGGAACAAATTCAAAAAGCTCATTGCTGACTTCACTGCTGAGTATAAAAGAAAGAAAAAGGAGCTGGTGGATGCAAAAATGGATACTGCTGAAGCCATATCAAAATGGTCAAGACAGCAGACTGATGAAGCCTACGAAAGGCTGAAGAAAAGAAAGATAACTGTTTCAGGCACTTCTAAAAAGCAAGAACAAATGATGAAGCTTGAACAGAAGATGGGAAACCTCGACACACTGTTCCGGTCTACTTTTGTAACAAATCAAGAAGAGGGAGAACAGCTGACTGAAGAAGAGGTAATAGAAAAGGAAGCAGAGTACTTCAAAGATACCATCACGAAAATGGGTCTAAAAGAAGAAACCTCAACAAAGCTTCAATGCCTTTTTAAGGCATTAAACAAACCTGCATCTCCAAACACTGCTAAAGACAAGACAAAAGCTGAAAGACAAGAACTTATTGAACAAGAAACTGCAGAAGATATAGATGCAGCAGACAAAGTCATTGAAGAAGCTTTCAAAAGAATGTCTGAGAGTCTGCAGGTGTTTTCAAGGCCATTATCCCTCAACTCATCTTCAAATAAATCTCTCCCAAGAAATCCATTGGGTTCGAAAGTACTAAAGTGGATGTCTGACCAAAAGACCCATGTATTGACTATTGTCAGATCCAATGGAAATGTGAAGTACATATCAAGGAAAGAAGCACTAGGCCTTAGTGTTCAAGATTTGCAGGATCTCCTTGAAATTTCACTGTGTAGGGATGAGGATGACCAGAGTGCAAAGGAATTTGAAGCAGAATTCAAAGAACAAGCTAAGGCACTCTTGATGAGGAATAAAGATCCAGAATAATGACAGGTTTTGGCATTATCTGTTCCAGGGGGAGATTGTTGGGATTGAACCCTACCAGAGGAACAGATAATGTAAAGCCAAAACCAGGTCACAACAGTGGATTCACAATAAGCAGCGGTTTACACTTTGCTCTCCCCTTGAAAGTGATTTATAACAACTGATGGTCTCTATCTGCTGCTCATATTCAACTGCTGCTGTCCTTTCAACTGCTGATGAAAACCCTGAAGTATCCAACACTGCTGGTCCTATCTACTGATGACAAAGCACTGCCCAGTCAAGGACTGATCAACCTTGAGGAAAGCACTGACATAAAGGGAGAGCAGTTGTTTAGTAAATTGTTTGTTTTATGTATAGTCAGTGGTTAGGTTAGCAGCGTTTGTGTAAGGACAGTAGATACAGGTTGTTAGGCTGTTAGACGTCGCTTTCATGGTGACGTCAGCTGAGATACCTCAGTGGTTTGGTTTGCCTATAAATGTAACAGTACCCTGTACTGTTACATTCGATTGACTGAGCGAGTTCTTCTCCTCATGTCTAATCCTTTCATCTTGTGTGCAACCAACCTTGGGGCAATCAGGCTGAGGGGGAGTATAGTTTGTAAGCATGACTGTAATCTTTTGCTTTGATTTGTAATCTTTTGACTCTATGTGAAGCAATTGTTTATCAAACTATTTCTTCCTTTGTTTGTGTTTACAAAAGTTTATTTTCATTTCCGCTGCACCTAACATGTTTTCATATTCATTGATCATTCATCTCAAACAAACAAACACTATCATGAGAGCCTCCGATTCCAACAGTTTGAGTAAATTGCCAAAATCGTCCCTATGGTTTTATATTTGCCAGATTCATCCAAATATCCTCAATTTAACAGAAAAAATAAACTAAGTTAGCGGTTTGGATGAAAATGACAAAAAGTTACAAACGTTGGGGGCAATTTGATACAAAAGTGTCATTTTGGACGAAAATGTCAAACGTGCTCAAACCCCAGGGACGATTTTGGCAATTAACTCAAACAAAAAATTGAAATTATTTAAATCCAGTTTACTTATACAAAATTAAAAATAACTAAATACAGTCCGAGATTGAGATTTGTATTTAGAGGAAAATCGTATTCAAATTATGTAAATTCCCATGTTAACGACTTTTATGAAATTATTTAGAAAAAATAACGCATAATAATTTAAGTCAACTAGTCATAAACACATGGGAAAAGTTTGATGATATAATATTAGAGAGTTAAATGTTATTTTAGTCCATGTGGTTTGAGTCATTTTGTCAGTTTAGTTCAAAGGTTTCATTTTTCACTTGTGGGTCCAAAAAGATTTCACCGTTGCCATTTTAGTCCACTGGGTTAACTTTATCAATTTTTTATGTTAACGAGAAGGCCAATTCGGTCATTTTATATGTAATTTTGTTAACTAGATGGGCAATTCGGCCATCTAAAACGACCGAATTAGCCTTCTCGTTAGCAGAAAAAATGGATGAAGTTAACCCAGTGGACTAAAATGGTAACGGTGAAACCTTTTTGGACCCACAAGTCAAAAATGAAACCTTTGGACTAAACTGGCAAAATAACCCAAACCACATAGACTAAAATGACATTTAACACAATATTAGATATAGAATTCTTTTATCATTTTACCAAAAAGTTGAAAATTAATTGAAAATCATTCCCTTAGACTTAAACCATCCACTTAAGAAAGATGCTGAACATAGTATCACTATCATCTTCCTTCTAATTATCTGTCACATATTCTTCTTCTAAGTTAGATGGTCCCTCACATGTAACTCATAATGTTTGGATTAAAACAACATAAAAAGTGTATTCTTATGCACTTATGTTTATTGATTAAATTATTAGTAAAGTATGATACACACACATATATACATTATTCAATAGACTCAATAGAAACATTACAAGTTTCATTTACTTTACTTAATTTATTTACTATTGGTATCGAAAACCGTGTCAGTTCAGGATATTCGGTATTAGTTCAAAATCGGTACACGGTATCATTCGCTCATTCCTTTATTGAGACAGCATGTAGTATTTTTTTTTGGTTAAACTTTCACAATTTCACATTAACAAATGATGATACACTTGGGTATAAATCTTTGTTCCTGCTGTTTGTGAGTTATTTATATGTATTTTCTTGGTATTTTTGTGTAGTGATGAGCAAATAGTACCCGTACCGGTACCGAAAATATTATGGTTAGGTAAATTCGGTACCTACTTTTGACATTTTCGGTATCGATCCAGTACAGTACCGGTTTTTACCGGGTTTTACCTTCAAATACTGGTACCGTACCGATACCGAACCGTATCATACCGGATATTCTCAGTACCAATACGGCAATACCAGTTGGTACTGAGTTCATCCCTATTTTAGTGTGTGGTGGTGTAAAAGTTTGGAAAAAAGAATTCAGAATATAAATATGATTTCGATTCGTATGTATTTGCTTATGTGGCATGCCATTCAAGCAGAATTTATAGAATATCTAAATAACGAATGTTTTGATTTAATATTACATGAATTGGTAATAAAACTAATGGTTTTTACAAGAAATGGTACAAATTTAAGTTCATTAGATACAATGATAAAAGTGCATATTTGAATGCAATTGTGTATGTTAAAAAGATATACACATTTTTATGCCTCCTGTAGTTAGAAAAACTAATTAATTTTTTTATAAAAATGTAAAACCATAATATGTAATATTATTTCTTTAAAAAGGGAGATTTTTCTGTAAATAGTATAGGTCATGTGAATATGTGATACATATGCATATTATACATAAATAAAAACAAGATCATGCACTTATTTTCCTCTTTGCTTGTGTCACAACTCACAACTAAGGCAAAAGCCTTGAGTTTTAAGCAATGACAACCCCACATATATCTCTTGAGTCAGAATCCAATGAAGAAAGCAAACCCATGAGAACATCATTTCTTAACTCATGAAAAAGGATTTGGCCCTTTCTCAAAGGGGCCCATCTTAGCAACTCTACTAATAATAAGACCAAAAAAGGACCATGATTTGGAGATGGTGTTTATGTGGTGGGGGGGGTGGGGGGGGGGGGGGGGGGGGGGGGGATGCTACATTAAAGGACTAATGGAACAACAATAAAACACTTGTCATTTGGAGTACATTCATGAATATATCTCCAGCTGTGTATTAAGTTAAAGAGAAAATAATAAAAGGGTCAATTTTTCAAGGTGCATTATAAATTAAAAAAAAACATGCGTATAACAAACAAAACGGATGATAAGTAAATTCACATGATTGTGTATTGAATTATGCCATCTAACTACCACTAGAAGGTACATTTGCGATACACAACGAGAAGCTGTTACGCGAGTGCTTTTCATGTACAACATGATTCTAAGCCCACATGTATGGATTAAAAGTCGATACGCAACCTGGAGTTGTACATCTAATGGTTATAGTCGTGGATTTTCTATGACATGACTCTAGACGTATAACATGCATGAGAGAATGAATACTTTCATGACTTTGCGATACACAATGAGAAGCTGTTACACGAGTGCTTTCATGTACAACATGATTCTAAGCCCACATTTATGGATTAAAAGTCGATACGCAACCTGGAGTTGTACATCTAATGGCTATAGTCGTGGATTTTCTATGACATGACTTTAGACATATAACATGCATGAGAGAATGAATACTTTCATGGCTTTCTTTAACATATATTTTAGAGTTAATTATTGTTTTCGTCCCTGTGGTTTGCCAAAAATCACTACTTCAGTCCATTAGTTTAAAAATTGCGATTTCAGTCCCTATGGTTTCACTTTCGTAACCATTTCAGTCCCTATGGTTTCACTTTCGTAACCATTTCAATCCATTTATTCTGTAAGTACAGGGACTGAAATGGTTACGAGATGGACTGAAATGGTTACGAAAGTGAAACCACAAGGACTGAAATCGCAATTTTTAGACTAATGGACTGAAATAGCGATTTTTGAAAAACCACAGGGACGAAAACAGTAATTAACTCTATATTTTATTTTACAAGTGTCTTTCAAAAAAAACGTTGAAGTTATAACTAAACATGAAATCTTCTTGAGTTTATCGTTACATACCTAATTAAAAAGTATTCTTTTATCACCTATACATACACACACTTCTAATCAACTCATCTAATTTGGTTGATAAACCGACCTCCAAAATCCAAACCATATAGACATCGATATCATCAACATTCAATTAACTAAATTCTCTCCTCTTCATATTAACATTTAATCACTCTCTTGAAACACACAAGGTCCCGTAGCTCAGTTGGTTAGAGCGTTGGTCTTATGAGCCGAAGGTCGCGGGTTCGAGCCCCGCCGGGACCATAATTCAACAACTTTTAACTTATTTTTTTGTTGAGGTTTCATTTTCTGTTGTAGGTTGGTTTATTGCACAATTAAGATCAAACCTTTTAATCTACATCTTGTTGATCCATCAGCTTCTGAGGTTACTTCTCACCTAAACAAACCCCATTTCATCTCTGTCAATATCATCATCAAATTCTCAATCTCCATATATACATACATACATACCCATGGCCCACCACCCTCTTTTCTTATTATTACTACTACAATTTCCTCTGTTTCCCATCTTCAGTTTCTTCATCTCACATTGCTGTTTTCAGGTTTTTATCATAATTTTTAGTTACAATGACAGATATTGGAAATAACATGTGTGCTTTTCTGCTAGGTGTTTGATCGAGTTTACCGGCTCAAATGGGTGCTTGCGGACGGTGGTTTAAGAGGTTATTAGGCGGTAAGAAAAAGGAGAACCGACCCGAAAAAGTAGAGGTAATGTACTAATGTACCATCTTCTTGTAGCAATTCTGGTTCAAGAATCTTGTTGTTTTTAAAATTATGGATGATAGTTTTTACTAGCGCTTTCGATGATTGATAAACGCTATCAGTCACCAACTTACCAAACACCCGTAGAATAACTTATCGTTGTAGTAAAACGCAGTAAGCGGATACGCATCTCCATTAAAAAGAGGGGAAAAAATGGAGGTTTGACTTTTGAAGTCTAGTCAAACACTATTTAAGTTCAAAATTTACACAACTTGTGTTAATGTTTTCAGTGGCACTAACTTTAGTTAGTAGTATTGGTTGATAAGTAAGAAAACATTAATTGAATTTGTAAAAAGTTTTTGATAATTGCAAATGTGTTTGACCTTCAAAGTTGTCTTTTGTTGACTTATTGCAGATACAGCAGGATTCCAAGAACTCAAATGGGTCCAAGAACTCAAACGGGTCACGAAGCCGAGATTCTTCTGTGAGAGAATCAAGTTTTCGTGTTGGTAGTACAAAAGTTATTGGCCGAAGCACCGGAACAAAAGAATTTGCCGCTATTCGCATCCAAACTGCATATCGTTCTCATCGGGTATACATTTTGATAAGTTAACATATGGCTCCTAACTGATGAATTGTAGTAGGGGGGGAGGGGGGGGGGGGGGGGGGGGATTTGACCTGTTTTGTTTTTTAATGGGTCAAACTGGGTTGTGTTTAATCTCAAACGGGTCAAATGTCAACCAAAGTCTAATTTTTAGCACACTCATTTATATTAAGGACTTAGATTTTTATTGTAATAATACTATTATTATTATTATAATCATAACTAATGAAAGAAGATTGTGGTTCCGTTTTCTAAATTGCATTTTGGGTAGGCGAGAAAAGCGTTACGCTGCTTGAAAGGTACATCAAGATTTCAGGAGATAATCGAGGCGGATGCACTTACAAAACAAGCTTCTTCTGCTCTTAACAAAATACATTTTTGGAGCAAAATACAAATGGAAATCAGAAATCGCCGCCATTGGATGGTGGCTGAAGGGCGGATGAAACAGAAGAAGTTTGAAAATCAAGTGAAATTCGAGTCTAAGCTTCATGAACTTGAGGTATGAACTAACGTTTTCCCTTCGCGCGAAAATCAAAATGTGTACTTCTTGTGTTATAGTTTTAAATTTAACCGAACCCCAACCCAGCCCATTTATTCAATGGCTTGGTAGTGTCAACCCGTTTTGTCACGAATTGTTGCCCCTACCACACCAATGACACTCGCTAGAAACAACCTTTTTTGCATAATTCAAGGAAACTATATACTTTATGAAAAGTTTCAATGACGGCCTCTCATCTTTTGCTAGTTTTAGGAAACATCCCTAACATTTTGAAAGCTTATATTCTTTGCCAAAAGGTCGAATGGTGCGGTGGGCCCGAGACAATGGAAGAGATCGTGTCAAGAATGCAACAGCGTGAAGAAGCCACAAACAAGCGTGAAAGAGCAATGGCATACGCCTTCTATCACCAAGTACGTCTAAACCCGCCTTTTATAACTTCCATAATTAACAAGAACCCTCGTATTAATGATTTTAAAATTGACCCTTTTGTTTTTAATATTTGTAAAGTGGAGGGCGAACCCAAACCGATATTATGGACAAGCTTATTATGATCTAAGCAAAGAGAGCTGGGGGTGGAGCTGGAAGGAGCGGTGGATTGCGGTGTGCCCGTGGGAGGCCCGGGTCGTTGTACAGGCCAAACCGGGTAAAAAAACAAAGCATGGTGGTGGTGGTGCACCAAAGATAGTGGTTGCAGTGAAACCTCATGTGAGTACTGGAAAAGGTACTTCCTGAAATGATTTGGATACAAAACTGACAAGTTTTCCTGCTTGAGTGAGAGTGGTTTATGATATTCATTTTGATTTGTAAAATATATAATTTGGTGTGTATGTGACTTTGATTATTAACTATAGTTATTATTTAATTGAGTTGATTTACAGGATTATTCAACGGCGAAGGTTTAAACCTATAAGAAAACGATAACGTTAGATATCATTTTTAGCGTAAAATAGTTTTTTATCAGTAAAAACATTAAGGATAGTGATATGTGTGAAAAAATAATATTTTGTTCCCATGACTTGTCTTCATCAACCAAAAAGAAGAAGTACCATCCACCATGAATCAATGGTCTTTATAGCCAAACGGCTCAACTGAATAGTAACGGGCTGTTTGGTAGCCTCTTAATGACCATTCAGATGTTACCTCTTAATGGTTTAAAACCTCTGAATGAATAAGAGGTAACCTCAAGTCTGAATGGTTAAGAGGTAACCTCTGAATGGTAAATCATCACATATCACATTCTTCTACCTTTTCATTGGTAAAATTCTTAATGATTCCATTAAGAGGTAGTCTCTTAATGACCATTCAGAGGCTACCAAACAGCCCCTAACACTAGTAACAATAAATTTTTGATAGGGACCTTGTGGACAAAGCTACAAAATTTACCATGTATTAAATGAATTAAAATTGGGTGTGTTATTAGGTGATATTTATTTTATTCTTGGAATCAAACTAATGTCTGTTTATCCGTATTGAAATCGAATATATTAATTGTTGGGAATGATGTGTGTTATTTATAACGTGTTTATTTTTAACGGAACGGCTCCAAATCTACACCTATTAAATCCACCTAATACCCCCTCATGAGAATAGAACTCTTATGTATTTGTTAAAGGTAAACGGAACATGAATAAAACAATTCTTAAAGTTACTCGTAACTAACACCTCTCATTCTTCAGTCGACGGTTGTCACTCCTCCAATGAACCCTAATCTTCCCAATCTTCCGATCTCGCATCCCTCCCTAAATTGCAACCGCCACTAATGAAGAAAAGGAAGGAAAAGATGTGATTTTTTTCGCGTTCCCGAGCTTGATGAAAAGCAAAGGAAAAGAGAAGAAATCAAACATTTTATGTGTTCCCGAGTTAGGAGGAAAAGAAAAGAACAATTTTACCATTATACCCTTTAGACATAAAACATTTTAATTAAATATGAGGGCAATTTAGTAATTAATAAAATTTTCTCTCCTAATCTCTTTGATTTGGGAGGATAAATATACTAACAAATTTTCTTCCCTTTTCCCTCCTTTCCTCTCCCCTTCTATCCTTAAAAAATCTCAGGAACATGGTTTTTTCATATTTTCATCCATTTTCTTTCCTCTCCCCCTGTTAAATGAGAATCGGGAACATAGTGCAAGTGTGCACCGAAGCGATCGCTAGAGGGGTTTGTCTATAATAGCTGAACCATCTTCCCTAGCTTGTTCAATTGAACTTTAGTAATTCCAGGTTAATGCTTAACCACAATCTAACTGAATCAGATTCACACCTTTTTTCTAGTAAAAATGGGTGTTTGACAATAAAAAAAACTCACAATCTAGTTAAAAACTTAAAAGAACATCAACATCAACATAGATGGTAGCTTTCAAGTTCTTAACTTGCCCTCAAAATCAATCCATCCAAACCAGAATTAATGCCACATGCATAATTCAACATTGAATCTTTACAAGGAAAAAAGAAGATAAACATCCACATATCGAAAGAAGTAACGAAAACGACTTATTACCCGAAGCATCCAAGCAGTGATGGAGATGCGACCGGCAAGATTAGACTTGTCGATTCGTTCTTGTCATATTCTTTTTGTAGGCTTCTAAATTATTTTCCAAATTTCACCATCATTACCAACATCAACAGTTTTCATTACATTTGTAACAATATAGCCCAAATGTTCATAAATCACAACCCATGTGACCAGATTCAGAACTTTATCCAAACACTATGGGAACAAACATCCACAATAACAAGATTCTTTTTTTAAGGAAACAGGGATAATGGACAACATTCATAGTCTAGAATTAGACAACACATAATTAATCCAAACAAAGTCTAGAGCTAAACAGAATAGCCCAATTAAAACATGAAAACTGAATATTAAAATAAACTGAGATTAAAAAAAACCTGAAATCAAACTCAGATTTCTTCTTCTCACAGCCATTAGATTCACCAAACTGTCACTTTCTGAGCTTCCCTAACTGAAAAGCAACAAACCATTCCTGTAATTTTTTTGTTAAGAATTATAAAACAAGATCAAACTGGGAACTACTGACCTTTTAATGAGATGTTTATGAACCAATGGTGATGAATCAATGGCGCGAATCCGAGGAAGCCGACGACGGCTTGTCAGACAAGCCGTCGTGTTCCTCTTCCTCACCCTGGACTCGTGTCTGGATACCAAACCCTGAAAACCCACCCATGCCCGGATTATTCAATCCGGGCATGGAAAGCGGGTGATAGAAACCCGGGGTTTGATGCGGGTCGACCCCCAGGCCGGTAAATGGCATCGGGTCGACCCAGGCACGAACCGGGGGTGAGTTACTGGACTGAAGGGGTCCCCTCTGAGAAATATAGTTTAACAACAACTGATTGTTTGTTGGTTGGCCGAACAACGGCTGCAGAAACGGTGCCGTTTGTGTTGCTGCCGCCGGCAGTGAATTAAACACAAACCCACCATTCTCCGGCCAACCGGAGCCGTCAAAATAAATATTATTATTCCCTACAACAGTTTGATGCTGAGGCATCTGATCTTGAAACGACTGAAGAGAAAGCTTCAGATCTTGATTCTGTGGAAAATTCTGGTGAAACTGAACCGCTGATAAACCGGTATTCCCCACCGCCGTTGATGAACCGGAACCACCGGTCGGAAAAAAAGATTTAACCAAATCAACAGATGCAGGCAAAAAGCTAGAATTTTGAACACTACCCATTTGATTATCACCAATATCCTCATCTGGGTCATCTTCCAATTGCCCTAATTGTCGATAATTCCCATTTTCTTGATTAGGGTTTTGTTCAAGATTCACAATTGGGGGTTTTCCAGCGGTGGGCGTCCAAGCCGGCAACTCAGCCAGCTCATCAATGGCGGCTTTAGCCTTCTTAATAAGCCAGTCCACAGCTTTACTGGGCCGGTCGTAGCCAAGCCGGTCTTGCACATCATAAAACTGTATAGCCGTGTTAGCCGAAAGACGCACGCGCCGGTCACGTGGCCCCTTTGCTGTACACACCTTACTGTGCCGGTCTTTTAAACCGGTTGACCGTACAATGTGCCCCCCTTGAACTTCCACTATCTCTCCACCGGTTCCTGTGGCTCTCAGCCCCAGTCTAGACGGCCGGTTTGCTGTCTGATGGTTATGGTGGTTGTTGAGTTGGTACCGGTAATTTTCTTCCATTTTTCCCGGGAAATTAAGGGCATATTCGGAATACCCGCGTTTATTATTACTATTATTATTACTATTATTACTATTGTTGCTCTGGGAAGCCAGATTCAAACGACAGCGTTTGGGCTACAAGAATATTTGTATATGACAACAACGCCACCAGAAGAAATGAAAAAGGGGGATGGGATCCATGAGGAGGCTAAATGGAGGGGTGGCTAACCCATCTTTGTTGACAGGCTTTTGAATGATAGAGTACCTGTGTATGTACAGTACAAGTTTGCAGAGCAGCCAAAATGGGGTGGTGGGTGGGTGGTTTGTGGTGGTTGTCAACAGTAAAAGAAGGGATATTTGGAGGGTGAGAAGAAAGATGATGCATTATTATTAAATTTGGGGCCTACATGATAGAGAAGGCTTTTGGATAGTGGGTCAGAAAAAATCAACAAATTAAATGTTGGAGCAGGTTTATTATTACTTTGTTAGCATCTCTGCCTTTTCATTTCTTGTAATTAAAACGAGGTAAATTTATATATTTATATATATATATTTTTTTTTTGAAAAATAAACTTTATTAAAACACGTCTAACCCAAATGGGTAAAAGGCAAGAAATTACAACATGTATAAAGGGTATTTACACCAATCCGTCCACCTAATGGGGGTAACTTTGTAGAATAGTAACCAAGTTTTAAAAGTGTTCCAATTAGGTCACTCAAGTTTCAAAAGTGTTCCAATCAGGTCACTCAGCATTCATTTTTCATTAAAATTAAGGGTTTTTTCATCTATTTCATAAATAACCATGATGATGTGGTTTTTTGTTTTTTTTTTTCCCCTTTTATTTGATGCTAACTTTGAGTGATGACGTGAATTGTAACTTGTTTTTTTAATGTAATTCAAGTGTTTTTATTTTTAATTAATATAATTTCATATATTAAAATAATCCGACCCCAACATCTTATTCTTCATTTTTTTCTTGACACAGAGAAAAAAGGACATAACTCGATTTGAATGTTAAGTTATCTAATTGGGACAAAAACGATACGAGTGACCTAATTAGAACACTTTTGAAACTTGGTTACTATTCTGTGACATATTCCCATACAGGAGGATCTATTTTTAACCCAAGCATAACCTCTTGATTTTATCTCCCCTATAATGTTTTGCGGACTACATTTAATCTGATTAAAAACTACGTCGTTCCTTCCTTTCCATATGCACCAACAAGTAATAATTACCAGCTCGTAAATGATCTTTTCCGCCTTCTTACCACACCTAGTGAAATTGTTGATGTCCAAAATGTCTTTGAACTCAAAAAAGAAAAGCAGCGGGATGTTGCACCAAATGCTGACGGCCGCCCACACCCGAGTGGCCACCGAACAAGCAGTGAATAAATGCTCTGTCGTTTCCTCGATATCGTCACAAAAGGGCACATAACCGAATTAATATCCACGTTCCTTCTTGTTAAATTGACTATCGTAGAAAGCCTATCCAAATTGTCTCTCCACGCCATAATGTTAGATTTGATGGGCACCCATTTGCACCATATGAAATTAGGAGGGTGCCTAGTTCCTCTATCCATAATTAAAGCCTTTTTGACCGATTTCACCGAGAAACCATTCTTACTATCAACACTCCAATACCATGCATCCTTATCGTTGAAAAGTCTCACTAAGTTGAGCACCTCAATACATTCCTGCCATTCCTTTAACTCCTCGTCGGACTCAGGCTGTCTAGACCATTACCAAGTAAATACACCATTTTCTTGTCCCGCTTCAATTCTCTCTGCGACCCTGCACATTTTAGATAACTCCAAACCAAACAAATGAGGCCATCTCTCCATGAAGGGAAGATCGCCCACCCAAGTGTCAATCCAAAAACGAATTGTAGGATCGAGTTGCCGACCAAAATGAGTCGTTCAGAGGCGTTCTACTCAATATGAAAGGCGGAAAGAGACATATCGAGTTTGATTCAGCTAGATATTCACTTTAACTGTCTTTCTGATTAATTTGACAAAATTGTACAACGAAACGACACTTCGGCAGCACTTCGGCTCCGGAAACCCACATACACAACTGACTCAAACGAAATTACATGGCAGCTATATATAGACAACCTAATTCCGCTTGAACTGACTCAAACGAGATTACTTTCATGCGGAATTAACATTTCAAACGGAATTAACTATATGATTTCGTTTGAAATGACTTTTGTCAATTTCAAGCGAAATTAACCTTAAAACCTATTTTCTCATTTTCCGTGCCATGATCTATCTAATCACATACAAGACTCGATACAAGACGAAGTCGACAGACGCATGCACCAACAGACTCCCCCTCGAATGTTGACGAGTCTTCAGTGTCGAGTCTTCAATGTCTTCACTCTTTATCAGTCTTTAAGTCTTCATGAAGTATCTGACACTGTAAAGCATCCTCAATCTTCTTTTTCTTTCTTCCAGAATCGTAATCTGGTTCTGTGCTATTCTTGATCAGGTCTATTGATTCCTTAAGTTCATCAGTATCATCAGCTTACGTGAATTTCAGATTCAAGATCATAACCTGGCTTTCAATCTGCTCAGAATTGAAACTTGGCTCTTTCTCATATCTGCACAATCTCTACCTCACAATAAATTTCACAGATTTATGATTTGACAAATTTATTCTCTACTTACCACTTGTAGAAACAAATACATCATCATTTGCAAATATCACTCAACACAATAAATGATTTTACAATCTTAAATTCTGATGAACCACTTGTATGAAAAACATTTTTATTTCAAAATCTTTTCATCTTTCAAACTGACTCCCCCTTACTGATTGTCATCATGTTTAGCACTTGGAATTTTGAAAAATCAGCTCTCCAACATCACTTGTCGAAAATCTTTTTGTATTTTTCAAAATTTATGCTAAAACACACTAAAAATCTTTTTGGATTTTTAACAACAAATGAAATGTAATAAAGAAATATTTACAATCAATATTTTTGTGAGTTTGTGTAAGAGGATCATATCAGATTTTGAGACAAATCACCAACATCGTTAAGCTTTAAACATTTTAAGTTCTAAACGATTCACTTTGATTGTCAGTATACTGATCCACTTAAATTCTCACACAAAGTTCAACTGTTTCGAGATATGAGATTAATATCTTAAGCACTTAAACTTAATCATGTGTCCCACCTCAGAATATACTCCCGTGTCAATATCCCAATATTCAATCTTACATGTGAGTATACCACAGATGATATCTGTAAAGGGTTAAATGTGAGGGCCATGAGAGCTCAGGTCAGAACTTCCGTTCAGCAGAGAGATGACGGCTTCGACTTTTGGTGTGTTCCCTTTAGAGAATTTTTTGTTTCAACAGCACATGATTAACATTTTGCAATGTTTCATCATTTTTTGTACTGAGGGTGATGCTATATTTCAAGCAAGCAGAAAGTATTATACGGGGACTAGGCCATTGTTTCCGCAAAATCAGAAGTCCCGGGATAATACCCCAGATATCACTGAGTATAAAGACCTAGTATCTCAGAAAGAGGGACCTTTCAAACAAGATTTCGGGGGTTACCCATATATCCGAGAGATGTTCCCCACGATATAAGTAAGTTTGAAATTTAGGTTTATATCTCATCACAATCAACTAAATGTGTAAAAACCTACTGGCACATCATCAGTGAGACCGTTTATCACATTTTAACTTTCCAAATCTTTAGCATGCTGTGATAGTCCACTGATGTACTATCATTTCCTCTTTTTCACAACAAAACTCATTTTCATTTTATCATGTTTTTGGCTTTTTCAAATTTTCAAATGTTTTTGTATTTTCTGAAATTTCTTACTCCCCCTAAAATTCAAAATCATTTAAATGAAATTTGAAAACAAACTGTACAAGTAAAATGACAACTAACATCGAATCGCTTCAAATCGCCATCCACTTGGCATAAACAATCAGAACTCCCCCTTACAACAAACTATTTTCCCATTATGATTTCAAAACACTTAAGTTTATTTTAATCAAATGGTTTTTCTGGAAAATTAGTTTTGTTGATTTAATAAAACCACATGTAGGTTCGGGGTTTCATCACATTGTTCTTTCAACGACAATCTTTTGAAAAATATAACAATTTTAAGATCAAACAACAAATACCATCTGTAGAAAATCAAGTACAACTTAATGTCCCTGATTTACCACTTGTAAAACGAAATCACTTTCGTGAATTTCTCAAGAAAGATGCCGATACCTGCTCCACACTTACCAACCTGGAAGCTCCGGCAAGTCATACTTTTTACATATGAAAAACAGACATCCAAGCTTCACCAAACTTGGATGTTACCTCCTCATCTGCACTCGGGTAGTAAGATGCTTTCTTTGTTTCATAAAACTCTTTAACCCCTGTGACCTTCCCATCAACCATCTTTCCAAAAATCTTTTTAACATTTCCATTAAAAACTTTTTCGGCATCAAATTCTTTCTTCTCAGAATAGAATTGATTCGAGATCTCAACCTTTCCAACTTTTTGTTTAAAATTTTCAGCCCTCAATGGTGGAAAATTGACATCATCCATTGGCGGTACTGATGTTTCCAGTTTTATCTCAACTTGTGGCTCCTCTAACTTTGTGGAATCAGATTCATCGCCAGATTTCATATCTGATTTCTTAACAATCCACTTTTGATTGTCAAGATTAACTCTTCTTTTGTAAAATCTCTTCTTTGAACATTCACCAACTTCATATGTTGAATTTTTAAAAACTTTGAATCTTTCAGTTGGTGGTTCATTTTTCTCAACAATCTTTTCTTTTAGTTTAGAAACAACTTCCTGTTTGATGTTGGTTGCTTTAGGACAGTTCCAAGCAATGTGTCCAACTTCTTGACATCTGTAACAGGTTCTTGTCTCTTTTCTTTGATAAGCTCCATTCTTCTCAAACTTTTGTCTCTTAGCAAAGAACTCTTTGTATGTTTGCTTCCAGAATGAGCTCTTTTGTTCTTCTTCTGAACTTGTCCCTGAAACAAATACAATTTTTTATTTATAAGTTTTTTTCATTTTTATGATTTTTCGGTGGAATAAAACCTAGTCCTTTCTTTTTGAAATTACCGTTATGGTTTGGTTTCTTTCGATAACCTGAACCAGAACTGTAACCCTTTTTCTTGTTTAATATTTTGTTTACTTTTTGTTGATCTCTTGAGGTGTAAGTTTTAGATTTTCATTAAGATTTACATCTTTTATTTCAGAAATATTAATTTCTGTTAATTTGAAAACCTTTTTAATCATTTCTGGTTTAACACCTCTTATTAGAAATTTCTCATCAGAATATAATTTGTCTGAATCAATCAAAGTATATGCCATTTTGATTGGTTCGTCATTCAAATTAGATTTTGATAACAAGAATTCTTTATTGTAAACCCTTTTAACTGACGACTTTGAACTGTTGACCGACGAACTCGAACTTCCAGACTCGGATTTTGACTCTGACTCCTCATCCTTATCCAACACCTGATCGACCACCTTTTTTATTAACTCTGACTCATGATCAGTATCAGACGATGTAAATGTGACATCAATGTTTTCCGGTAAATCGTCGATTGTTTCAAACTTTAACTTTATATTGACAGCCTTTTTGACTTGCTCCTCATTTGGTTTTCTGGGAGAATAACCTTCCCAGATCGGAGGCGGACACTTGTTATAATTTGCACTTTGTTTCTTACCAGTATCCTTTTCTTAAGGCTTCTTGTCTTGAAATGCTTCCATACCTGCAACAGTTGGATAAATTCGATCAATCAAATAATCCGAACTAGAATAACTTTGCAACAATCTTCTAATTCTTTCATTTTCAATTCTTTCTGTCTCCAACTCCTGCTTCAGCTTTGCACATTCTTTAATATAATGGTTAATGGCCTTTTGCTTTGTCATCATCACTGCATTCATCATAGTCAACGCATCTTCTCTTTCAGAATTTGTCTTTTGTAAACCAGTTACTGTTCTATTCAACACATCATAGGATTCTTTCACATAATTGAGATTGAACAATAACTGTTCTTTCATCTTTTCCTGCTCACTCAATTTCTCATCTTTCTCCTCACACATCTTACATGATTCCAAACATTTTAAGCAGGGTTTTGTAACTTCAACAATCTTTTCAGCTTCGATAATCTTTTCTACTTCGACTATCTTCTCAACTTCAACCACTTTCTCAGCTTCAAACACCTTTTCAATTTCAGCCACTTCCTCAACTTCAACTACCTGCTCAGTAGCTTTATCTTCTTCACTCTGTTCAGACTTCTCTTCCTGTGCAACAACCTCTCTCTTTACTTGTTTTTGATTCTTCGCTGCACGTTTCTCCTTTAGCTTCTCCACTTTATCTGCAAAATAAAATTGAAAACTTTCAGGAGATAAATGAGTTTTTGCAATATTAATATGCATCTCTTCCTCATCATCACTTTCATCAGTTGATGATTGATCAAACATTTGTGTTTGTTCTGAACTATCATCTGAAGAACTAGATTCATCATCTTGATTCTTCTCATCTTTAGCAAACACTTTCATCCATTCTGTCATCAAATCTGGCTCTTGAACTACTTGTGCAATTAAAGCTGCTACTTTTGAATCAGGCGGAATGTATTTGTCCCAACTAAAACCTGCAGCCACTTTCTCATCATCTTGATCAATGATACCATAATAAGCTTTCTTATTTGCATCTTCGATCATTTTAGCATGTGCAGGTTGTGGTTCTTTTTGTTGATATGGTTGATGAGCAACTTGTTGATATATGGCTTTCCGATAATAATCATCTTTTCCAAACAGATTATGTGCTCCATTTGCTTCTCGATTTTTACATTCTCTCTTGAAATGACCTTTCTCCCTGCATCGAAAACAAGTAACTTTAGATTTATCAAAACCCAAAGTAGATACATTAGCATCCAGAAAATCATTTCTTCCTGTAATCATTTTGAATTTTTCAGCTCTTCTCAAAACACTCGCTAAACACCATTTGATATCCATCAGCTCCATTTCTTCAGCATCGATCTGATCGTAATCTTCTTTTGTCAGCATGGGATTTCCGATCCTTCCTGCAACTAATCCTTCATAAGATTCCAATGCTGTAACAAGTAATGCCATATGACTTTTGACAACTTCTTCAGAAAAATTTTAACCATTCTGAAGATGCAAGGCGATGTTGCAATTTAAGACATGACCATTATTGCTGTTTGAGCTTTGAACTTGATGGCTTGAACTTGTAACTTTCGGATTAACACTAGGATATGATGAGAATCCACTGCTGCTGCTGTTTGAGTTTTGATTGATTGATTCAGATGAATTATCAACACTGAAAGCAGTTTGGATTTTCGGACTTGCTTCTACATTCTGAACACTCCCTTTGTAATACATTTTCACATCTTGTTGTGCACTTGGATTGTTCATTCTTGCAATCTTTTGCTGTTCCAGATCTTGACCTTCAATCTTCTCAATGAACTGGGAGATTGTCAATCCATCATATTCTCCAGTATTCTTCAAGATCATCAGAAAAGTACCCCATTCTTTCTGAGGTAAAGCATCAGCTAGTTTGTCGACCCATTCTTCACGATCTTTGTTGATGTCTAACAATGACATAGAACGAACTAAGTGACAATATCTTTCAATCAGTTTCTTTGTATCTTCTCCTGGCAAACCTGTAAACAAGTCAAATTCTTTCTTTAGCAATGCCTTTTTACTCTTGATCATCTTCTCACTTCCCTCAAACTTAATTCGTAGTGCTTCCCAAATTGAACGTGATGTCTTATCATGTTGAAGCAATGCAAATATGTCTTCTTTAATAGCTTGCTGGAGCAAACTGATCATCATCTTTTCTGCTTTGTACATATCTCTTTCTTTATCAGTAAATTCATAAATTTTCTTTTCAACTCCCAAATCTGTACGTGGTAGCACATACTTTTTCTCAACACATTCCCAAGACCTCAAATGGTTAGCTTGAACCCAGTTTCAAATCGGTCTTTCCAACCATAATACTCCTCAATTCCCATTAGCTTCGGGGGTTTTTGCAAAGTTCCAGTTTCATTTTCCATATTCATGTTCTTAGCAATTTCAGCTGGAGTAGTCGGGGATGTAGCAAATGCGTTATAGAATTCCTCTTCCATGTTTCGGCAAAAATTTTCACAAAACAGACTCTTTCAAACGAAATAGCACTTTCAAACAGAATATCAGTTGAAACGAAATTAACTTCAAACGAAATCAACCTCTTTCACACGGAATCACCTATTGAAGCGAGATACCTTGAATAACAATATCAAACGAAATTTCAACTCAAATGGAATCACGATTTGAAGCGGAATCACTGATTTCGTTTGAAACTTTCAAACGGAATTACACTCTGAAACGGAATACTCAAGCGAAATTACTGATTTCAAGCGAAATTAGGTGCAATTTCAAACGAGATTAGGCTGATGTCATCATTTCGGTCTGAAATTTGTCAAATTGATCAAATTTTAAGCCGTTTTAAGATCTGACACTTTCAAGGGTTTGTTAAAACACAATTTTGCACAACATATTTCAAAATCAACTCATTTTAACCGTGAACAGTTGTTCAATTTAGAAAAGAAGGTGTAGAAGCTAGAAAAACTGATGAAATCAAGCTGAAAATGATAGAACTCCTCCTCCTGAGCTCTGATACCACATGTAGGATCGAGTTGCCAACCAAAATGAGTCGTTCAGAGGCGTTCTACTCAATATGAAAGGCGGAAAGAGACATATCGAGTTTGATTCAGCTAGATATTCACTTTAACTGTCTTTCTGATTAATTTGACAAAATTGTACAACGAAATGACACTTCGGCAGCACTTCGGCTCCAGAAACCCACATACACAACTGACTCAAACGAAATTACATGGCAGCTATATATAGACAACCTAATTCCGCTTGAACTGACTCAAACGAGATTACTTTCATGCAGAATTAACATTTCAAACGGAATTAACTATATGATTTCATGACTTTTGTCAATTTCAAGCGAAATTAACCTTAAAACCTATTTTCTCATTTTCCGTGCCATGATCTATCTAATCACATACAAGACTCGATACAAGACGAAGTCGACAGACACATGCACCAACACGAATGTCAACCCCATTCTCTACCTTACCCATGATTAACCTATTTATCCCCTTCTCATATATTTTCATTTTGGAAATCAACTTCACCACATTTTTCCAGCACCCCGCTATGCTCCCGTTAAGCGGAAGGAAGCTCCATTGGTTATTCTTACGATGGCAAACTTCTACCACTTTACACCACATACTGGTTTTAGCCCTATATCTCCATCCCTATTTTACAATAAGGGCCTCATTGACCTCTTTGAGTCTGTTAATACCCAACCCACCTTTAATCTTGGGCCAAGTGACCAAATCCCAAGCCACCTAGTTCAATTTAATATTACCACTAAAACTCGCCCATAGGAATTTTCTCATTTTGGCTTCGAAGGTCTTAATAATACCAGCCGGAGCCTTATATAAAGAGAAATGATAGATAGGAAGACTTTCTAATACCGAATTGATCAAAGTAAGCCTCCCCCCTATCGACAAGTTTTTCGCTTTCCACACAGAAAATCTTTTATCAAAAACCTCAATAATATGTGTCCAATTGTTTATTATGTTTATATTAGTCCCCACCATTATCCCCAAGTAAGTAAGTGGAATACCATTTGTGCCACACCTAATCACTTTAGCCATATCAGACACAACACTATTATCCACCCCCAACCCGTATATGTTAGATTTTTGAAGATTGATTTTTAAGCCCGAACACAAATAAAAGATTCTCAAACATCTAGCCACATTCTTCACATTATCCCTATCCCATTCACCCAACACGAGAGCATCATCAGTATAAAACAAGTGAGAGATTACCGGACCGTTATTAGGGGTTTTAATACCTTTGAAAAGACCTTCATTTCTGGCTTTGCACATAATGTTAGACAAAGCTTCCATGACCAAAAGGAACAAAAACGGGGATAACGGGTCTCCCTATCTAACCCCTTTGGAGCATATAAATTCAAAGGTAGGAGACCCGTTCACTAGGACCGAAGATCTAGCCGAAACTAGGATCCCTTTGATCCATTTACACCATAAAACAGGAAAGCCTATTTGCCCCATGATGTCCAGAAGAAAACTCCAACAAACGTTATCGTAAGCCTTTTCAAAATCGATTTTTAACAGAAAAACCTTTTTTTATTTTTTTTAATCCATGCAATGATCTCATTTAGTATTAACGGACTGTCCAAAATGTACCTCCCTTTAAGAAAAGCCGATTGATTTTCCGAAATGATGGTCCCAATAACCAATTTGAGATGGTTTACCAGAATCTTCGAGATAGTTTCGCTTATTACCCCAACTAGGTTGATCGGTCTGTATTCTCTCAGGCCCACCGGATCCTTGTTTTTAGGGATAAGGGTAATGAAGGATGAGTTGCACCCCACCGCGATAGATCCTTTGTTGTAAAAAGAAACCAACAAGTTATAGAAATCACATTCAAATAAATACCAATACCTTTTTATGAATTTGAAGTTAAAATCGTCCGGCCTAGGGGCTTTATCAGAACCACATTTGAACACTTCCCTTTTAATCTCTTCTTTGCTAAAAGGAACCGTCAGCGACGTCGCATCTGCCTCAGATAGTCGCCTAATGTTATGGCATAATAATTTTGGTCTACCTTTAATTTTTTCCTCGAAAGCCCTTTTGAAGAAATCCATTATCTCTTTTTTAATCAAAGAAGGTTTAGTAGTCCAAACATCGTAAATCATAAGACCACGAATATTGTTGAAAGCCCGTCTGCTCTTGATGTACCCAGGAAAGAACGCTGAGTTTTCAACACCTTCCAAATCCCATCTAGCTCTAGCTTTTTGTTTAAGGTCTTTAATCTTGTACCCTTCGAGCTCTTTTAACTCATTCATACATTCCATCCCCCTACTCCTTCTCTTCTGATAACTCTCTAGCTTCCGACTTATCATCCAGGATTTCTAACTCTTCTTTAAGAGTCAACTCTGTTTCCCCTTCCTTGGATATAACCTCTTTTTTCCAAATTTTGATACCCTCCCTAATCTTCTTTAGTTTCTACATTAACATCTTTTCTGGCTCCCCGTACCCGATAAAATTATCAACCGCCTTATGAACCACTTCATCGAAATCCTTTCTTTCCAACCAAGAGTTGAAAAATATAAACGGCATTGGCCCAAAGTTTTTATCCGAACACGTCAAAACAAGAGGGCAATGATCCGAAAGAAACCTCGGCATCGCCCGAAGGCAAGCCATCGGCCACTCAGAAAAGAACTCTTGACAAACCAAGACTCTATCTAACTTGCTATGTTTGTTACCCTTTTCCTTATGGTACATGAATTTTCTTCCTTTCATAACATATTCTCTTAAACCATTTTTAAAAATATAATTATTAAAAAATGAAGCCCATTTTTTATTAAAATTAGAATTTTTTCTCTCGCCCCGACTGCGCAACGCATTAAAGTTACCCAAAATCACCCACCACCCCGGATAACAACCCATCACCCCCAATGTCATCCCAAAGGACCTTTTTTGATGGACCTTTTGCGGAGCATAAATGTAACGCCTCGTATTTCCGTATTTCCATGTTTTAAGAAAATACGTGTTCGTTTTTCTATTTCTAGAATCACTGTCGAAATCGGAATGAAAAAAAACTGACTGAAAATGACAGACGACGTGTTTTACGCAATTTTTAGCTCAACCGACAAAATACGAGACAAACACCGACCTTCGACATAGTTTAACAGATTTTCGACCCTAAAGCAGCGTCATACGATATTTTACAAAGCTCAGGAACGAAAACGGGTTCTTTTTTTAAAATACGTATGGGCCGTACAAGAGACTGGGTACGCGCTAATGGGCCTTGGACCCAGCCCACTTTAAAACCCTAGCTTTATAAACTAACCTTATCCCTTCTTTTACTTTTTTTTTGAAACCACATAACCAAAACACGCATACAACCTTTCCTGCTCCCTCATCTTCCCCATCTTCTTCACACAAACCCTAGCCTTCACCAAGAACTCTGTCTCTCTCTCAAGCTATACATCAGACACATCACTTACAACTCCTGTACCTCTCTCAATCCCACCTGCAACACAAGAAATTCATCCACACAACCATAACCCTCACCCACCGTCTCCCTCAACCACACACCCACATCGGACCGGCGAACGGTGGAGTTGGCGGCTGCCGGTGGTCCTCTCCGACGGGCGAGACCCCCTCCCCCTCTCCTGATTCTTTTTGGCAGACACGCCGAAACCGGCGTCAATACCGGCGGATTGTTCTGACGAAACCCCGAACACGCATCTCAAATTCCTTCTCCCGTTACTCATTTTCTCCTCTTTTCTCGTCTGTTTGGCAGCCATGTCAGCGACGAAGTGTCGCGAAGTCAATGATGAAGATGGTGGTGGAGCAACGCTGACGACGGCTTCAGGCCGACTGGCGTCATGGTGGCAGTGGTGGTGTTATCTCGGGTTAGTAGTTCTACTCAAGTTCATGTTCGGGTTTTGTTTTGTTCAAGTTCGTATGTTGATTCTGATGTGATTCAAGTTTTGATTCAGGCTCAGTTTTGGGTTTCGAACCGGGTTCGGTCAAGGCAGTCGACGGGTTCGGGTTCGATTCAAGATGCGTGTCAGGTCAGATTCGAGTCCTGTTCGGGTCAACACCAGGTCAAGCCCAGTCAAAATGGTCAAATGGCACACATAGTCAGACTTGGTTCCGGGTTGGGTCAACAGTGGTGAATGGTTTGGTTTAGCTCGGGTTCATGTCAAATTTCAGTTTGGTTCGGGTTCAGTCAACACAAGTCAACAGCAGTCAACTCGGTCAACTGGTCAACTGTTGATCCGAGACTTGGTAAAATCTTAAACGACGCAATTTTTTATTATTATTGTTTATATATATAGTTACTGTTTAAACCGTGAAACATTAGTTACTCGAACTTGTACATTGAACGTGTCTTGTAACTTGTATAAACATATATACATACATATATATATATATATATATATATATATATATATATATATATATATATTCGTTACATAACTCGTATAAATATGTAATGTTTCGTTGATTGTTGAGTTTTGACAAATATATCGACAACCTGTGTTATTGGGATCGTCCAAAAACAGAGGAAACTCTGCCCGATTTTCATTAAAACATATACTTTATAGTTAAACCACAAATGAAATCATATCGGATTCAATTAATTTTTATAACAATAAATATAAACGTATATTTATTTTGGGCAACACTTCTATAATACTCTTAATGGATTAATTTAAAATTATTACATAAACTATATAAAATATATATACTTATATATCAGCAAGACATTCTTTAAATTCCACTTCAAATCCCCCGTCATAATTCCGATCACTCATGCACCTTCGTTTACCCATATAGGGTGACCTCGGTGTTCCATCCTCCTAATCTCATACGCTCGTCAACACTTGGATAATCGGAAGACTTAGCAATTTTGTGATTATACTTGAACCCCTTTTTTGTTTACCACTTTTGGGGTGTAACATGTTATCTATTAACTTACACTTAAATTTTATTCATAATGCACAAACATTCCTTATACATCCATGCATACTTGATTGTTTGATACTTTAAACTTGGGGTTATGCTTCTTGAGTTAGACTTATCATTAACTTCGTACGATCCTATCCTTGACATATATAGCGCTATAGGATTAACGCGCCGCCTATAGACTTTGGGTTATGTCATGAGCTTATTGCGTTTCATCATTGGTTTGATTAGTTAAACACATGCCGATTTTATTGTTTATCTTGTATCAATAGCTTGCCATGTGGAATTGTTTAAACTTATTTTTATGCTATGTATGTATCAAACTTGTATACTCGTCTTTGCTTTTGCATTGAACTTTATTTTAAACATGTTACAGGTTGAGGATAACGACGCTTTGAAATTGAAGTAGTGATGATGCTTAGATACACACTTAGACGTCTTAAGTTTTATTATGTTGTATCAATTTGTACTTGTTTGTTGTATTCTTGTATTGAACGTATCGTATATCAAGTTGTTGTATTTGATTTTAATCTTTGTAATTGACTTGTAGAAATGAAATGAAATCAATTATTTAATTATTATCACAAATAGTGTTATGAAGTCTCTTGCAATCTCGTTGTCGTCTCACTCCGATGTTTCCGCCATCGGTTGGGGTGTGACAGATTGGTATCAGAGCTATAACTATAGGGAATTAGAAAAAATTGCCATGCTTTTGACCTAGTCTATAGTTAAGCACCAAATTCGACCATACTTGCTTCACATACCACTTCTATGAAACATTTTTACGTGCTATTCTTGAAATGTCTCTTACGTGTTATTTTCTTGAAATGCTTTATGTGCTCATACTTGTTGTTATTATTTCGAACATACGTCTTTTACTCATTCATAATAAACTCGCAAACACTCGTATTTCATAAACGAGACGACTTCACAAAAATAGGCGTGAAACCCATAATTTGGTGAACGACTTTCAATCCACTTATTCTTTTTACATGACATTCGCCATCAACTTAGGAGTGAAATCCTCACATTGATGAAGAATTTACATTTCAAATTTTAGTGGACACTTGTCAAAGTTTCGAAATTAAGTTTTGACCCGAGGAGTACCAACCACACTTAGAGTACAAAGTCGTCAAGTTAGGGGTGAAACCCGCACCTTGTCGACTAGTTCCGCTCCTTGATTTTTCAAAAATCCTGCCAAGTCTCGAAGTTTCGATTGATTTGGAATATGTAGTAACTGGAAGGGTGAATACCGTTAACCGAGATATCGGCGAGAGTATTCCACCTATTAGGTCAAAGCATGTTTCCCAAATTCAAAGGAATTTTCGACCGCTTTGGTTTAGTCAAAGTTTCGTTTTGGAACAATCCAAGTTTTAATCAAACCTATGCTTTACTATCATCGCTTTTATATGATACAATTCTCTCTTTTCGAATTCAAATTTATTTTCGAGATCATTTTTCTCACACACACATCATACTAAATCTTTTCATACATTTATACATATGGATGATTTCAAAACGTCACTCAATTTTGTTTACATTCCTTGTAACACCAAAATGGAGACATATCATCGAGATATGAGTGATTTCCTTACCTTGACGATTAACTCCACTTCTTCTTTTTTTTTTAAAACGACCTCACCGACGAGTTAGGGGTGATTCCCTTACCTAGGTTAAAATGACCTCACCTACGAGTCAGGGGTGATTCCCCTACCCAGGTGATCGTTATCAAAATTTTCTTTCAAAAGAGACTTCATCATACAACAGAATCATATTTTACACCTAAATCATTTATCATTCGTCAAAATCCCTACTTATGTGAATTTCAAAATTTATTATTTTATCGAAAGTATTCTTTATCTCATAATCTATTTCACGTAAATCACATACACGAAAATTCTTAATCATGCCTTAAAACGTTTTATCACCCGAATTTCAAAACCTTGCGAAACGCTACCTATCAACTTAATCAGTCCAATAGATCTCTTGCCCATGAACTTCATATTTAACCTAATCACTAAAACACGCTCACATTATATCATTATACTAAGGACTTTCATTCTCAGTCGTAAATCAAACCAACTTTCTCATATATTGATAAGATCTTATAGTTATTATAAGATCGTTTTACCACAAACTCTTTTCAAAACCAACAAATCATTTTGTTAAAAAACTCTTTCCAACGAACACTAAGTTCATTACTAAACTTCTTTTAAAAATCAACGTTTTCACAAGAACCTCCAAATTTCAAATTTCATACTTTATTGCAAGATCCTTTGAAATAATACGAACTTATTATTTGCAACGAACTTTTATACACCGCTTAATACGTCATTCAAATTTCTAAACACGTGGGCAGAAAGACTTCATGGGGACCGACAATCTTCAATTTACGTAAATCTTCTTTTAGAACAAAAGTAGCATTCCATTCCTTACAAAATACGTTATGTATAACCAATAAGAGTGATTTTACACATGTGTAAATTTGTTATATTTAGAAATGTGTAAAAAATCTAATAAGAGTGATTTTAAGAGAATAATGAATTATTTGATGTTGTAAATTCTTTTTTTGATGTTGTATTTTAATTTCAATGACGGTAGTATTAAAAAAATGGTTTTAATTGGTGTTCTCATTCGTTCTCACAGTTTTCACAATATTTAGCGTTCTCAAGATAACCCTCCCATATATATATATATATATAGGTACGGGATCAGGAGAAAACGACATAAAGTGTGATAACGGTGAGAACGGATCCTGGCCTAACACGTGGCACGCGACATAGTGAAGGGCGGATGGGCTTTTTTGTCCTTTCATATTTTTTTTAAACGCGTCTCACAATATCTCTCCATTTTTGGCGTTTAACAAATAAATGGCGTTTTTATTGTTTTTTTAGGTCAGGAGCATAGTAAATATTTTGGCGTTTAACTAAGTATGGCTTTGATTGTTAAGCATAGTAAATATTTTGGCGTTTAAGTAAGTATGGCTTTGATTGTTTTGACTTACACCCAACTCCTGTCAGAGAACTTAACGACGAAACATCCTCTGACCTCTCAAACCTACATGTAATAATATGTACCATTTATGTGGCGTTTAAGACAAAATGTGGCGCTTTTAGTGAATGTGTATTTTTTTATCAAATTTTTTTTGCCATGTAGGATGCAAGTCTATAATGTTACAGGCAATTATGGTTTTTTGAAAAGATAAATAAATTCAATTTCCCATGTAGTGGCTTTTAATATAATAAATGTTTAGCAAAAATATTCCCATCTCTTCATTTTTACTATTTGCAGTTACTGTTTTCGTTCAGTTTCATCTGTCAATTAGTGTTGTTTTCTAATAATACATTGTTTGGCATTTTTTGGCGTTTTATATAGCAACAACGTGCTATTCTAACATCCGATCTCACAGGTTTTATACTATCAGACGTTTTGGTGTTTGTAGTTTTTAGCTTTTTATACTCAATTTTTTTATTAGTAGAGAATTAGATAATAAACAACAGAGAATTAGATAATAAACACTAAAAACGAAAAAAAATTAAAAATTCTAATCTAATTTCTCATCAAAATCTTCACTGTCATCAGCCTCTTCTTCTTGAACCTTTTTGGCGTTTTGAACCTTTATGAATACCTTACCTAGATGCTAATTTTCCTATATACCGTCCGTCTTTAGAAGAAGCTTATTTTTAGCGGCATCCTGTATTTTGGTTTGATATATTCGTGTTTGTTGACATGTTGAAGATCAACGTCTGCTCGAATGCTTTTATAATAATGGAGTCGAAAATAGCATTTTTTTTCAGTGGTATTGATCCCTTCATGCCATCAATATATCCATCAAGAACAAAGTGACATGATAACATATCAGTGTCATCAGTCTCTTTTTCTTGAATATTTGTCCATCTCATTCAGCAAAAGCTTATAGAGATACCCACCTCGGAGAAGAATCTATTCAGTGAAGCTTCATTCAGAACAATACTCAATATTAAAGAAATGAGGGCTCCCATCTGTGGTTTTTTTAACTATTTTTTTGTCGTTTTTAAAGTGAGTGGTTTCTAGGAAACATGACGTTGTTTTTGGGGGTGTGATCAGTTGATTGTGCAGAGACGTCTCTCTTATAGGATGTTTTTGGCGCGTAGTTTTAGGCGGAATTTTATTATAATAAATGATATTAATAAAGTAACCGTCTTTTTCAGTTACTGTGTACTTTTACTTTTTTGTTCAGCTTTTTTATGATTTTAGGGTGATAGACGTCCCATCTTCAAAGTTTGGCGTTTTAATGGCGTTATGTAGTTTTATGGCATAATGGCGTTTCACAACCATTTTATCTGTATGGCGTTTTTGTTAAAATAATGTATTTTGTTCCTAGCTGAAAAATACATAACAAACAACTGAAAAAGAAAATTTAAAAAAAATAGAAACAATTAATCTACCAAATCTTCACTGTCAGCAGTCTCTTTCTTCTTTGAAACATGTTCACTGGCGGTTTGACTTTGGTATGCTTCATATTGTTTTTTTGTTGTTAAAGTAGCTTTTTTGTGGCCGTTTGAAATGACAAAATGATGTGATATTTTTGTTTGAAGTTCATCTTTATCTTTATCTTTATCTTCAAACCATTCATCAGTGTCATTCGTCTCTTCATGCCATTCAAAAATTCATCAACAACAAAGCACAAAAAATGACATAAGTCTGACACCAGCATCTTTTTCTTGAAGATTTTCGCATCTCATGCAGCAAAATGTTATTGAGTTACACCCCTCAGCTAAGAATGCATTCTCCAAAACTTCGCGTAGAACAATACTGAATATACAAGAAATGATGTTTGCCATTTTTGGCGTTTTACTGAGAAAATAGTGTATCTAAAAGAAACGTCGATTTGGAATCTTTGATGTTTGAGTTTTCTGGTGTTTTCTAAGATGATTGGTAAAATATGGTGTTTTGAGTTATATTTGATGTTTTGGGTTTTTTGACGTTTCTAAGATGAATGGTATATAGTAGTAAATATGGCGTTAGCGGTTTAGGGGTGTGTTTTAATGAATGTCTGAGATGTTTTGTTTATATAGGATGTGTTTTGGCCCGTAATGGCGTTTTATTCATTAGTTTGACATTTTTGGTAGAGAAGTCTAAAGACCCTTTTACCCTTAATGAAGCGCATCCACTTAATAGAATTGGTGTTATTTACGAAAACGCCACCGCGCCAATCTAGTCCATAGATTGTTTTGATCGGACGATCCATAACCGTTCTCACACTTTTCACCGTTTTCTCTAAATCCTGACCCTATATATATATATATATATATATATATATATATAATGAGGATCATTACAGAATACTAACTATTACGAGAACAAAAAGAACAACTCTAATATATATATATATATATATATATGTATAGGACTAGGTTCAAGAGTGAACACTAGTGTATTTGCGAATTGTGCGAACTAATCCTCGCCATACACGTGTGTAAATCAATGGTAAGGATTTTTTCATTCAGTTCGTAAATACACTAGTGTTCACTCTAGAACCCCACTCTATATATATACAGGGTTAGGTTCATTTGTGAACAACCCCCTTGATAATGAACACTAGTGAACTAATCTTAGCCCTTGATTATGAATACACAAGTGTAAATCATTGGTCAAGATTTAATAATGAAAATACATTAGTGTTCACTCAAGAACCCCACCCAATTTTTTTTTTAAATTTACACATGTTATATACTTGTTTTTAAGGGTTTTGGGCAAAAAAAAATCAAAAAAGCACCGAGTGGATATTTAAAAAAATAAACAAGTTCTGGTGTAACATATGTTACATTCGACTGACATATGTTACCCCAGAAACTTGTTTATTTCTATTTTAAATATCCACTCAGCGCTTTTTTGGTTTTTTTTTTTGCACAAAACACTTAAAAACATATATATAACATGTGTAATTTTTTTTTAAATTCAGGATGTTAGAGTTTTCCCAAGTTTTCTCAATTATAAGGGTTTTCTTCAGTTACTTCCATTATATATATATATATATATAGAAACGGGTTCTGGAGAAAACGGCAAAAAGTGTGAGAACGGTGAGAACGCATCCTGGCCCAACACGTGGCGCGGGGCATGATCAGGGTCGGAAGGGTTTTTTGGTCATTTTATCTTCCGCTTTTCCAATTTCTTTTTTCACAATATTGATTTATTTTTGGCGTTTAAGATTTTTTGGCGTTAACCAAATTCAATAATTATATGGCGTTTTTCATGGTTTCATTGTATCAGTATTTTTTGGCGTTTATGGCGTTTTATGGCGTTATTCAAATCGTATGCCATTGGAACCCCAAGGGGGTCAAAATTTCTCTGTGAATGGCTTCATCCATACCGAGTATGGCCAGGACTTTTTAGGGTGACGCCGCATTGTTTGATCTTAGATTCAAAGGCGTTTTAGACAAGATGGCCCATTGTTCTATTATTTTTTATATACATTTTGGCGTTTTGTGGTATCTTGGTGTTTTACTATCGGAAGATTATATTACAACCATAGGGAAAAAAATAGATGCGAAAAAAAATAAAAAATCCTAATCGGAACTCTCTTCACAATCTTCACTGTCATCAGCCTATCTCTTCACAATCTTCACCAGATATATGGCGTTTTATGTAAAACTTAACAAACCCATCGATTTGATTATTTTTGTCTGCTCGTCTGTTGAAGCGACTTTTGTGGATGTTTTTTGGGGATATAGATCTTTGAAGATGAAGATCAAGTTGAAGAACCAAACGAAAAACCCACCCACACGTCATCCAAGCCTTCTTCAAGAACAAAGAACACAAAATGACATTGACTGTCATCAGTATCTTTTTCTTGAATTTTTGTCCATCTCATGCAGCAAAATCCATTCAGTGAAAACTTCATGAAGAAAAATACTGAATCTCCAAGAAAGCATATTAGCCATCTTTGATTTTTTTTTAAATTTTTGGTGTTTGACAGTGAGTGGTATTTAGTAGTATTGGCGTTTGTTTTTTTGTTTGATCAAATGGAAGTTGCTGATTGGTATCATTTTATAGGATGTCATTTTGGCGCGTAGGTTAGGCGGTGCATTATTATAATAAAGTATTCGTCGTTTTCAGTTACTGTTTGTAATTATTGTTTTTGATAAGCTTTATCTCTGAAGTCTGTAACACGTCCCATCTTTCAAGTTTGGCGTTTTAGTTTACTGTTTGTAGTTACTGTTTTTAGTTACCATTTCAAGTTTGGTTTTTAATTTTTTTATTGGTTTTTTATAATACTTGTCCAAAGTAATATTATTATAGCTTGGGATTTTTTGGGGCGTTTTATGGCAATATGGCGTTTTGACAAACATTTGTCAGTATGGCGTTTTTATTATAAATGGCGTTGTTATTTATATAACAATCAACTGAAAAAGAAAAATAGAAAAAAATATATAAACAATTGATCTTCCAAATCTTCACTGTCAGCAGTCTGTTTCTTCTTTTGAAGTATCTTCACTGGCTGTTTCGACTTTCGTATGATTCATTTTAATTTTTATTCATCTTCAGCCTCTTTTTCTTGAAGATTTGTCCATCTCATGCAGGAAAATTTTATTGAGCTAACAATCAATTCGGCGAAACTTTTCCCCGTAGAAGAATATTGAATTATGGCGTTTTACCGATAAAAATAACGCCACCAAATAAAAGCACATTTAAAGCTCAAAATTTGATCATGCTAAGATCAATAATGTTTTGCTGTATGAGATGGACACCATTATTAATCCTTGGTTAAGAAAGATAACTGACAATGTTGTCCACCCCATACAGCTAAACTTTATTGATAACAAACCTCAATAATGTTTTTGTACGTTTTGGCGTTATAAATTAGATGGAAGTTGATGATAAGCCAATAAGATTTTACTCAATGAAATGGACAATGTCCTCACTTAAGGATTTTGTCCATTACATTGATCGAAGGCTTACAGACAACCAAACTGAATTTCAAATAAACGTTTTGGTTTAGAAGATATTTGATGTTTGGGTTTTTGGCGTTTCTAAGACGAATGGTATATATTAAATATGGAGTTTGGGTTTTTGTGTGTGTTTTTAATTGAAGGTCTGAGATGTTGTATTTATAGGATTTTTTTGGCGGTTTTTTTAGGCGGGATTTTATTATAATTAAGTTTGTCATTTTATATCTAATGGCGTTTTTAGTTAGAATGGCGTGTGCTATTTTTGTATGGCGTTTTATTTCATGATATGGCGTTTTGTGTGGAGAAGTCAAAAGACCATTTTACCCTTAATGAAGCGCGTCTACGCAATAAAATTGATGTTATTTACTAAAACGCCACCGCGACAATCTAGTCCATAGATTGTTTTGATCGGACGATTCATAAGCGTTCTCACCGTTCTCACACTTTCTACCGTTTTCTCTAAATCCCGACCCTATATATATATATATATATATAGGAGAAGGATCCGTTAGGAACCACCCTTTATTGCGAGAACCGCGAGAACCAATGTGAACACAACCAAAAACACCTAAAAATAGCTAAAAAACACACAAATTGATTTTTAAATATTTTTTTATCAAAAAATCGCTATTTTTAGTAGCAAAAAAATTTTTGGCTACTAAAAGTAGCAATTTTAATGTAAAAAATATAAAAAAAAAATTGTGTGTTTTTTTTAGAGTAAACTGCCATTTTGGTCCCTGTCGTTTGGGCACTTTTGCCAATTTAGTCCAAATCTCAAACTTTTTAAATATGCGTCCTTGTGGTTTCACTTTTGTTGTCATTTTAGTCCAAAATCCAAAACCCCCCTATTTTCACTAATGAAAGCTGGATGTTTTGTCTTTTAGTTCAGGGGCATTTTTGTCCATCTAATTTTAATATAATATATTAATAATTAATAAACTAAATTAACATATAAATAAGATGATGTCTCACCATCATCTTCCCCAAATGCAGATGCAGAGCAAAAACCCTTAACCCAAACCCTAATTCCACAGCCACCTCCAACTCCACCACCGCCACCTCCTCCTCTCTTCTCACCACCGCCACCTCTACCTCCTCACCACAGCCGCTACCACCACCTCCTAATTCCACAGCCACCCCCAACCCACCGCCGGATCCCACAGCAGAAGCCCAAGGCCGCAGAGAAGGAAAGAAAAACTTGTTATTAAAGCTGAAAACAAAGTACCAACGTTCGATTTGACTCACCGGAAACTCACCGGTACCCTCGTCCTTCAGGTATTGGTTATTGTTGAGTTCAAAATTACAACGGTTTTTTCACTAATTATCATAGGGCTTGAATCGGTTTAAAAATACCTCCAATGAGGATGCGTAAGAGAGTGGAACTGGATCTCGATTTGTCGGAGTTGGAGGAAGAAGAATGATCGTCTTCGGAGATGACGCAATCAACGCGAACGACGACGTTTCGGTGGTGGTGGCTGGTTTTGATGAATGGTGTTGAGGTGGTCGCACCAAGATCGGTGGTGGTGGGTGTACGAGGTGGTTAAGCATTTCTTGCAATTCACTTGTTAATTCTTCAACCTTCAACATCTTTACACCTGCAAATCTTCTTCTTCTTTTATTATTATTTGTTGAGGGTGTTCTTGAATCTAATGTGAAGGATTCAAAAGGGTCCGTTTAAAAGAAGAATTTGAGTTGTCAGATTTAGGAAGCAGAGGTCAATTGCTGCTTATATGGGGATTATTGCAGATGTCGGCGATGATTTGGGGGGGGGGAGATGATCGGAGATAATGTCTGTGTTTGGGGGTTGATGATGGGGAAACCAAATTTAACAAGGGTATTTATTTGGACAAATAATTTATTTACTTTAATTAAGAAAATGTTTAATGAAAAATAATTAGACAAAACTACCCCTGCACAAAAAGACAAAATAGGCATGTTGGAACAGTAAAAAATGAGAGTTTTTGAAATTTGGACTAAAATGGCAACAAAATGCAAACCACAGGGACCCAGATTTAAAAAGTTTGAGATTTGGACTAAAATGGCAAAAGTGCCCAAACCATAGGGACCAAAATGGCAGTTTACTCTTTTTTTATTTTTTGAATTTTTTAAGGTTTTTATGGGGTTTAGTTTCTAGCATTTTAGCTTGGGGGGGGGGGGGGGGATGGGTTTAGGTTTTTGGGGGGTGGGGGAGGGGGTTTAGGTTTTGGGGGGGGGGGGGGTTAGGTTTTTTGGGAGGGTTTAGTTTTTAGCATTTAGCTTGGGGTGGGGGTTAGGTTTTTTTAGCTATTTTTGGTTGTGTTCACATTGGTTCTTGCGGTTTTCGCAATAAAGGTGGTTCTCGCATGAACCTTACCCTATATATATATATATATATATATATATAGAAAAAGTATATTGTACAAAATGCCTTAACGTACGCTATGTACGCGATGTGAAATCGCATGTTATAAAATAGCATGGATGAAATCGCATGTTTTTTTGTAACAGTTTCGCATGTGCATGGATGAAATCGTATGTGATAATTTTGATGAAATCGCGTGGTGGTTTTTGTAACAATTTCGCATGTTGGTAATTTTGATGAAATCTCATGTTAAAAAACCAACATGCGAAATTGTTACAAAAAACCAACATGCGAGTTCAACGTGGGATGAAGATCTGACGGCTGAGATGAGCGCGTACATATTGTACGATAAGGACATTTGTACGTTAACCTAACCCTATATATATATATATATATATATATATAGAGAGAGAGAGAGAGAGAGAGAGAGTGCGGTTAACATACTTCACGGCTTATCATACTTCACGTAGGCGACAATGGTAACCGTCAGATCAGGGCTATAATCACACATGGAACATATAATCACGCATGGGAACAGATAATAACGCATGGGATCAGTTATTTAGTGATAATCACGCACGTTATGTTGACGAAAAAAATAATCACGCATGTTATGTATTTGGTCGCGTACGTTAATGTATGTTAAGTCGTGAAGTACATTATACTTTCTATATATATATATAGGGGATGGATCATGAGAAAACAAGTTTAAATGAGAAAACAAAAAAACTAACTAAAAAAGCCTAAAAAACATACCATTTTTTTTATTTTTATAAAAAAAATCACAGGTTTTTATGCCTGGAAAAAAATTTTCAAAAAATAAATTTTTTTTTTTTGTTGTATTGCACATGTGCACTGTTACGAATATAGTGCACATGTGTAGTACACATATAATGCACATGTGGAGTACAACAAAATTTATTATTTTTTTTTTGAAATTTTTTTTATATATAAAAACTAGCGATTTTTTTTATAAAAAATTGTAAAAAAAAATTGGTATGTTTTTTTGGCTTTTTTTTAGGTTTTTTAGTTAGTTTTCTAGTTTCTCATTTATATGTAGTTTTCTCATGATCCTCTCCCTATATATATATATATGTATGTATATTGAAAAGATAAATCGAAAACCCACCTTAGTTAAAGAAACACAGAAAACTTCATCTCCACCATCTATCTCATTTGATCAATGGTGAATATTAAAAAGGTATAAAAAGTTACTTTTTCAAGAAAAATGTTACAGTCTTTCAGATAAATGTTACAGTCGGACAAAAAGTGTAAGGTGTTACACTTTTCTCTCTCATCAGACACATAAAAATGTGATAGCTGCATTGTTACATAAAATCTCGCTGTAAAAAATGTAACATGTTTTTTACGTGCAGTACAAAATAAAAACTTCGTAAATTGTAAGTTCTAAAATCTATACACTTCATTTAATCTTAAAAATTGCAGCCAAAACACAATAAAAATGTGTTACAGATGAGTTGCAAAAAATGTGAACAACTGAAAAAATGTAACATTTTCTCTCTCGTCTCTCCACTGTTACGAAAAATGTGTCAGTGTCAGAAAATATTGCAGGTGTCAGCAAAATTGTTACGGTGAAAAAGTATAACACGTGGCATCACTATGTCCATCTATCAGGTTTTCAGAGTTTTTGCAACATAGGATTTCTCCCTATAATTCACCTATATGTATATATATATATAGAAAAAGTGTAACGTACAATAGGCCTTGTCGTATGCTCGTTGGCGATTGTGAAATCGCATGTTATAAAAAAACATGTTGGTAAATATGATTAAATCGCATGTTGGTAAAATTGATAAAATTGCATGTTGGTTTTTTGTACAATTTCGCATGTTGTTTTTTCATCACAAATCGCATGTTAAAAAATAAAGTCGCACGTTGAAAAACCAGTTGCGTACGATCATACGTTAACCACTATTGTACACTAACCAACCTTTCTCTGTATATATATATATATATATGTAACGTACAATAGATCTTATCGTATGCTCGTACGCGATTATGAAATCGCATGTTATAAAAAACATGTTGGAAATCACATGTTCGTAATTTTGATAAAATCGCATGTTGGTTTTATGTAGCAATTTCGCATGTTAGTAAAAACGATGAAATCGCATGTTGTTATATAAAGCAATTTCGCATGTTGGTTTTTTCAGCAAAATAGCATGTTCAAGAGTATGTTCGCACTAGATCGTACGACTGAGATGATCGCGTACATTTTGTACGATAAGAGCCATTGTACGTTAATCTGCCTCTATCTATACTATATTATAATGCAGGAGGCAAGGATTCCCAAAAGTTAAGAACTTCTTCCCCTCTTATTTATAAATAAACCCCTAAAATGAGGGTAAAGTGGTCTTTTAAACAATAATTATTTTTTAGTCCCTCAATCTATTACATTTAAATCCTTGACATTTAACATAATTATGGGTAATTAGTTACACTCCCCCTCCTTTAATTCTTTAACGTATTCCTGCGATATCTTACAACCCATAATGTTTTAAAAAAATCTGAAGGTACCATGACGATCGGCACATTTTTTTAAACGTTTCGATAGTTATCTTTTTTAGTTTCGCCGTGCGTTCATAAAGTACAAATAGCCGATGCATAAATGTACAATTGATTAAAGTCAACATTTGTTTTTTACCCAAGCCAGCTTTGACCATTACCTAGCTACCGTGCATTAACATTTGTTTTTTACCCAAGTTTTTTGTTTTGAACGACATTAATAAACTAAAATATTCCCTAATTTTACTTGTACAGAGTCAGTTTGTTGTGACATGTTTAATATAGTATAGATAAAACTCACAACAAACTTCCTATTAAACATGCATCTTATTTTAAAAACTTAAAACTCACAACAAACTTCCTAAATAAATGGATGACCAATATAAAACTAAACCCTAATGGACTACTATAAATACACAGCAAACACTCACAATTCTACATTTCTATTGCTAAACATATTTAAAATATGGAGCCAGTTCTGAATTCACTTGATGCGAAAAAACAAGCATGCGATATTGAAAAATCTAAGGTCGGTTCTATGATAAGTTTTGTTATATCGCAATAATGAATAATTGTTTTCTTTTATTTACTTTTATGTGAATACTAACTTGTTTGATTTTTCAGATTCAACACACCAATTTAAACACCTCAGTTGTCGAACAAGCTTTTGTTAGTTTTTAAGTAATATTTTCACTTATAATATTTCATATTAACAAGTTCGTTATGTTATTATTTGGTGTTTTATTGTAGGATGATGGTGATAATAGTGTTGAAATTATTTGTTATGGTGCAATGTTCAGTCCATATAAGTCTAATCTTTAACGTCAATTTAGTGAAGAGGTAATTTTAAAATTTATTTAATCTTTTTTAAATTTTTTTATTCAATATTTGTTCTTTTTTTAAAATTTATTTAATCATTTTTAACCTTTTTATTAAATTTTTGTGTTTTAAGGATCGGAAGTATGAGAATCAAAAGAAAAGATCTAAGATACTCTATGAATGGAAATGGGTCGAGGTTATAAATTTAGATGATTCTGAGGACGATGAGAAAGAAGATGAATTAGATGATACTGCTGATTCGAGCACAAACAAGAAAAACGAATCAAAAAAGAAGAGAAATTAGATGAAATATATCAAGTGTTTTTATCTTTTTTTTCATTTTCAGTTGTTTTTGTTTGATCTAGACTATCCCATGAATAATAAAGTTTATTTTATATTTTAAGTTTATGTTTTGTGTTATTTTATTGCACTTATAATTTACATCTCGATTGAACTAATATACTTTAGTACTTAATCATGTTCGTATTATATAATTTACATGTTCGTACTTGATCATTTCCAAAGAGATAAATTCGATTTCCAAGAATGGCCAAAACATGAAAACTACCTCTTGGTTTGGAGTAAATTCAAGATTGTATTTACAAAGCACACTAAACTTATTCAATTTAACAGTCATGTTCCACGAGGATTTTGTATATATCCATTAGTGCCTTCTATAAAAAAAACTGTTGGACGACACGAGATATGAAAAAATAATTATATAATATTATAGATTTTTCGAATAATTTGTATTTCTTAAATAAAAAGATAAAGTTAATAAAGATATAAACTTTCACATCCTATTTTTTTTATAAAAACTGTTTTATAAAAATATGATTTTTTAAATATTTATAAAAATGAAATTTAACATTAGTTAAAGGTGTTTAAAACGTACCTACAAGTCACCTACTATTTTTTACTTTTTACTTTTTCAAAAACAAAAATTTTAAAATTAAAGTTTATTGGATGAGTATGGTGTGGATATTTAAAAAAGTTATGGACTTTAAAAAATAAAATTATAAACTTTATCATATCATCAACAAAATAAACTTACTTTATAACGATAACAACTTATTTTTTTTTTGTCATTTGTTTAGTATTTTTTATTAACAAACGAATCTTTACATGTTTAAAACAGTTTTTCTATACTTTATTTATTATTAATTTTTATAACAAAACAAAACTTTGATATTTAGTAGATAGAAGATAAACTATGTTCCAAAATTTTAGGAATTTTTTAATACTAATTTACGATATTAGTAGATAGATAGTAAACTATATCCCAAAATTTTAGGAAATATTTAATACTAATTTACGATATTTAGTAGATAATTTGTAAATGTCCCAAAATTTTAGGAATTATAAGTCAACTAACAAAAAAAATAATTATTGCAGTTATTCTTGGATATTAATCTAATAATTTGCATTTTTTAATTAAAAAGTAATAAAGTAATAAACTTTAAAGCTAAACTAAAAAACTGAACTTACTATGATATAAAGTTAATAAAAAAATAATTATTTTATAAACATTTTTATAACAAATAATATAAATAAAATACTCCAGAAATTTACAATCTTTACTAGATAAATCCTAAACTGGGTTCCAAATTTTTAGGAATTATAAGTTCAACTATATTGTTATAGAGAATATTAGTCAGTTCTAAAATAATTATTTACCAACTTGACTAGATACATAGTAGTTGATTGTGTTGCATATTTTTAGGGATTATTAGTTAAAAGTAGACTCATATAGATAAGATTAGTTAGAAACTAAAAATTTGAACTTAGTATGATATAAAGTTAATAAAGATATAAACTCTTATCATCTTATTTTTATAAAAACAGTTATTGAAATCTTATAAAAATATAAATTTTTTATATTTGTAAAAAATCCGAAATTTAACAATTTAAGTTAAAGCTCTAAAACGTACTTACGAGTCAAATACTAATTTTTATTTTTATAAAAACGAAAATTTTAAACTTAAAGTTTATTGGATGAGTACTACGTGGATATTTATAAAAAGTTATGAACTTTAAAGAATAAAATTATACTTTATAATTTAACCAATAAAATAAACAAACTTTACAATTATAACAACTTATCTTTTATTTTTTGTCTTTTGATTATTAATTTTTATACAAAAAAAAACAATATTTTTTGTCTTTTGATTATTATTTTTTATAAAAGAACAAAACTTTTACATATGTGAAAACTTATGACATATATCCACCACAATAATGTTATCATAAATATTATACGAATAAGAAAACTACCAGAAACGAGTGTCGCAATGCAAAGTATCGCCCCCGCCGCATCGTGCGGGCACTCTGCTAGTAATACATTAGAGGTGAATGAACCAGTTTTGTATCTACCTGTTCAGTCTCAGCCCTTATTACTACATCAAATTTCTCCTTAAAGTATTCCATAGAACTACTTTCAAAGTACCTAAAAGGCTCCTCCAGTCCCCTAATAAATAAAACCATTACAAATCAATTGAAAAATAAACTAATAATAAGCAACTGGATTGCCTACCTGAAAAAATTTTCCTTCTCTGTATCATCTTCATTCATCATTTCCATAGCAACTATCATATCAAGTAAGCTAAAAATTCTGAAAAACAGAAAAAAAAAAAAAAAACCAAGCCATCAATTTAAGTCATTCTAAAAAGGATTTAGAATTAGGGGGTATGAACTTGTGACACGACACAAACTTGACGCGAAATTCACGGGTTTGGATTTAATGTAAATAGGTTTGGATTAGTTTTGCGTTGGACCTGCGAATCCATTTCGCTAAACGGTCCGGATTCGTGTCAATCCTACGGGTTTGCGGGTGACCCGTTCTTTTATTTTATTTTATTAATTAATACGTATTTGTTTTATGAATAAATTAGATTGGTTGGATATTTATGCCAAAATCTTAAAACTTAACAAAGAAAACATAAACTTTTATAATTAATGTATATTTGTCTAACATAAACTTAACCCGCAAACACGACCCGTTTAGCACCCCTACAATGTATAAGAATTCTTATTCAAGTCTAACATGGATTTGCCATACCTAAATGGTTCCCGAAAAAACGCAAGCTTTTCAGGAGGTAAGTTTGTAGGTGGCAATGTAATAAAACCCTGAAGCTATGTTAAAAAGGTTAAATGACTTCAAAGTTTAAAGGTAACATAAAGTACGTCATACATCTATACTATATTATAATGCATGAGGGAGGGGCATTTTAAGATACCCAAAAAATAAGAACTTTTCTCCCCATTTATTTATAGATAGACCCCTAAAATGAGGGTAGTTTGGTCTTTTAAACACTATTTATATTTAACCCCCTAAACTTATTACACTTAAATCCCTGACTTTTAATAAAATTATAGATAATTAGTTACACTTTTCCCCTGTACAACAAACTTGTAATTTTTTACGTATTCTTGACATATCTTATAAACTATAATGTTTTAAAAAAAATCCAAAGATAGCATGACGATCTACACATTTTTGTCGACGTTTCGGTAGTACTCTTGTTCAATGTCGACACACGGATTAAAAGGTACAAGTTAATGATGCCTTACTGTACAAGTGATTAAAGAAGAAAATAACAACTAATATAGTCGGAGAGTGGTAGAAGTGTCTTGGTCAATATCAACTTTTATAGTAATTTAACTTAAATTAATCACAAAGAAGGTGGTGAAAAAATGGGATGATCCGAATAAAATTTTCATAGATGTCCAATTGGAAGTGCAATTTTATAAATACCTTTCTACCAATTACCTTGGTATATGGATATGAAACATATAAGTTAATATCAAACGTATTATTATATAACTGTTTTTTATTATCATAATTATTAGTGTGTTGATAGTAAAGTTGTTATCATAATTATTATTAACCAATATTTTTTATCATAAATAATCACTCACCATTTGAGAGAAAAAAAATTATGGATATACATGTAAGATTTTATACATGTATTTTAATCAACTAAACTTTCCAATTTAAAGGGGTTTCTTGTTGACAAGTTTAACTAAGATTTTAACCATGTGTTTTAATCAACAAAACTTCATAATTTAAAGGGATTCTTTTTAACAATTTTAACAAAATAAAAGATAAAAGTATGGTAAAAAAAATTTAAAACTAATTGATTAAACATGTTTTTACACTTTAGTTTCCTAATTTAAAGGGGGTTCTTTTTAACAAGTTTAACAATATAAAAAATAAAAGCACGATAAAAAATTAAAAACAAATTGATTGAACATGTTTTTACACTTTAGTCAAATATCAACAAATCTTCCTAATTTAAAGGGGTGAAAAACTCATAAAGTTAACCAAGCGGGAAATAAACTTTTAAAATTTAAACCCTAAAGTGCACAACTAGAGTTTATCCGTTAAATACATAGCAATACACACATATATTTCATTTGCTAAATCATTTAAGCATGTATCCAAATATAACTTCAAAGGTTGAAGCTTCTAAGGTTAGTTCTTTGTTAGTTTATGTTTTACTAATTATACCATTTTTATATATTCGAGTTATAGTTTGTGTGTTGTTTGGATCATTGTGTTAATTGGTACATTTAACATATTTTTTTTTTTAGAAATTGATATTATATATAAATCTAATATATTAACATGTTTTCATGAAAACGAATGCACATATGATTTTATTTTACTCCTATGTAAATCTTAACTTTTTTTCTTTTTGTAGATTCATTTCGATGAAAAACATACCGATTTGAACAAACCAATAGTCGTACAATCGTCTAAGGTTGCGTCTAAGGTTATACTTTTTTTAAGGTTAAGCTTTTTTTGTATAGCTTTTATATTAACACGTTTCATATGTTATGTGGTATATTGTATGTGTTTTATTGCAGAATGATGGCGATAATAGTATTAGATCATTTGTTATGGTGAAATGTTTAGTCCATACAAGTTTGATCTTTAACATGAATTCAGTGAAGAGGTAATATTAATATCTATTTAATCTTCTTTTAACTTGTGTATTCAAATTTTGCACCTTTTTTTAGGATCAGATGTTTGAAACTCAAAGAAAGATAAAAAAAAGGCTATCTGAATGCATATGGAGCCAAGTTATTGATCTAGGCACTTCTGATGACAATGTGTAACGTTATATCTACCACAATGATGCTACAACAATTATTGTAGGATAAGAAACCATTACCGCAATACACAGTGTCGCCCCCGCTGCATCGCGCGGGTTTTCTACTAGTATATATATATATATATATATATATATATATATAGGGTGGGGTTCTAGAGTAAACACTAGTGTATTTGCGAACTGAGTGAACAAATCCTAGTCATTGATCTACACACGTGTATGGCCAGGATCTCATCATAAAATCATAAAATACACTAGTGTATTTCAACATCAAATCCTGGCCATTGATCTACACACGTGTATGGCCAGGATTAGTTCACTCAGTTCTCAAGCTACACTAGTGTTCACTTTTGAACCTAACCCTGTATATATATATATAGGACAAGTATCCGTTAGGAACCACCCATTATTGCGAGAACCAATGTGAACACAACAAAAAATAGCTAAAAAAACACACAATTTTTTTTAATATTTTTTTCTAAAAAATCGCTAATTTTAGTAGCAAAAAGATTTTTTTTTTTATATTTTTTTTGCTACTAAAATTAACGATTTTAACTTAAAAAATATTAAATTTTTTATTTTTTAGGTTTTTTTTGGGTTTACTTTTTAGCATTTTAGCTTGGGGGGGGGGGGGGAGGGGGCGTTTAGGTTTTTTGTGTGTGTGGGGGGGGGGGTTAGGTTTTTTAGGGGTTTTAGTTTTTAGCATTTAGCTTGGGGGGTTAGGTTTTTTTTTTTTTTTGGGGGGGGGGGGGGTGTGGGGGTTTAGGTTTTTTTTTTGGGGCGGGGGGGGGGGGGGTGGGGGTTAGGTTTTTTTTTAGTTATTTTAGGTTGTGTTCACATTGCTTCTCGCGGTTCTTGCAATAAATGTGGTTCTCGCATGAACCTTACCATATATATATATATATATATATATAGTGAATTGCAAGTTTTGTTCTTTATCTTTATGCCTCTTTGCAGGCGGTGTCCTTTATGTTTAAAATTGATGAGTTTTGTCCTTTATGTTTAAAAATTTTGCATGTTATGTCCTTTAGCACTAATCTAGTTAGATTTTTCAGTTAAATTTGGTCATGTGAGGGTATATTTGTCTATTCACCATTACAAGGACCATTGTATAAATATTTAATATCTAGGGACTTATGTGTAAACTAATGAAAAAGAATATATACCCAAAAGCATGTATTCTCTCTCATCTCTCTCAGCATGTTCTTCACACTCCACCACCGCAACTACCAGGCACCACCCCCACCATAGTCAACATCACCATATTACTTTGGTTTAAAGTTGTTTATATTGAAGAATAACAAAGCATGAGGATACAACAAAACTACAAATTGAGGCTTAATTTGTGCTGCTAGATGAATAATGTGTCCACTTATAATAAACTTGCTTGTTGGAACAAACCGGAGGCAAGGGCTTGCAACCCTTTACACCGACCGCGACCAACACAACCTGAAAAACTGGTTTGAGCAATGCCTTATTTGTAGATCTAACTCGCAATGGCAACGACGGTGGCCTTCAGTTTTGACACTTCGCAGATCTAGCAGTGGCGATGGTTTATATTAAAGTCCCTAGCCCCAAACTGATTTAGGATGTTGACCCTCCACAGGTATCAAGGTTCCTTGAGGTGCCAGTTCCCATTGTAAATTTGTGATTTTGGTGAAACTATTGGTGAAATTGAAGAGAACCCAGATGGATTTATTGAAATTGAACAAGAATATATTGGATTTGTAAGATAATTGAAAGAGAACCCACATGGGTTTCTTGAAATTGAACAAGAATAGATTGGATTTGTGAGATGAAAAGAGTAATTGTTGGTGGTGGCGCGGATGGATAACAGGGGTTGCGGCAGAGGTGGTATCGGAGATGAAGGACGGGTGAATGCGTAAGGAGAGCGAGGAGAGTCGGCGGTGACGGAGGATGGGTCGGGTGAACCGGTAGGGTGGGAGACGGGGGGAGAGAGAGAGGAGAGGAGGGTGGTTTGGATATAACCACCACTTTGATCCTTGTCTGCCTTTATTGGATTAATTTAAAGGGAAAAGAGAAAGAAACTGTGCTTCTTGATAATGGGTTTTCGTTCAAGCAGGTGGTGGTGGTGGTGGTAAACAGGGTAGAGAATAGTTTTATATATATTACATAATTAGTCCCTGTAAAGGTAAAATGGTAAAAATACTCTCATGTGCAAGGCACATGATCAGATTTAGCGAAGAAATTTAACTGAGTTAGGCTCAAAGGATAAAACGTGCTTGATTTTTAAACATAAAGGACAAAACTCTTCAATTTTAAACATAAAGGACACCGTCTGCAAAGAGGCATAAAGTTAAGGACAAAACTTGCAATTCACTCATATATATATATATATATATATGAACGGTAAACGTTACTTAAATTTACATCAATAATTCTAAAATACTCGACCTCCTCTCCTCCAAAAGGGAAATGTTTGGGCTATCCTTATTTTAACAATACAATAGTAGCCACAATTATGAAAATACTAATATTATGAGTAATATTATGAATAATAGTGGCAGCAGCGTAATAGGTTAGAAACATGTTTAAAGACTGGTGCGCAGTGCTAGGCTACGTAAAATAATTTAAGGCATTGAAAACAATATGTTAGTGTTGATGTTCATAGCGTATTCATTTCACAGATTTCCTTTCTAATATGGATGCTGTAGAATCTACTTTTTAACATTGATATATCAGCATGCTAATAAAAGCTATGCAGCAGTACTGACCAAAATTGGTCGATAATAAATTAGTGATTTAATATCATAGATAAAAACTATCATATTACGGCTTTAAAATGATTTTTACTAGAATAGTGTCATGTACTTTGGGAAAAAAAAATCTTTGTAGTTAGCGTCATAACAAAAACATCACGATAAGTAACAAATTAAAGTAAACTAGGATTACGACCCGCCGCAATGCGGCGGGGATTCTTTAGTTATAACTAAGTCGGTCTAGGATCCGCACATTATGTTAAACCTGTCAAACGGGGAAAAAATAGACGATGTAAAACGTTCACCCACACACGCATGTTGCATCGTGTTAACTCGCAAAATTTAGAACGAAACGTAAAAATGTTAAGCCAAAGGCACACGTTGCGATGTGTTATGTCACAAAATTTAGAACCAAGCATAAAGCGAAAAATTTGCGGAAAATGAAAACTATAAAGGAACAAAGTTGAAAGTAAAAAAGTTACGAAAATAGATTGCAAAAGTTAAAAAGTTTTGGGTTAAAAGTAAAAAACAAATAGTTTTGGGTTAAAAGTAATTTATGAAATACTTTTGGGTGAAAAGTAAAAAAAAATCATTTTTTTTTTTGAAAACCCCTAAAGCCAACGTTACGACAACCATATGCATAACTATTTTTTCTTTGAAAAACCCACAAAGTACACATCGCGTTGCAACGGGGAGTAAAACGATGTCAAATAGTACTAATGTTACACAACCGTCATCGACCACCAACACTGACTCGACCTAGGATATGCTTGTTACGATGAAACTGTCAAACATTGGAAAAATAGAGGCAAAAACGTTGAACCACACATGTACGTTGCGTCGTATTAACTCGAAAAATTTAGAACTATACGTAAAACGGAAATTTGCGAAAGATGAAAAGTATAAGTGACAAAAGTTGTGAGGTTAAATTGCAAATAATGAAAAGTTGTGGTTAAAGTTAAAAAACAAATTATATAGGGTTAAAAATGCAAAAGGTAAAAACATTTGGGTTAAAAATAAAAAGTCAAGTTTTTTTTGAAAAATGTGCAAAGCATAATGTACAACTTGTTATGCATAGAAAACTTGCTTCTTTATAACAGTATAATAATAAACATAAAAAAAAGAAACATCAAATATAACCATTTTATAATTTAAAAGGAAATTAGAATGGTATTACTTCTAACAATTAGAGGTCCAAACTCGAGCTCTTGTGGGGTATGATGGGGCGGGGGTTGGGCTTGGGTTGGGGCATTTGGTGACACGTGGAATGGGAGCCCCTCCATCGCTTGGTTACGTGTCCGTGGGGTATGGCGGGGCGTGGGTTGGGTGCACCGCGTGGCAGAGTAATTAAAAAAAAATACAAAAAAAATTATAAAAAATCACACAACAATTATAAAAAAAACCTACAACTTCATTAAAATTTAAAACATTACATAATCCTAAAAATTACAAAATAACAAACCTAAAGCGTTAAAAAATTTCAAAAAGGTCGATCTTGTCGAACGCCTTTTTTCCTTGCCTCGAAACTCTACGTTAGCCACCGCTACCCGGTCCTCGTGGCTTAACTCGCCACCGGGAACGGCTTCGTAGTAAGCCTTGAAACGCTCGAGCTTGGGCCGTAGCTCGCGCCATTTATGTTGGCACGCGTTGAGGTTGTGGCGGTCGTTACGACGTTATGTCGGTAGGCTTGGAATGCTTCCACCCAATATTTTGTTTGGCCCGGTGGCCGACCCTTCATAGCGTCAACGACGCTTGTGACAAGAGCAATTTCCTCTTCATGAGTCCAGGATGCCATAGCGGGGTTGGGTTCGTGGGATTGGGTGGACCAGTGGGGTAGCGGGTTCGAGAGAAGTGGGTAGCCGGTGGGGTTGTTGGGTTCGTGGGATGGGGGGACCAGTGGGTTGGGGTTACAATATATAGGCCTTTGGGAGACCCGCGTGGCGGTTCGAGAAGATGGGGGGACCGTTTGAATTTTAAAATTCAAAATTTAAAAAACCGCTTGACGTGGCGGGTGAGCCAATGAGATTCAGCCAACTAGCATGGCTATACCGCCCCACGGCCGGCTTGAAAGCCAAGCCCCAAGGGCCACGCCCCAACCCAAGCCCACCCGGGGTGGTGGCTTGGGCGTTTTTCCCCAACCCACGCCCAAACCCCCGCCCCATACCCCACGGTCTAAGGAGTTTCGCACGTTTACCTTAAAAGAGCTCCAACTTCAAAATTTGAGTTGTATCAAGATCTCTAACTAAAGCTTATATTCAACCTGTTAATAAATTTCAAAATTTGAGTTTGGCTAAGTTATTATTATCAAATGTTTAAGTATTAATTAATTTACTTATATCTATATCTACTGGCTAACAGATGAAAATCATAGGAGACACATGAAATAATTCTGTGCTACATAAATTTTTGTTTTTCCGTCATTAACTAATGATAATACAAGAATTTTTTAGATATTTAATATAAATTTAATTATAGATACTTATTAGATATTTAATAAAAATTAACTATGGATACTTAAAAAAATATATATCTATATAAGGTAGGGATCCTGTACATTAATCTAGAAGTGTGAAAAATGTATTATAACACTATATAACACCATATAACACTATATAGGGTATGTTTGGTATGGAGCTTTTAGGAGCTTCTAGCTTTAAGCTTTTAAGAAAAAGCTCATACTCAATAAAATGTCTTGTTTGGTTGAAGGAGCTTTAAGCTTTTAGGTTAGGAGCTTGAAGTTTTTAGTTGAACGCTACTACTAGTAACGTTTAGAAGGAGCTACAAGCTTTTAGTGAAAAATGACTATTTTAACCACTAAAAATAAGGAACTTTTTAATGCACCAACTTTCTAAATTTTTAGTTATGTCCATTTTGGTCATTTTATTAAAAGCTCCAGCTACTCTACCAAACACCAAATAAATCTAAAAAGCTACAACTACCACCAGCTTCCAGCTAACAGCCACCAGCTACTTTTGCCAAACATACCCTATGTAACACCATATAACACTATGTAAAACTATATGACACTATATAACAATATATAACACTATACATCTATCATAGACATGCTATCAGACAAACTATAGTGTTATATTTGTTATATAGTGTTACATAGTGTTATATGGTGTTATATGGTGTTACATATTGTTATACGGTGTTTATATTGTGTTATATAGTGTTATAATACACTTCTCACATTTCTCACACTTCTGGATTAATGTACATGATCCTCTATCTATATATATAATTTAAGTCTTTAAATATTACTAAATTCAAAATTATGTATGTTAAATTATTAAAAAAGAACAATAATGATAATAGTTATTTTAACAAATGCTTTCTAAATATTTTTAAGTATTTAACATGGTTGGATGATTTAAATAGTAAAACTACAATATGTCAAATAATTAACAAAACATGGTATTAAGAAACCTAAGTTTTAGTTCTCATCATTTTATATGTATCTATAGATTTATATTTGCATTTTAAGTTAACTTGCTAAAATGATATTTAAAGGACCAAGTACACTTTAATGGAATGAACATTTTACAATTACCTGAAATACTTAATACCAGGTGAAAAAATAAAATTAAAATAACTTAAACTAACTTAACATAATTTATAACTTTTAAAGACATATTTTAATGATGTATGTGTTAATAGATTATATTATATTTTATTCAATCTATGTAATACAGATGTTTATTCAACTCATAAAATACACATATTTTTAAGACATAAGTATTTTATTATTAAGTATACATTATATTTATTCTACGCATGTAATACACAAGATTCTAAACCTAGTATAACTATATATTTATTATTTAGTTACTTTTAGTTTTGTCAAATTTATGTGTGTAGATATATATATATATATATAGGGAACAGTTTAAATGAGAACGCTAAATATTGCGAGAACCGTGAGAACGAATGAAAAAACAACGAGAACTTTATCAAAAATAAAGAAAAATGTTTGATTATTTGACTGTTTACAATTATAGTTTAGGCGACTTTAAAATGTTTGAATATTGGACAACCTTAACAGATGGGCTTTTCGGTTATGGGTCAGTTAAACTAATGGGCCAAAAAATACTAAGAACTCATTAACCAATCGGCCAATTATAATATTAAAACTACATCAGTCAATGGGCAAATAAAGCAACGAAAACAAGTGAGCCCATCTTTGAGTGTTCTTCCCCTTTTTTTATATGCAATTTCCATTTGTAAAGTTGCTTTAGCAAATGATGTGGGAGTGGGAGAACAAAACAAGTGAGCAAAACTTTGAGTCTTTACTTTTTATAGTCAGTCTTTGTAAATTTGTTTGGATAGAAAATGTGGGAAAATTTTAAAAATATGATCTATGAACTTACTGGACAACAAAAACAAGCATCTAAGTTTATTATCCATCAAATGAGATTTATGTGGTTCTTCAGCTAGGTTTTGGTTTTACCACAAACTCAAAACCATATCATCAATTCAAAGGGGGAAATCTTAAAGAAAGAACAATAAACAGTGTTTCTTTTTTTTACGAAAATACAGAAACACAATTTTTGATAAATCGTTTATGGTTTAACCGAACCATCTGTTAATTGTTTGGTTTGGTTAATTTAATAAGTTAAGTCGGTTAATTTGGTTGCGTTTCAATTAATTTGGTTATTTACTCACCCCTAATTCAATACATATTCAATTTAAGTTGAGAACTACGAAAACAACATAAGAAATTAAGTAGAGCGAGGGTAGTTCATGTACCAAGTCTACCGTCTAAATTACACTTAACAAGTTTTGCACACATGTGTAAATGTTAAAACTTCACGTGTAAATTTTTATTATATACAAATACATGTAAATTAACACATATAAAAATGTTGTATTTTAATAATGATGCTAGTATTCTAAATAAAATAATGATTTTAATTGTTTTTTACGAGTTTTCACAATATTTATAACTTCTCATTTGATTCTTCCCCATATGTGGAGGAGAATAAAATATTCAGTTTCGTTGTTATTTTTGTAAATAATTTATTGCGATAAAAGGTCAACAAGTGTAACTTTTTCTTTTTTCTTTTACCCTTTCAGTCACTACAAATCCTAACGTAATTACAAAATTGTCACCACCTCATCTTAGTCACTTCATGATCCAAGGTCCAGATTCACCTAGTACAGTTTTCACGATGAAAAATATCTTGTACTTGATCTGTCTCCTATATATATCATCGATTTTGGATTTTTGTCTTGTAAAATAATCAAATCTACTTAAGGGTGTTAGGGGTACAACCCTAAGTACCCTCAACACCACCCAGTTAAAAGTTGTTAACTCATCTGAACTTAAAAGTACCCACAAGTACCCTAAAAGGAGGGGGTATCTATCTTTGAACCCAAAACTACATTTACATCAAAACCCACAAAACCAACAATTACATCACACTACTCTCATCAGGTAGTTCTACCCGCAACCAGTACCCACACGGCCTGCGACGGTGTAGTGCACTACCCGAGCAACTTGAAGAATGCCCCTAGTACCACGATACACTTTTTACAAAAAAAAAAAAAAAAAAACCAGTCGTAGTTTATACTACATATAATTTAAGGATCATATTATTGGAACACCCAAAGTTCTTATTTTGACACCATGAATATATGTCGTAGGTAATTACAATTCCCAAAGTCAGAAAAGGTCTGCCACATTTATCACATGTAAACCCTATACGAGGAGTATAGAGCTATACGACTCATATATGGTACGAGGTAGTACGAGGCCAGTCAACAGTGACACAAAATTAATGGATGTGATGAATACGTCAACCCTATACGACTCGTATAGAGCTATGTGAGTCATATAGAGGTAAGTGATTGGTTTTGGTATTCTTTCTTCCTTTTAAATGACAAAGAAACAATGATCATTTCATTCTTTTGACAAACAAATTAAACAATTCAACTTTTGAATTTACAACATGAGCACGTTAGCGATGTCTTGGTTCGACAACAACTATGTTTTGGCGAATCATCATGCAATATGAGCACGATTGTGCCAGAAAGAAATCTAGTGTAATATTTATTTAATTGTTTTGTTTATGAAATACTCACCACACTAGTGTTTTAGGAGGGGTTTGCCATCCCTGATTCTTACGAGATAAGAGTGAATGACGATCACGAGGAGGAGGTCGTGTCCAGCATTCATTCTTATCCCAAGGAATCGTTATTTCCAGACCTGAACGAGGTAAGAATTTACTTAATTATTTGAATTAGGCGTTAGATTTACCGTCACCTTTTAACCATTAACGTGTTTCAATTTGTTAGGCATGACCTTGAGTACGATTATGGGTATTCGGGTTACGAATACGGGTATGAAGCCTCGTATGGACAACAAAATTGTGGCAACAACAAATACGGTGGTGAACCTTCTTACGCGCATGAGTCATTGGTTGACGAGCAACCCCCTTACCCACAAGTTTTGAATAAAACTAAGTAGGTATGACAATTCTTCATTTATGTCTTTTTAGATAAATATAAGATTAACCATGGCGCTGTTTAGAATTTTATGTCCCACGATGAGTGGCAAGAGTGGGTAAAAAAGGGGACTTGATAACGGTTACGTCATTGTTAATAGATGGTTGAAGAAACATAGTGATAAGGTCGTGAGGACATTGCTTCATTGCAACCCTAACGGCCAGCATAAGAGTGCAGCCACTCTTAGGAAAACTGGCAGCAAAAAATGTGGTTGCCCTTTTTTTAGGATAGGGTTTTACGACGTAACGCGTCATGATTGGAGGGTAGACGTGAAGAACCTGGAACATAACCACGACCCTATTCAACACATGGAGGGTTATGCGTACATGAGACTCTCTCAGAGTGAGTTCAGATTAGTGCAGCAACTGTTAGCGCAAGACATGGAGACGTGTAAAATCTGTGAAACCATAATCGAACATAACCCAAATAGTAAGTATGTTCTGAAAACACGCACAATGCTCGCTAGAAGATTAATGTCGAAAAATTTAGTCAATAAGCGTCTCCTATGTAGAAGCTGAAACAACTACTTGTCGAGAAACACTTTGCCTATTACACTCAGCAGGATCCTTCCACAAATGTCATTGAGGATATTTGTTTGTTCATTGGTTCTCCTTCGAAATGTCGCAGGAATTCATGTATGTGTTGATGATCAATGCAACCTACAAAACCAACATGTACAATCTTCCATTTGTGCAAGTTGTGGGTAAGACGTTGACAAACCAGACCTTTTGTGTCGCCATGCATTTCTTTCAAATGAACAGGAAGAAAAGTACATATCGGTCCTGGAGAGGATAAGGTCTATGTTGAAAAAGTGTGTAGAGTCGCGTGTAATTATTACAGACAGAGACCAATCCTTGATGAACGTGTTTCAAAAAATTTTCCTGAACGCTTACAAGTATCTTTGCAGGTTCCACATTTTACAGAATATTGCTAAATACTGAAAAAAAATCTTTTGCTGATGAGAGGATTTACTCGTACATGGACGACATTATGAGAGTCTCCGATGGAGGCAATATACCAGTATAACCTCAACAACCTTTATAAAGCACTTGTCGCAGTCGAACGTAAATGTAAGTTTTGTTTTAAATATACGCATTCATTTTTAGATAAAAAAGACTGATTATGTTTTATATTTTCAGATGTTTTTGATTACGTGAATGATGATTGGTTAATACCATCCTCCACAAAATTTATATCTGCATAGATCAATCAAACAGTCAACTTTCACCAAACTACAACAAACAGATTCGAGAGTTAGGATGTTGAATTAGAAAGATATCTTAGTTCACATAAAAGCAGTCTGCATACACTCGTGAAACATGTCGACGATATGTTAATAAAACAGTAGAGATAAATAAAGAAAAGTTTGGAAGAAAGTAACAACAAACGAATGAGCCACCACACAAAGATAGCTTTGCTTGATGCTCTACTAGGTAATGTTTCAATCCACGCTCTTAACATAATAGAGAATGAGCTACTTCGGAAGCTATCCGTGTTACCGACATTTAGTGTAACCTGTGGGTGCCAGCTATCCATGAGTTGTGGGTTGCCATGTGCCTGTCATCTGGAAACCTATGAAAATATAGGTATTTATAGCCTATATTGGAATTTATTATACCATTTTAATATGCTTGCAAAATTTTGATCATCTTTTTGTTTATAGATCGCATAATTCCTCTCGGTTTCGTAGACATATTCTAGAGAAAGCTTGACCTTAAGCCATCAATAATTAATAATGAAGACTTGGATCTGGAAAAAGAATTGGATCATGTGAAACAACAAATATTGTAACAACCCCCGCAAGTGAAAAAGCATGATGTCAAAGATCAAGGTGGTGTTCAACCCACTGAAAAGCGACAAAAAACTGCCTGTCATACAATAAAACATTCGAGGGTGTCCAACCTTGAAGATCCAGCAACAAAGGAGAGAATACACGACTAGACATAGCTCATTTGCGCATTCTGAACATTGCAGGTGCGCTCCGACACAACTCTTATATACCGTCACAAGACTATCTAATACCAAGTATTGTTGTAAAGTCTCACAAATTAGTAATGCGACGCAGTCGTTCAACGACTTCCAGAAAAAAGAGCCACACGAGGACCATGGGTTTCCGTTAATATAGGGGAATGAATCGGTTAACGATATTGTCCGTTATAAAGATCAAATTCCAAAACTGTTTCACCCCTTCATTTCAAGAATAAAAGATATCAAGCCGGATGGTCAAAATTGTGTCGTGCAAGGCTTTTACACGACTCGTATAGATCAAAATTATGTCATACAAGACTTTAGTATGACTTGTATAGATCTATACGAGTTGTATAGGACCTCATATAAGGAATAAATTGATGCGTATCATCCTTATACAAGGCCCTATAAGACTCGTATACAAGGCCCTGTACGACTCGAATAGAAGGACCCTATACGACTCTTATAGAAGGATCCTATATGACTCGTATAGATTTATACAATTCGTATAGGGCCTTGTATAAGGCTGATACGCATCAACCTTATCTCCATACGACCAAACAACAAACACACACCAAACACACATATACAATGCGATTCAAATACAATCAACGGTTCAGTTTCAAGTTTTTTTTCGCGGCAAACGTTAGCTATTTTCCCCCAATCATGTATATGTATTTTGTTTCAAATTTCATCCATTAAATACTGTATATTTGGGTTCATTTTGGATTGAAATGGTTTGAATTTTGATTTTGTTTTAAAGTCTTTGAATCCATACAATGTGTATCGGTCTATACGACTCATATAGATTTAATTTTTTTTAATGATGTTGATGATGATGGTTGTATACGTATCTTATATGACCTATACGATGCATATACAACCCATTTTTTTAAATTTAAATGTTTATTAAATACAATTAAGTTATTACAAAAAAATATAATATATATGTTAATATGTTTTAAATTTTATAAATAAAAAGTTAATTAATAATTAAAAAGTTTATTAAATAGAAATAATTTATGAAAAATTTATAATAAATTTGTTTTGAAATTTATAACGTTTATTAAATGTTATATATATTTTTTAAAATTACATGTCGATATGGATGTTCAGCAGCCTGCTCGGGGGTGTGGTTGGGTTTAGGGTCGAGGTTGAGGTCGGGGGAATAGTCATAGTCACGAGCACGATGTCGCTGCTATTGACAAGTTTTGTCACAATCCCCGACCCCACCCTGAGAACGGGAGCCGCGAGCAAGTCAGATGGTATTGATGTTTATTAATTATGCAGCGGAAAGCTTTTCATCAGGACCGTAGTTAGGAAATATTTATCAGAGTTAAAACACCATCTTTTATAATAAAAAAGTGGAATAAAACCCAAGTTTCATTTGTAATACATTTATAGGGATAAACCCTAATTATTGAGAATAAAGTCTCCTTTTTATTTAGATAACTTTTATAGCCACTTTTCTAAGCCTTCAGTGCTCTCCAGCTGGCTTCCATTAACTTCAAATTAAGTTACCTGAAACGCGTTTTAAAAAATGTTTTATCAGCAAGAAATACTGGTGAATGCATCCTAGTTTAACCAAAATAGTTTTATGACTTCACAGTATTGAGAGCATCCGCGATTACAATGTTTATATCTATCCAATTACTCTTTCGGTACTGTCAATCATGACTTGTGGTCATGCTACTATTCCAATAGTAACGAGTGCCAAGTAATGTATACAAAACCCCAACATACCAGCAGTAATTGTAGAATACATATACTCAATCATTGTTAATTATAATTGAAAACATTTGAGGCTTTGTAAAAATAGTTTACAAAAAGAAGAATGACTCACAAAAAGATTTACAAAAAGAGAATGTACTCACATTGTAGACTTAGGTATCTCTACGGCTTCCTGGTAATATTTCTGGATTATTTCCTTGAGTTTCTATGAGAAAAATACAATGCACACGTGTTAGTAAGATAACCAAAATCACATTAACCATACAACTCGAGACAAAACTCCAATGACTGAGTCAGGCAGAGCCTTGACATGCATTACGGAGTCCTAGATCAATCGGGTGTAACACAAGACATAACTCCAACAACTGAGTCAGGCAGAGTCTTGACATACGTTACGGAACCCTAGATAAATCGTGTAGGGTAACAAATAGGGTTATAATACTTACAACGAGGTAGAGCTTCGCTATTTAGGGGGTATTTGGCTATAGTTTTGTAACGCCCCAAAATCTGAATTTTATATTCGCTAGTATGTTTTTTCTATGATGTAGCATGAAATAAAAAAAATAACTAGGCTATTTGTATGTGTACGTGATAAGAATAAGTATATGACTATAATTGTTTGGTTATTTTATAGAATGATAACTAGAAGTGCTAACCTAGTTAGAATGCAAGTGATATTTTGGCTTATGATAAACCATAGCCAATTAAAGTTAAATGCTCAAACTTGAGGGGTCAAAAAGGGGCAAATAGAAAGATGAAATATAAAAAAAAATAAAAAAAAATCCCAACACACACTAGGTGTTTGTGGGTGTTTGACCAGAGGAGAAGAAAAGAGGGGAAACCCCTCTCAAACCCTAAATCAGCAAATTGGAATGGAGATCAAGGTTGAATCTTATGCATGGACCCTAATACAGGATCATCTAGCCTTGTTATACATGTGGTAAGTCATAATTTTTGATTTAATGATCTTGCAAGTTTGGGTATGTGTTATATCTTTGAAATTCATATGAAATTAATTATGAGGAGGTGTTAGGATCTACAAATACAACTTAGATTATGAATGGTTTTTGAGTAATTTGATGTTTAGAGGTGAAACCTCCATTAGTGGTGAAGGTGGCGATATGGGTATGTCACCCATGTCCAATCTTGTTCAAATCCTTGGTATATTATGTTATATGTGATCAATCCTTGTTAGTTATGTTGAACATGGTAGGAAATTGGTTTGATATGTTGTATCTTAGATGATTGGAAACAAGAACTAGGAAGAAAAAGTATTAAAGATACTTGTACATTATGTTTAAAAATTTGCACGCGCGCCAAGTGTTTGATAAAATGTCTAGGTGAAGTTAGAATGTGAGATATTTTGAAAAGATTTGGTGAAAACTAAATCTGTCCAGAAAGTTACAGCCGACTTTAATCGGCTGTAACCAGATCAAATCTAATAAGAAACCGATGTTTATTGAGTTTTGATGAACTCCCAAGAAAAACATTTCAAACCCAACTGGAATTGCATTTTTTCGACGAAAAATGAACGTTTTATTAATTTTTCCGTATCGAAGGTTCAGGTTGCGTTTTCTGGCAGAATTTGCAGCCCATTACGAATGTCATAACTCAATTTAGGAATTGATTTATGAACTCAAATTTTTACTGTAGGTAGATTCAGGAGGTTATAAAAATCTCCAACTGGAATTATGTCAATCGGATAACCGATGATTTTTAAATGAATTTTTTCGTGGGCTGCAGTCGGAAAGTGACAAATCTGATTGCTGCTTAGTAAATTATTTTTTTATAAATTTTAGGTATAGAGTTAGACTCTAAAAATTTAACACAAGGATAATCCCTCCGATTGGCACGTCACATAAAAAGATTGTAATTTTTGCAAGCTCGTAAGTACAGTAAACGGACGTCCCAAAACAACTTTTTTTTCAATGAATTGAGCTATACATGTTAGTGAATGATTGATTAATGAAAGTAATGTAGCTAAGTGATCATGTGGTTGAATGAGTATTGCAGTATGAGTATACCATATGCTTGTTGAAATGTTGGTGAAGGCCGAATGTGAAATGCAAATTGATATGATCATTCATATGTACAATTTTATATAAATACTAACAAGAATGTGGATGCAATGAAATTAAAGAATAGGGATCATATCAAGATGGATAGAAACATGAGAGGCTAACGGATCAGGAGGACATGAGGGAGCGAACGCAAATACAGAAGCGTGAGGTAAGTATTTTCCGGACTCCCTCTTTAGTAATAAAGAGATTATTTGTATGATAATTGATAGTAGTTATGTTGAAATGTGTTTTTAATGATGATATCAAGTAATGGTATTAAGTGAGTGATTTTCGAAATCACTTCGTAGTTTGTTTAAGTAAGGTTACGTGTTAGTTAATTAAGTATGAAATCGGAGTCTAAGAAGGGTTGGGAATATAGAAGAGAAAGTTTCCATTAAGTGGACCAAACGGGGAAAAATGAGGGTCATTACATTACGGTGCGATTTGCATAACTAATGGCGATGACATTATAATCGGTAATGGGTAGAACTTCTTACAAGTGCGTTAACCGAGAAATGGGGACACGGGTAATGGTCCAAAAAGCTTAGTTTTGAGTTTAAACAAAAGTGTTGTTGGATAAAAACATGAGCGGGTCGAATAAATGCGCATAAGTCTTGTAATATTAACGAAACTCGTAAAGATTAAGGACCCGAGGTAAAGATTTTAGCTAATAATGAAGGGATATATTTTACGGACAAATAGGAACAAGTTTCTAGTGATTTGGTTGTGAAATGTTCGAGTTATGAGAATTTTAGTACAAAAAATGAAGGCTGAACTAGGCACCACTGTAGCTTACGGTGCCCACCGTAGGCTACGGTGGGTGCTGAAAGTCCTTCCTCCACCGTAGGGCAGTATAAGATCACCATAAGCTTTTGTGTGTCAGCGTAAGCCACGGTTGTCACCGTCGCTTACGGCAGAGGCTGTTGCGCCCCGCGAAGGAAACAGTTAAGGCTCTCGCGGCCCGCGAGAGACCTTGCTGTTGGCAAATGGGTCGATTTCACGTACTTTGGTTATGGAAATTGTTTTTCAATGGTTATCAAGGCCTCATATTTAATGTTTAAGTTGGTTTTGAATATGTGAGGATGTTGTGGGTTTCCGGATAGTATTATAATGGATTTACCTTCGTGTTGGCGAAGGGAATCAATAGGTAAACATGTCTAGGAACGAGTAAGTATGTGTGTCAATATGTTTAAAACTTATATTATGGAAAGTTGTGAATATGTCATGTTTGGGTGAGTATATGAGAACATAAGTAGTAAGCTAGAGATCGTAAATATGATTGCACGCATGTAGTAATGTATGTATGTGTGAATGTAGGTTGCTATGAATTCAAGTAGGAATGGTTTCAATACGTGAGTAATGACAATTACTAATGATATGCCTTGAGATTGGAATGTAATGCAGGTATGAGAACATCGGGTTCATGAAGAATTGAAGTCGAATTCGGAATAAAAGAATTCAAGAGGATAATCAAACGAATCGAAGTTTATATTGTCGAATGTTATACGGTTTTTAATTATATGAGAATAATGTCGTATGATGTTGTCAATGACTAATGGTTAAGTTGTATGTGATGTCCACATGTACTACACGGATTTCTTCTACCACTAACGAAGAGTAGCGGACGTAGATCGAGTCGAGAGCAAGGATTGTACGAAAACAACGATCACATAGTTTGATTTATGTATTTCTTTGAAGCGTTAATTTAATGTGAATGTTGTAAATCCCTTCTGATAAATGCTTGACATTTTGTATTTGAGCCTTCATGTAAGTAATGTGTCTAATAAAGAAAGAAATTTTAAGGCTCATATTTCCGTTGTGTCGTTTTTAAGTTATTACGTGTTAGGGCGTTACAAGTTTCTGCCTATGAGAAGTTGAGAGAGAATCAGAGAAAATGAACGAAAAGGAAATGAAGCTGAACGTCCAATTTATAGTCTTTTCTGGAGTCTCTCGCGCCCCGCGAGCGGTTTGGCTGCCTCTTTCGCGGCCTGCGACTAGCCCTAGCTAGGTCTAGGGTTGGTGAGTCACGAGATGTAGTCTTGACGCGTGTCCGACACGTGGCGATCAGGGTGTCCGGCAAGTAACATGGGGTCGCGCCCCTCGAGACCTACGGCCCACTGGGTCGCGGCCCGCGAGCGGCCCAGTTGACTTATTTTATTTGATTTTTGATATTATAAAGGTTATACGGGTTCGTATACGAGCATACGGGGTATATTAGGAGCATTTAGGGTCTTTTTCGAGGGTTGTTATACGTTGCCTGAGCACCCGTATTTGGTGTTTGAGCCAGATGGTGATGTTTTCCACCGCAATGAGAAGCTACGTCGGATGGAGCTCGCCACCTATACGACGATCGATTGGTCGACGTAAGAGGACGTTCATGAGGCAGAGAGAGCCCGGGATATCATTGGACACGATGCCTGGTGTGAGCGTTTGTTCGAGAAGGCATACCAACCAACATTTCACAACCTGGTAGTCGAGTTTATATTCTCGTTTGACTTTAGGCTGAGACCAGCCGATCGGCCGGGCGAGCAGGATGACCCGGACCACCTGTGGATCGATGTTTGTTTTCCATTTGGCTACAAAAACATTTCACATGTCTTTGTGCTATTTTTCTTGGATCTCCGGCTTATATTACGAATTTGAGATGGTGACCCCACTTTACACTGAAGTGATCAGGATCGCGCTGTTTCTGGGGAGTGACTACGCAGTCAGCCTTTGGCAAGAACAAAGACAGGGTCACCGCTATAAGAGACTCATTGTACCGATATTTGCATAGACTTATCAGTACATTTATTGCACTACACGAGATGAATCGCAAATGGTGCAACCCGGGGGACCTTTTTTATTGCACTACGCGAGTGGTTCTCGTCAGCGTATCACTGCCAGGAGCAGTCGACATTGTACGGTGGGGCTTATATAACCATGATTGCCTGCCACTTGGGTCTCCATTCGACGACAATGACCGTTTGGCTGACCTAATCTTTCCAACGAGATTATGTCGAAGACGCTGATCGGCGTGCGCATAACTTTTCGGGGATTAGCCTTCACTTCCGCGACCGCGATGGCCAGATTTTTGTCCCAGGCAGTTTCCAGAGGTCATACCTCCTGTTGTGGAGCGGGTCGAGCCCGTTGATGAGGCTCAGGATGACCCTCCGGTTGACGTTCAGCTCCCACCACCGCAGCCACGTCGATTTGCCTCCGACTATCTCAACGACGTTATATGAGATGGAGGACCAGATACTACGCCGGATAGACCGCCACCATGCCCGTACTGACGACCTTTTGCTATGGGTTATTCAAGGGGATATCTAGATGGCTGTGGTTCGTGGTCTCCAGCCCCTACCGATACTAGCGTGCTGAGCATATCCGGACGATCGACGACTGTCGACGGGGGGTAAGGATTCGCAGCCGTCAGACGTAGGTTAGGATCCGCCTGTTTAGGATAGTTTGTTGTCTTTTTTTTGTATTTTGACATTTGGTTGTATTTGGATTTTGTTATGTATAAACAAACTTATTATCTAGTTAAATTTTCAGTTTCTGTTTATTTATATTTGTGATGTTTATTTATAATGTTTGGTTGGTTATGTATAATATATAATACGATACGATATGAAACATAATCATAAAAAATCACTTGTAATGATACAATCAATACGTAATTAATATTGAAAAAATACATTACATAACAATACGACACGACAAAATACGATAACACACGATACAATAAAATACAAAAAATATAAAATTATTTTTTAATAAAAAAACAACAAACACCTACATTTTCCATCTTTGAACACCAAAAATTCATCCGGATCGTATACCACTCGTATGAGTCATATACGACTAGTCACCAGACACAGACTGACAGTAGCGTCTGTATTGTTTAAGATTAACGATATACCACTCGTATGTGATTAAGTGTCCAAATAGACACCTGCTGTCCAAATAGATTGAACCAAATTTAATCATTCTTGTTACGATGCAAGGGGCAAACCAAGTTTCACGACGAAACAAAAATGCACGTCCGCCATTCGCCAACTAGCGACAGGTAACCCACCCGATCAATATGATGAATACCTAGCTATGTTTGAAAGAACTTCACGTGAATGTTTGCAATTTTTTTGCAACGCGGTCATTAAGTTGTATACTAACGAGTTTTTACGTAAACCGACAAGCCACGACATCTCACGTATTTACGCCGCACACGAGGCTAGATGGCATTTTCCCGGGATGCTCGGTAGCATCGATTGTACACATATCGAGTGGAAAAATTGTCCAAGAGAGTTGCGAGGGGCGTATGTGAGGGGAGACATCAAAAAACCAACCATCATACTAGAAGCGGTGGCGTCGAATGATTTATGGATTTGGCATTCGTATTTCGGTGTTCCAGGTTCAAACAACGACATCAATGTGTTGCACACGTCGCCGTTGTTCCAAAGCGTAACGGATGGTACCGCACCTTCCTCTCCTTTCTATGTTAACGGTCGACATTACAGACGAGGCTTTTATCTTGTGGATGGTATCTACCCGTCTTGGTCTGTTTTTGTGAAAGCTCCCTCATTTCCTGTCGAGGCTAAAGAAAAGGCGTTCAAAAAATTGCAAGAATCGGCAAGAAAAGATGTTGAGAGGGCATTTGGTGTTTTAAAGGGTAGATGGGGTATACTACACCGACCGGTTCATTCGATGACCAAGAAATCAATTCATAGCATAGTGTATGCATGTATCATATTGCGCAATATGCTAATCAAACACGACGGGCGTGCAATATCCCCGGATTGGGTGCCGGATCCTCCTACGCAAGTTCAAGTTCCACGAGATATCCATTTACAATTGCGTAACGAAGAAACTCACTTTCGTTTGAGATTCGATTTAATCGAACTAGTAGGTTCTCTAGGTTTGGAGTTTCCGGATTCGGACGAAGTATTTTTTTTTTTTAAATTGTATGTTTCTATTATGTTAAATTGAAGTAGTATGTTTTAAATTTAATGAAATTTTTAATTTTAGTGTTTTATTGTTAATTTCTTAATTTTAAAATGAAAATTAAAAATAAATGGGAGTGATAGAATTCCATCACTAGTGATTCCACCCCTCCTACATTTCTATCACTAGTGATGGAAATTTGGTTGATGACATGGCATAATTTTATTGGACATTGAGAGTGATAGATTCTATCACTAGTGAACCACCCCTAGTCCCCTTAAGGTGATACTTGTACTAACCCACTTGAAGTAGGGCTACTATTAGAATGATTGGTCTTTTAGTATTATATATTATTGGGTGGTGCCTAGGCATGAGCAAATGGTATAAAATGCCGATCCCATCCCGATCCCGATACCGATAATCCCGATCCCGACATGTTTCGGTATCGGAAACGGTATCCACATTTTGGTTTTTTCGGTATCGGTAAAATACCGACTTTAACCCTCAAAATACCGATACCGTACCGATACTGTACCGAACCGACATGTATCGGTATCGGTATCAAGTATTCATGAAATTTCGAGGTCGGGATTATCGGGACGGGATCGGGACGAGATCGGTATTTGCTCATCCCTAGTGGTGCCAGTCACTTTGTTCATTGATAGTTTGATACAAATAAACTATTGATACTAGTATTCACACTTTGACTTCACTATACTTTGTTAATTACTAAGCAAAGCTCAACTTTATATGTTTAACAAGTATAGTGATGAAATAAGTCAACTGAAATGGTCAAATGTTGGTAGCACACCAGGATCATTGACTATCATTGTTACCTTTATTTCATGGGATTAAGAATGCTTGAATAAAGTCAAAAGAGTATGAGGTCGTCATATTTTCAGCCCAAATTAGATTTTTCGATGCTCTTAACCCTTTCTATTACCATACTTGTTCTCAATCACACTTCACCTTAGCTAGCAACGTTTATAGACAGTGCTTTGATGACTTGAGCAGTTGAGCGTAAACGAATCGAGTTAAAAATGAGTTTAACTTAAAAGAGTAGGAGATCAATTTGTTTCAAATCTTGTATAAAAATATAGCCTTTATATATGAGTAGTTTTAAGGCGAGAGCACAACTCATATGTTATATATCTTTTTATCAACTATATATATAATTATCATTATATTAATTATAACAAATATTAATTAATAAGTTTATTTTAACCACGATAACAATATTCAAATAATTTGTTTTGAGTCTACTTAGACTAAGTGTAGTGGACGCCAACCCCATTCTACCTCAGCTTTGGTTGCTCCATACACCGATTTCGTTAAGGGTGTGAGCCCCTTTGGGCGTCACTGCAGCAACGCCCGCTCCCCCCTTTTTCTTTTTCATTTAATTTTCTAAACCAATCATTTATTTACACATCACCCACTTCGTACTGATTAATTTTGTATCTATTTAATTTAAGCATTTTTTTAATGAAATGGTTAGTTAAACATTTACACACTTTTGAGGCTTTAGTTAGTGAGATTTCTCATGACTGCGTGACACTAACGTGATATAAATGTTTTCACTCACTAACTAAACCACTAAACATAGTCTTACATGAAGCTCAAACATTTGACCTCTAGGTACTGTTTAAACACGTGTAAGCAACAATAAAAACACATTTCACAAGTCGAACGCGAGTAGCTTGGGTCACGTACATCACTACTCTATTGTACTCTACTTTAAAACCACTTAAGGAGTGTATTCGACTTATTTCGACTCAGACTTTTATTGTCAATAACAAAAACTCTGTTTAAAGTAAAAAATGAAACACTTTTTCTTCTTTTATTGTTAAAGAGATAAAGAAGATTATCCTGATATTGTAATGCTTGCATTTTGATGCTAACCATTCCCAATGAACTAGTATGCTAATGCTATATAACTATTGTTTAACTTTTATGGTTTCTAAATCTAAAGAAAAGGAAAGGAAAGATATTGCCGCTTTAACCAAAATCCAACACTAAGTTTTGAGCATTTACATAAGTAGTCCTTAGGCATATGTTGATGTCGCTATTCATCCATAACGTGGGACGGGGCACCCTTCCAGGTATGGGTGTGAATTTCTAACACGACCTGAAAACAAAACACGAACCTAACACATATTCGTGGGTTTGGGTTTAGGCTAATTGGGTTCAGGTCAGTTTTAGGCTGAACCCACAAACCCGTTTAGCTAAACGAGTCAGGTTCGGGTCAACCTGGTCGAGTTGACGGGTTAACCCGTTTAACCTATTTATATTATATTATATTAGACTATGGGGTGTGGTTCCCCTCCCCCATGGTCACATCATCTCCACCTCACCTCCACATCATCACCTTATTCTTCCTCTTCCCCCAACCCTAGGAAATGGTTTCCCCATCCATCCCTATCCATCTCCATCCAATCAAAGCTAGAGAGAGAGAGCTTGGGACAATCGGGAGTGGAGTCCCGAAGGCACTGATTCCCGCTTGGCGGGGCGATGTTCCCGTCGGCGGAGGAGCTCCACCTCAGCTCCCCGATGCCGTCTCCCGAACCACACCCTGACGCCTTATATTTTTTTACAATATGATTTATGTCATAAATTAAATCACGTGTTTATTTTATGCCATAATTATATCTTAAAAATTAAATTGACAAAGATTTTATAATTTAATGTAGTTGTATTATATACATTAACGTTTTTTTAGTAAATTTCAATCTTAGTATATTAATTTGCAAAAAAATAAAAAATAAAAAAAATCTGGTTGAACGGTCGTATTCGGGTTAACCCGCGAATATTCGGGTCGTGTTCGGGTTCGGGTTCCAATGTATGACACGATTTTCGGGTTCAGGTCGTGATCGGGTTCATCAGAAATTTTCGAGTTCGGGTCGGGTTGAACCCGCCAACCCACGAACACGACCCATTTAGCACCCCTACTTCCGAGTACCCTTTCCGGGTTTGTAACGCCCCAAAATCTGAATGTTAATATTTGTCGGGTGTTCCTATATGACACGTCATGAAATAAAGAACTAGGCTATCTAACCTAGTTAAGGGTAGGGTTAAAAGTATTAAATGATGAACGTAGTGTCGGTTATGTTTTAAAAGTAAACTCGAGGGGTTAAAAGTGGATAAGATGAAAGATGATTTACTAATAAAAGAACTCAACACACAAAATAAACACACACATCGTGTGTGTTCGAGAAGGAGCCAGGAGCTCATTACACGAATGAATGAAATCTGGCCTGTAGGGCTAGTACTCGAGGAGAAGATGATCGATCTGGGTTACGGATCGTCGGTTTGAGAAACGAAAAAGAGGTTAGTAAAATGTTTAACTCATGTTGGAAAGATATGAACTAGGATGACCTATTTATATACGTAAATTAAGTAATGCATGAAGTGAAAGTCATAGTAATGTGGAATGAACGAAATGGTTTAAAGATAACGTAAAGACAAGGAAAGTATAGTACCAGTAACTGTAGAAAACGTAGAATGAGGTTAACGTTAGAGTTAAGCACGTAGGTGTGATTATGTAATAGTAGTTTTGTTGTGGTGACAACACAAAAGCAAACATTATACAGAGTATGTAGAGAATGCAATTTTTTTTAAGAAATGAGGAGAAGATAGTAGATCCGTAATGAACGGATCATACAAATGTATGTATGATTACAGATTTAGGAAGTGTGTATATTGACCCGATATTGTCCGGTCAAGGAAATGAGAACGTTACGTGAAGACATGGTTTGGAAAGTATGGACTTGTTAAGAAAAAGCCAATTATATGAATAGTTTATGAATCGAGAATGTATAGTTATCTATTACTATGATGTATTAGTAGAGTTAAGCATATATGAGCATGTATAAATTACGAAGTAAAATTGTATAGTCGACGAAAACGATATGAATGTGCAAATAAACAGAAAGAGTGTTAATAATGAAATGTTGGGATTATTTAAGTAAACAAAAGGATATATTGCACATGATGAATGAATATTTAGATGAGGAATAAACCACTAGCTATGAAGGTTGTTAGAAATTAGCGCTATTAGTGAAAGCGACACTAATAAGAACTCCGGAACGGGTTCTTGAAGATAGAAGATTCTCATTAGGATGGGCTAGTGGTCGTGTGGATGGACTGGAAGAAAAGATAATGTGTGTTCGATGAAAGTGAGAAAGGTTTCGGGGACGAAACCTCATTTAAGGGCGGTAGATTTGTAACGCCCCAAAATCTGAATGTTAATATTTGTCGGGTGTTCCTATATGACACGTCATGAAATAAAGAACTAGGCTATCTAACCTAGTTAAGGGTAGGGTCAAAAGTATTAAATGATGAAGGTAGTGTCGGTTATGTTTTAAAAGTAAACTCGAGGGGTTAAAAGTGGATAAGATGAAAGATGATTTACTAATAAAAGAAATCAACACACAAAATAAACACACACATCGTGTGTGTTCGAGAAGGAGCCAGGAGCTCCATGAGAGCTCCACAAACCCTAATCATGAAGATCATCAAATCGGAAGGCAAGATGAAGCCTAAATCCATAACCGAGCATGGATTAATGATCACCATCACGAGGGGATCATAATGTATGTCTTAAATCTAAGATTGGTGATCATGGGTGAAGTGGGTTATGTTCTAATCCATGAGTTAATACGAAATTGATCATGTCTAAGGGTTAGAATCATCGTATAGAACATGGGTTATGTATGGTTTGTGTTAATTTGATGATTAGAGATGAAACCCGTTAGTTAGGGTGAAGATGATGACTAGAATCACCACCTATGTCAAAGTCTTGTTGAAAGATTGATGTATTATGTGGGTATGATGAATTCTTGTGGATGAATTAGGAGAAATATGATGATGATATGGTTTATGTTTATTTGGGAATGATACATGATGATTAGTAGTATGTTTTGATAGGTTATGTATGAGTTTAGAAGAATTATGCATGAATTAGTTGTACGTTATGCTTAAAAGGTAGTACACACACTAAGCGTATGATAAAATGTATATAGTGTCGTCCGTATAGTCGACTGTGATGTTACGAGTATATGATGATAAGTCGATAGTTAAATATGGTTAATAGTTGACTCTTAAAAGTCAACTAAGTATAAGAAACATGTTTTGACTCGTTGTCGTAAAGGTGGGATTATAGGAAGTCGTTTGGTACATGTTATGTTAATATGCATTAAATTGTGATTACATGATGAATTACATTAATTAAATGTGAAATATGTGGTTGATATGATCGTTAACGTGCACAATTGTGTATACTAATGAGAATGTGATGGGTGACATGAAAGTATAGGAATCATGTCAAGACGGATTCAAGCGTGAAAGGCTAACGGATCAAGAGGTGGCAAAGGATCGGATACGAGCACGGACGCATAAGGTAAGTGATTTCTGTAATCACTTCTTAGTTCGATTAAGTATACGGTGTTTTAATTAACTAAACATGATGTTGGAGGTTAAATATGTGACGTGGTCTTTCGTAGTAGATGATGGGATTAAAGTTGACCAAAATGCCCTTGATGGGTATTTTGGGTAAACGATCTTAAAAAGTAGTTTAGAAACAAGTTATTCGATTAGTGTAATGTTTTGGTCAAGTATGAAAGTGAGGAGTATGGTTATGTGAGTCAGAAACGTTTTAATGCGCAATTACCCTTAACGGGTCAAAATAAGCTTATGAGCGTAAACGGGTGAAATAAGATGTAAAGTAACCGGGAATGAATCTTTTATGACAAATGTCCTTAATATTATCAATTCATATGAAGTTAAGGTCAAACAAATAAGTTATATGATAAAATTATGAACGGGTCAATTCTTGGTAAAAAGGGTAGTAATCCGAAGACCTAAAAGTCTGGGATTTTGTTAATCCGGATGTCGGATCTTAACTCCATGAGATGGAATTTTAAATTACGGACGCGTAGGAAAAAGAATCGGGTAAAACGGACCAATAACGAAGAAGTTATGACCGTTTCCGTGAAATGCGGTCGTGCTGGGAATCTGCAACACATCAACAGCAACATTCTGCTTATTTGAGGGCGTCGCGTGGCGCGACGGCCCGTCGCGTCGCGCGACGGGGTGTCTGTTCGGCGAAAAGTGTTCGGTTGCTCTGTTTTGGCTTGGGAACCCGTTTAAACGCGTTTTAAGTTGCGTGTGACAAATTTAACTTATGTTTTATGACCATTAGGGTAAACACACATGTAGATAGGTATGTATGCATGTTTGTATATCTCTATATACGTCTGTAGAAATGTATGAAAGTATGTATGTACCTATGTGAGTATGTTTATAAGTATGTGAGCAAGAATAAGCGGATATTTGATGGTAGGTATGAGAGTAGGCATGTATTAGTTTGGTATGATGCACGTAGGGTTGCATGTATGTAAATATGTATAATGTCATGTGTGTACTTAATGATGTTGGTATGTGTACATATAGATACGTATATAATGATGTAGATGTGTGTATATGTAAGTATGCATGTAGATTGGCATGTACGTGTGTGAGTATGTATGTAAGCAGGTATGTATGCATGTGTGTGCGTAGATATATATATATATATATATATATATAGAGGTAATATGTATGAAGTAGAGTATGTATGTAAGTCTTTCGGTATGTTTAAGTGTTTACGATGTTTGTCCGTGTACCTGGATTTATAAGTGTGATGCAGGAATGGCAAGGAAGTCTCACCACAGATGGTAAGACAGTATGGAAAAGCTGGGATGTAAAGATTATAACGAAACGAGAAGTAACGAGAATAAACTTTGTATGTTTCTAATGCGTACTAATGTTATGAATTATATATGTGGTGAATGCAGGTAGTACCAGTCATGAGGATATCCAAGGATTGGAGATCGAGGATCGAGTCACAAGATAGATTGTACGGGAGTGTCGAGTATGTAACTGAGTGAAGCCAGTTTATGATTTTCTTGTTGTAAATAAGTATAATAAATGTATTTATTGAGAACAAAAATTAACCCTAGAAATGAGATTAAGTGTGTCAAAGTGTTTGTAACTAAAGAAATTTTTATGGTACGAAATTCCGCTGCGACTTAGGTCAGATACGAATTAGATTGTTACAGGGTTCGAACCCACGCTACAACACCGCCGCCACCCCCACGGGTTGGCGTGGCGGGTAGTTGAGACGGGTAGAGGAAGTCGTGCATTGTTGTATTGTTCGAGATCGAGTCGTTGAACGGTCCAAAAATTGACCGTTATATGTTTTTTAAGTCAATTTTTAAATACACACACACACACACACACACATATATATATATATTTATTTATCTTCCACTCCCATTTTAAATCATACACATTTTCATATCCGCTCCCCATCCAAACCAAAATCATTTCACTCAAACTCACTCTTATTCATGGATTCACAAAAAAAAAAAAAAATCAAAAAAATCCCAAGGTGCCGGTTTGAGCAAATGGGGCGCCGGTACTAGCAAACGAGGCTAGGCAACAAAATATCATCGAAACTAGAGCATTGATTCGGGAACAACGTCAAAGTGTCACCCAAGCGACGATAGGCATAGATTTTGACACGTATACTAAGCCACACAACCATCTAAACTACGAAGTGCAAAAAAATCTTTATAGCCAGCAAACGAGAAATTGCTAAAAAATATGGTTAGCCAACGAATCATTTACCGGATATGTGGTTTTATTTTTTTGGTTTCAATTATGTATTTTTTTATTTTAATGAAATTTAAATTTAATTATATCTTTCTTTATTTAAATTAAAAAAAAATCAAGGTACTTTGCAGTGTAAGGGTAGGACGCCACCCATACTTTGTAGTGTAAGGGTAGGACGTTCACGATGGCCGCCGCATAAAACCAAATTCTAGTGATTGTAATTGAACACCAATGAGGAATTAATTAAGATTGAAAGACGATGCTTTGAACCGGATGAGTGCTAATGAGCAGTGGCGGATCCAGGATTTTTTTCAACTGGGTTCACTTTTTAGGTTCTCAAATTTCGTTCAACTTGACGTTATAATTTCCGGGTCGGGTCGGGCTTTATCACTAAAGATTTCTATCTTATTATCTATCTTCGTCTCTAAAGAAACACATTTCTCTAAAGTGATTTGTAATAAATTTGTACAAAACGAATTTGAGTCTAAACGGGTCAGGTCGGGTAGGGCTTTTTCAGTAAAATCACTTTTAAATCAGCAGTAAGACTTAAGTGAAATTACACAAGGAAGAAAGAAATTACAAGACAAAACCATAAGCAATATGTTCAGATATATCTCCTAACTATTGCTCAATCTAAAATAATTTACAAATAAATGCTCTGCTGGCAACTTATTCTTACTTTTAACTAGAACTAAATCGATAGGCATAACGTTTTTCCTTGTCTGCACTTTTATGGTTTCCAAAGACAAAAAGAGTATTAATTGTGCCTCATACGGGATTCAAACCCGGGTGTCTTGGGAAGAATAACGCAGACATAACCAGTGGAGTACAAAGGCTTCTTTGTTTATGGGTTGCTTTTATATTTTACTTATGGGTTCCTTTTCAGTTTGTTATGTATATTTACACTAAAAATTAAAAACCGAATGGGTTCCTGGGAACCCGTTCTTTGTTAATAGGTCCGCCCCTGCTAATGAGGAATTCAATTATGATGCATTTAGATTTTTTTCTCGTCAATTTTGTTGTTGAAATCTTTAATGCTTGAAATCCATTTCATTGATGGCCAATGAACTAATAAAGCTCACGTGTTCAGATTTTTCTTGTCAGTTTTCTTTGTTTGCATGTTTGTGTTTACAATTGTTGAAATCACTTTCTTTTCTAACATTTGTTTTGGTTGACGATTGTTGTGGGTTGTGCTAAGCTCCGACAAAATTGAAGAAGAAACTTGGGTAAAGAAGAACGTGAAATATTTTTTTATAAGTAGAAAAGCAATTTGTAAATTCGAGTAAGTTGATTAAGGGTAAAATTATAACTTAAAGGTTAAGAATATATGTAATAAGTGATTTTAGTAGGAGGATATATGTAATTGATCCTATTATATGAAATTGACTGGTTCATCAAGATCGAGATATACACGATTCTGTTTATGGTTTGTAAATCTGAATATAACGGTTCAAATAACCATATGAACTTAAAACTGATGGGGTAAATCGAACCAGAATTATAGCTACACCATATTGCTTTTTATTAACTGTTACATCTTGAGAGAGATGCTAGCTTAGCATGCTACATATTCATAATACCGTTCTTGTAATGCAATAAGAAAAATATATATTTAGAGTTCTGAAATGAACCCAAACATATATATATATATATATATATATATATATATATGGGGAAGGATCCACTAAAAAGTGGATTTTGCCTAAGTAGTCTAAAAAAGATTGTGATGATGACATGTGGCACTATTAACAAGTAGGAATGAAGGGCATTTTGGTCCTTATAAAGAGAAGTTAAAATGACATGTGACACTTCTTTTGTTTTTTAAAAATACAACAAAAAAAATCTAGCACAAAAAAATCTAGCACAAAAAATCTAGTACAAAAAAATCTAGCACAAAAAATATAGTACAAAAAAATATAGAACAAAAAATGTAGTACAAAAAAAATAGCACAAAAAAATCTAGTACAAAAAAATATAGCACGAAAAAATTCCGCAAAAAAATGTAGTACAAAAAAATCTAGCACAAAAAATTTAAGACAAAAAAATTCAGCACAAAAAAATTAGCACAAAAATATAGTACAAAAATCCAGCACAAAAAAATATTATACAACATAGAAATACAACACATTTTAGTGGTTTTTTAGTCTTCATATTTTATATAGCAATATGGTACTCAAATTAAAGATAAAAAGACGCTTGATTTTATGGTGAAATTTTTATGAAAAAATAATATCGTATAAAAAAGTTATGAACGTTTAAAAAATTGGGGTGAAATATGCATGTGTCTTGCATGTGGAGAGAGAAAGTCTATAAATATGTTTTTCCCAAGATACCCTTGCACTCATCCTTTCTTCTACACTTTCAACTTAACCATTGATTTGATAAATGAATGGTTAAGATTCCTTCTCATCCTACTCAGGGAAAATTAGCTTTTTATTTGATCTTACCCCATATATATATATATATATATATATATATATATATATATCTAGGAGAAGGATCCGTTAGAAACCACCTTTTTATTGCGAGAACCAGTATGAACACAAACAGTAATACCTAAAAATTCTAAAAAAACCCAAAAAAATTTTTTACTATTTTTTTTTTTTTGTAAAAATCACTATATTTCGTTAATAAAAAAAATTCAAAAATAAAAAATAAAAAAATTTCGAGTAACAGTTATCAATGCACATGTGCATATGTATCATTTTTTTGACAAAAAAATTTTTTGAGTGCTTTTTTTATTTTTTTTAGATTTTATTTTGTGTTTACATTGATTCTCGCGGTTCTCGCAATAATGGTGGTTCTCAAATGAACCTTACCCTATATATATATATATATATATATAGGTGAGGATTTAATTAAAAACCACTAATTATTGTGAAAACTTGAAAATTAACTAAAAAATTTTACAAATTTTTGCTACTTTTTATATATATAAAAAAAACTTTTATTCAAAAAAAAAAAAAAAACTTGTACTGCACATGTGCATTATATAAAAAGTAGTGAAAATTTATAAAAAAAAATTGTAAATTTTTTTTGTATGTTTTTTTAAGTTTTTTTAGTTAGTTTTCAAGTTTTCACAATAACAAGAGTTTTCGTTTGAACCCTCCCATATATATATATATATATAGGGTCAGGATTTAGAGAAAACGATGAAAAGTGTGAGAACGGTGAGAACGCTTATGGATCGTCCGATCAAAACAATCTATGGACTAGATTGGCGCGGTGGCGTTTTCGTAAATAACACGAATTCTATTGAGTTGACGCGCTTCATTAAGGGTAAAAAGGTCTTTACACTTCTATATCAAAACGCCAAAGTAATGAATAAAACGCCATTACTTGCCAAAACGCATCCATATATAATCAAAACATTCTCATACATAAGAACACACCTCCCCCAACCTGAAAAAACCATATTTTCTACTATATACCATTCATCTTACAACGCCAAAATTTCCAAAACATCAAACACACCTACTAAAAAAAACGTCATATTTTACTATATACCAATCATCTTAGAAAACGCCAAAACTCTCAAATATAAAAAATTTCCAAAAAATGGACGTTTCTTTCAGATACACTATTTTCTCAGTAAAACGCCAAAAATCGTTTCTTGTATATTCAATATTGTTCTACGCGAAGTTTCGCAGAATGCATTCTTTCCTGAGGTGCCGTGACTCAAATAACATTTTGCTGAATGAGATGGACAAAACTTCAAGAAAAAGATACTGGTGTCAGACTTATGTCATTTTTGTGTTTTGTTATTGATGAATATTATAATGGTATGAATAGACGAATGACACTGATGAGTGTTTTGAAGATACATATTCAAACAAAAAACTCATGTCATATTGTCTTTCCAAACGGCCACAAAAACACAAGCATGACAAAGCCAAACCACCAGTGAACATGTTTCAAAGAAGAAAGAGACTGATGACAGTGAAGATTTGGAAGATGAATTGTTTCTATTTTCAGTTTTTTAATTTTCCTTTTCTGTTGTTCGTTATGTATTTTTCGACTAAGAATAAAAAAGTTTAATAAAGAGCCAAAAAGTCATAAAGATTGGGAAACGCCATAATGTAGTAAAACGCCATAATGCAGTAAAACGCCAAAAACTCCCAACCTATAATAAAAGTAATTTGGAGAAGTATTATTAAAAGCTAAAAATGAAAAAAAAAACGCCAAAAACTACTTAAAGCCATAAAAAAACGCCAAACTTGGAAGATGGAATGTCTACGACCATAAAAACTCATAAAAAGCTGAACAAAAAGCGTAAAAAATAAACACAGTAACTGAAAAGACGGCTACTTTATTAATATCATTTATTATAAATAAAAATCCCGCCTAAATTACGCGCCAAAAACATCCGATAAGGGAGACGTCTCTGCACAATCAACTGATCACACACCAAAAATAAACGTCATCTTTCCAAGAAACCATTCACTTTAAAACGCCAAAAAAGATAATTAAAAAAGCCACAGATGCGGAACCTCATTTCTTCTATATTGAGTATTGTTCTGAATGAAGTTTCACTGAATGGATTCTACTCTGAGGTGGGTATCTCTATAAGCTTTTGCTGAATGAGATGAACAAATATTCATGAAAAAGAGACTGATGACACTGATATGTCATCATGTCACTTTGTTCTTGATGGATATATTGATGGCATGAAGGGATCAATACATTCGAGCAGGCGATGATCTTCAACATGTCACCAAACAAGTATATATCAAACCACAATAAATGATGCCCAAAAAATAAGCATCTTCTAAAGACGGGAGGTATATAGGAAAATAAGGATCTACACAAGGTATTCAAAACGCCAAAAAGGTTAAAGTAGAAGAGGTTGATGACAGTGAAGATTTGGAAGAGAAATTAGATTATAATTTTTATTTTTATTTATTTTCTATTGTTTGTTATCTAATTCTCTGATTTTATTATCTAATTCTCTACTAACAAAAAAAATTAATATAAAACGCTAAAAACTACAAACACCAAAACGCCTGATAGTGTGAAAACTATGAGAACGGATGCTAGCAAAGCACGTTGTTACTATATAAAAACGCCAAAAAACAATTATTATATTAAATGCCACTACATGGAAAATTGAAGTTTATCTTTTCAAAACGCCATAATTGTCTGTCACATTATAGGCCTGCATCCTACTTAGTTAAAACGCCAAAATGTTTACTATGATCCTGACTAAAAACAATAAAAACGCCGCGTATTTGTTAAACACCAAAAAATGAAAAGGTGATGTGACACGCGTTTAAAAAAAGAATATGAAAGGACAAAAAAGCCCATCCGCCCTTATCTATGTCGAGTGACACGTGTTGGGCCAGGATGCGTTCTCACACTTTTGGGCGTTTTCTCCTGATCCCGTTCCTATATATATATATATATATATATATATATATATATATATGGTGGGGTTCTAGAGTGAACACTAGTGTATTTGTGAATTGAGTGAACAAATCCTGGCAATTGATTTACACTTGTGTATTGATAATTAATTCCTAGCATTAGTTCACTAGTATTCACAATCAAGGAGGTATTTCACAAATGAACCTAACCACACACACACACACACACACACACACATATATATATATATATATAGTGTAAAGATCCTAAAAGAAGTCCATCCTCTATGAGAAACTTTAGAATTCTTCTGGACCACACATTTCCTTAAGCTTTTCGTAATATACATATATATATATTTTAAAACTAGGTTATAACCTGGAAGCTTTCCGGGTAGGAAATTTTAATTTACAATAAATAAAAGTATATAAATAACACTTTTAACCTCTAAAGTATCCTCTTTCCTTTTTCTCCACCACAATTTTTTAATTCGGTTTCTTAAAGTTTTTCTTGTTGTAAAGAGCCATAAAAACATACAAAAGCAATATGAGTATATGTAATATTAGGAGTCTAATCACAAATTATGTGATATTTCTTAATCCTTTAATTAGTAGAGATGTGTAACTTGTTCAACTCAAATAGATATAAAATCGTCAAAGTTCAAATTTCAAAATTGATTAAAAGAAGGTCAAAAAAGCTTTAAAGTTTAAGCTTCAAACTTGAGCAAGAACATCCGTTGCAATATAGAATAGGCATAGTGAAAAAGCCTCCTGCAAAGGTCACTTTGTGTGATAGTCCATCTATGTTGTTTGGCATAACTGTGTGATACACGGGTTGAACAATTTAAGTTGTATAAGACATAAAAATATAATATAAATTAAGAAAAAATAAATTGCATTACATTTAAGAGTTCAAAGCTACATCGCTTTTGCTTACAAAGATTAGTCTTTTTTTAATGGCACAAAAGATTAGTCAAAACAAATTAGTCCCCCCTCCTTTTACTAACTACTACTACAGAAAGAAAAAAAAAGTTTCAAGAAATAGTAGTTTTACAATGTACGGGTGCCTCAGTGATCTATATCTGATGTCTTGATGATTTCCATTTACCATATAGCAAATATAATATTTGGCCACCAAACCGATATTTATCTCATCATCCCGGTTACCAATACTCACTTAACAATAATTATACATAAAAGTTGCCATACCATAGTAGCTAATTCCGAAAATAGGATGTTACAAATCTACCCCAGCTTCTCGAAACCTATTCATAAAAAAGGAGGAAATCAGTTTAATCATCTGAGTTTTCAATCATAATTCCCAACAACAATCTATAAGACTAAACTAAAAATTTAATTATCAGTAACCCAATTTAATTCACATAAAAGGGCTAACAATAATTAATTAACAATACACCCTAACTAATATTAAGATAGAATTCAAAGCCTAACAAATATAATCCCCACAATATATAGAATTATGAAATAAATTAAAATAAAACTCCAACATATATATTCTGGTCAACCCGCAAAATCTTGTAATAATCAAAACCCATGATTCCTTGTTCGGTTATACGATTGATGAATACCTTTTCTTATTAAAATTATGTCCAATTGCAGACACAATACCTGAACATCAGCTAACTGCCTCCCATTACGACTTCCACCAACAATGTATAGCTTTTCATCTATGACAACCACGCCATGCTATAATACAAGATGGAACACAAAAGGTAATATGATATGTGTTTAAGACAACCAACTAATATAACATCACATATAAACAAACGCAGTCCCACTTGAAGTTTCAAAACTTAATGAATAATGGATATCTACAAACCTTATAATGGGTTGTTGGCCATGGCCCAGCTACTGGGAGAGCAACCCGCCGGTCATACTTCAACTCAAAATGCCAATTGGAATCGTCCGAACCCATACCACCTCTTCAAGAGACCAAAAAGTTTTGTTAGTTCGATTGCTGAAAGACAAACTACTTTCATTGAAGACTCTGGATCACACTACGAATTTCCCTCCAAATTAAAGAACCAACACAACCTAGGCTCCTTAAAAAAAGAAAAATGAGTAGTCATACCTTTGAAGAATAATACAGTGAGGTTTATGTCACACCCTGAATATTGCGGAAGCGTGATTATGGTGTGACTTGCTTAATATAATTGCATCCAATCATAACAACATATGCACATATATTAACATCTATCATTTAGCATGCAGTCAAATCAGTGTAATCATGTAATCATGTATCCTTCCTATCCTTCCTAGTCTCCCAGACTAGACCACCTAGTCTCCCAGACTAAACCAACTAGTCCCTCAGACTAAACTAACCAGTCTCTCAGACTACCAACCAGTCTTTCAGACTGAACCACCCAGTCTCTCAGACTGAACCACCCAGTCTCTCAGACTGAACCATAAACATAAACCTTGGAATGTGTTTCTTGTCTTTTGTTTGTAAAAATGTTTGTTTCCTGGATCTGGGCGTTTCGTGTATGCAATGAAAACATGTTGTAAAAATATTTTCGTGAGAGCCCTAATTGTAGTCTAGACTCGAGAAAGAATCCTAGTTCGCTACAATCGAAGCTCTGATACCAAATTGTCACACCCTGAATATTGTGGAAGCGTGATTATGGTGTGACTTGCTTAATATCATTGCATCCAATCATAACAACAACTATATGATAGAAACCATAGATGATCATCCGTTGATTAAGTTTGAAAACATAACAACATTGTATTAAAACATAGACTTCAAATTCAAGTTTTACAAACCATACGAATTGTTTAAGAGTTCATAAGGACTCATCAAAAGACTCTAAATAAAACCAAGATTTGGAAGTGGTGTCTTGTCCAGGATAGGACACCCAAACCAAAGCTCAAGACCATGGAGGACATCTTTTATTCTTAACAACACTTGAAACTTTCGAACGCCCGCCAGATCCACCTTTAATTCCCTGAAATACATGTAGTTTGAAAACATCAACAAAAGTTGAGCGAGTTCACGTGTTTGTTTGTGAGTATGAATAACCTTTGTAATCATTGAAAGTATGTATGTTCGTATGTGAAAATGAACATATCAATTAATGGTTTGCAAGGCCATCAATATGTGTGCAATGGTGTAGGAAGGCTCAATCCTTTGCCTATTTCGTACCGGGCCTCCCGGCTGGAACGACAAAGTCACCACGTGCGGTCAACTCGCGGACCCACGGGTGGGGCTTGCAACACCCAAATAAATCTATCACTCATTCCCCTCGGTCCTTCTAAAGGATTAATGGTCTCAAGATAACGCCTACCCTTTCACATGATCTAACAGTTCATTTCATTTGTAAATCATTTATAATCGTAATCATCTGTAACATGTACTTCACCCCCGAAGTTGTAAAACGAAAACAGTTAAAAGAAAAGGGGGACATAAACTCACAGTCTTGCGTCTTCAGCAATCGTAACTCGAGCTTCTTCGGTGAACACGACTACCTACAACGTACTAATGTCTATTAGACGAACGGGTCGTGCCTTGACTTAGTATTAATGTCCTTGAGTTATGTTTCTTTTGTGTCTTCGATATTATTCCAAGTTACATAATTATTTGTTAAAATAATTAATATTTTAACTTAAATTATATTTATAAATTTTGGAATAATTGTTAAACAATATTATTGTAATAATACTTCCCAAGTATTTATACTTGTATTTCCTTCCCAAGGATGGGGGTATCTTATACATGTGTATTTTTGCCTTGCTTTGGGGTTGTATTTCGGTGTGTATTTATACGAACGAGAATACGTATTTTCTTTGTATTCATTAAGTATCCTTATACTAAATTTCATATTAATTATTCTGGAATATTATCTTTAATAAAGATCCAATATATATTTCCAAAATATATATTATAAGGAACATGACTTAGAAAAATTATTTAAAATTTTTCGTTGGCAAAAATATTTGTATTCTCTTATAAGTTCCAAAGATAATATATTTTCAAGTCCAACTTGGAAAATATACATATATAAATTCATTTTTCCCAAAAATGACATACTTCACATTTATTTAAGAAAGTGTATATTTTTCCCAAAAATATTATATTTCACGTTTGTTTAAGAAAATATATATTTCTTATAAATAATATATCTTCTAAAAATTTCAAGAAAAATATATATTTCATACTTGCCAAAAATAATATATTTTTCTCTTGTCAAAATATGATATATTCTTGTAGTAATTGCAAAAATCATATTTTTACTTCCTTTGTGTCCAAAATATTATTTATCAAAATATTCTTTGTGAATAAATTTTCCGGAATATTTCGTAAGTCCTATATTTCATAGTTCGGTTTCATCAATATTTTGTATAAGTATGTATATTTATTCCTTGGAATTTTGGTAATATTTTGGATGGTAATTCTTGGTATTTTTGTGAGTTATATTATTTCAAGTCCTAAAATAGTATAACTAATACACAAAGTATACAAATAATCACACATATGTGTCTTCTAAATTTATATTTTCTAAATACATATTTAGTCACTTTTATTATAAAAACCAACCTCCAATATTTGTATTTTTAAAACTTCATTTTTAAAGAAGTTAGATGTTTACAACTTTTTGTCACATTTTCTAAAAATGTTTCTTTATGCATTCTTTTTGTTACACAAGTGTTTCTACACTTGTTTAACCACTAAAAATAAGTTTTGTTTATGTAAGAACCAAGATCAAATGAAACTTATATTTTTAACTTGGTTTCTTTGAAAAACCAATCATAAATCTTTAGATCTATATGTTTATTAACTCACTTTGATCATTATTTTTCAAGAAAACATTATGTTCCTTCAAGTTCATGCTTTATGTGTGGATGATCCATCATGCTACAACAATTTCTATTTTTACATCTTGCTAGATTATGTTTTTAATCATGATCTAGCAAGATCTTATGATGATCAACATCATTTTTACAAACAATAAATGATCAACAAGCATAACAACTCATTTTCATCAAGATTACTTCATTAAACAAGCTTATATTCATGTTTCATGCGTATGATCTTTAGTGTTCTTCAAGTTTTTGATAATGATACTTCTTTAACCACTTAAAATAGAAGTAATATAGAGTGTACAAGGTTCTTACCACTAGCTCAAGGCTAGGGATGATTCAAGTGAAGAAATGATGTGGATAAAAGCAAACAAGAGAGGTCCTTCCATTTCCACAAGCTCCAAGCTTCTTTGTATGATCTCTAACACCCTTCTATATATGTAGATTGTATGAAGATGGATGAATGAAGGTGATTGTGTGGGGGATGAGGTTCGGCCGAGAGCATGGGAGGAGGAGGAGGAGGGAGGATATGCGTGTGTTTAAGTGTGTGAAGTAATGAGCTCAAGATCTTCAAGGTTTACTTATAAACCATTTTAACCAAATAACTCTTGTGTAATATGTCTTAGAAAGCACAAACATGATCCAATTTAATATGAAAACAAATCCCCTTGTGGGACCCTTGTTGGAGCCAAAAATAGGTGGGGGGGGGTCTAGCATAGGTTCTAACTTGATTAGTTAGTTTAAGGTTAAAAATCAAGTATTAGTTACATGCTTTAGTTAGTAGATATTTTGTATGGGGTGTTATGATGTTCGGGGACCATAACTAGCTTGGTAATGTTAAAACAGTGCTTCTAGTGTAAATTTGATGTTTCGGGTAGTGTCCGGTTGTTAGGTTAGATATTGGTTCGTTAAAGTGCTAAACTATACAATTTAGTGTTCTTTATGTACCCTTTTGTGACACTTTTGATTCCTGACACTTAGGAAAGCATTCAGGACCATTTAAACATATTTCTGCATGAAATTAGATTGTTAAAATGCTAATTTATGCTGAATTCAACACTTTGGGTGAGTTTTAGGCACTTTCCGACACTTAAACTATCACTTAGAAAGGCAGTTTTGGGATCCTTACTTCCTTACACACTATACTAGTGTAGTACTTAGTTTCTGGCTCATACTAGGTCTCAAAACACTGCCTGTCTATGTGTTGAGTTCTGTAAGCATTTTCCTGATTTATCAGATAACTGTGCTAACTGTACTTAATGCATCATTTGAGGCAATATAGCTTTCATGCAATATTGGTATGACATTTGACAATGTATGATGCACATGTTTGGGTATGGCAGTAATCAGAATGCAGTTAATTGTAAATTCAACACAGTCATTAAGCACTAATCATGATTAATTAATTGTACGGATACTTGGATTTTTTACAGTTGTCACAGTTTATGTCTAGTTGAACTCTTGAAAGATATTAATAGCGCCCTGCAAAAGCAAGTTAGTCGGAAAAAAATTAATCCAATGGAGGTCCAAACAAATACTCTTATTGGAAAAACATAATATATGAGCAACAAACATCAAAAGTGATGTTTTTGCTTCAAATTCTCTATACAATATTCATTTAATTTATTATGTCCGTCCACCATTGGCTTCTGTAGACGAACTCGCGCATTTATAAACCAGTTTGAAGCTTGTTTCATTCGACTTATAAAGATTTTCAATATGATTAGTGATCTATGCAGGAGCACCGATTAGCTTCTTCAAATCCTACCTATTAAAATTAAAAAAAGGTTATTTTATAATACAAAAAGAATAAATACACCTAATTAGAACTCCATTAATGTAATACTTACATACCTAAGTCCGAACTTCATGTCAAAAGGTCGGAACAACTGTATAAAATCCTAATATATTATAGATGTCATTGGTATACAATTTTGAGACTTTAGTCCATATGTTATAGCAAGTCCCAAAAGGTTTATAAACCAAATGAAAAATGGGTTTATTGTTTTCCACAAAAGATTCTATAACTGAACACCCCTTTTTCTATTTGCTTTATTTTGATGATTAGTTTGGCCTTGCCCTTTGACAACAATTGAACAGAGGCTGACACAAAACATGTTAAATTGTTGAGGCCCTTATAGGCGTATATATACAAAACAACTTAATATTTAAGGGGAACTTCTTATTGTATTAGATCAAAAATCCTTTTTTCTATCAACATAAACAAAGATTTATTTGAGGCCTTATTTAATATTAAAACTAAAGCTCAACCAAATCTAACATAACTATTTCATAATTAAGAAAAGCTAGGTAATAGCTATTGTTAACCATACATAAAAGAAAGGCACTGAAACATATTGTTGGCAGTTTTGCACAATCACAAGATCCATTTATTATGTCAGCTGCTTGAGTTAGTTCTGGAACTTCTTTTGTGTTTGAGTTTCGTTAGATATTTTTGATGGAGTGCCACTTGGATCCTTACTTTGCAGTAGCATAGAACTACTCTGAAATGCAAAGGAAGACAAATCAAATGAATTCAAACAACAAATTATAAAGCCCAGAGCCGAAGCATAACCCAAGAGGTGGCAATTTCACTCCATCCCACTTCTCCTTTTGCCTACCATGATCCTCACGTATCCCATGCCACCAATCTCCCCATTCTTCTCCAAAAGCACATATCTCAGACGCCGCACTTGTTCTGCGTAAAAAACATGGAATAACTTTAGTAGTAATGATTCCTCATAAAAAATTAACAATTTATCTCTTCCGAATTACATTTGAAGCAATTTTATATGTTCTCTAACATCATTACTAATTAAACACTGTTACATATTATGAAAGGAAACAAAATAGTATTCTCTATAATAATACAGACCTGCTATTTCGACATTTTCTGTTACAAAATCATCTATTACAATGAGGTTTACTTCATCGCTTGTGTAAAACAGAGTACAGATGATAAAGAATCAAGTGAGGGTTCCAAGATCGGAGATAATGTGATATGTAGTTGTTTTGGTCAAAAATCACACAAGGATAATGTTAGGGATTGATTTTACAGCTTATGGATCACGGATCCTCAAATGCAGCTTGGATCACGGATTCTCAGTTCAGTTTGAATTAAGGATCCTCAGAAGATGTTGTAGGACTAAGGATCCAGGATCCTCATTATTATCCTAACACTAACAATTGTATCCATCATTTTTAAACTTGTTTCGCATGTGTATTCGAATAGGACTTGGTCCAACCGAGATTCTAGGGATTACTTGGTGATTCTGCACGTGCATGAGCTCTTCGACCGTTATGGTGATCGTGGGGGACTTGCATCATTTGCTGATAGTTAGTTAGGCTAGATATTTCTATTTTTAATGGGGATACAAGCTTGATTTAGACATTATTATTAGCAACACAACCGCACTACACTTGAGCTCTAAAGAACTCTCTGCGATTACACACTTTTGCACACTAGTGATCCTTGTACCAAGCTTATTATCATCCCAATTTGTAAACTTTGTTTGTTTAATATAGTTGGTGATCAGTAGTTTCCATCACCCAAGGTTTTTTATGCCGGAGATCATTCATTGATCAAGGGCTTTTTCCTCGTATAAATCCTTGTGTTCACCACTCATTTCATTCATTCATTGTCTACATATTTGATCATTTAACTAAGCATCATACCTCACAAAATCAGATTTGGTTGCATTATCCTTGTGTGATTTTTGACTAAAACAGTTTGGCTCCCACCGTGGGGCAATCGGTGCTTCATTCTTGAAAAATTCTGTTCATTTCATCCATTTCTATTCATAACCTTCAATCACATGGCTTCTCAAGCGAAGAACACTTCAAGCTCCATGCCGGCGATCACCTCTTCACAGGGCATTCCACCTTTGCCTCCTGCTCCTTCTGGACCCTAGAAGAATGCTGAGAATGCTGCGAAGAAGCCAACCCCCGTTTTCTCAAAAGCAACCACTGTTGTTTCTTCTAGTCCTACTAACAATGATCTTTATTATTTGATTTTGCAGATGAAGGATTACATGCAACAACATGACAGAACTAATGACAGGATCCTTCGAGAAATTGATGAGATCAAGAAATTGAAAAGATCAGCGGAGGATCACTCTCCATTGGTGTCGAGATCACTGAATTTCGACACTCCAGCCACAACTGCCCAGCATTCTACAACATCAGGTGTCCAGCATCAGGGAGGATTATCAAGTAGGCACTATGGATCATCGGCAATGACACAGGCTCAAGGATCCTACTTCCAGCCTTCAGGCTCCTCTCTTCAACCTCAAGGATCCTCCTTCCAGCATCAAGGATCCTTCTCTAGTTAAGGAGGATACATGGGGACAGAGAGAGTTCAAGGACCCTACTCTCAGTATCCAGGATCCTCATCTCAGGTTCAAGGATCCTTATCTCAGGCTCATGGATCCATGGATTATCCTCTGAGACCCCCAGCTTCGGTGTATTAAGGATCCAACATCTTTCAGGATCAAGGATCCTTAAGGAGTGTACAACCCAGAAGTTTAGAGATTCACTTGGGAGACTTCATACCTATGCAAACTATTGCTTCATCTGGTCCCTCGATCATACCAGAGTCACATCAATTTGGATTCACACCTGGAATCCCAGCCTCGAACCAATCAGGAGGTAACATTTTAAACACATCCTATAATACTAACCATGCCTTTATGCAGGAACCAGGGATCAACCAAGCTATGGCTAGAGAATTACAAATACTCAAGGATATGATATCCAGTGTTCCAGGAGTGGTTAAGCCCATTCCTGAAATTCCGGACGGAAGTCACATGATATCTCGTTTTGCACCTCCTATATGTGATGCAGAAATACCAAAGAGATTTCAAACACCAAATATGAAGCTCTACGATGGTACAACTGATCCAGAAGAGCATGTAGCTCAATACAGGGAAAGAATGGAGATCAATCCCATTCCTGAAAGGTTGAAAGAAGCATGTCTATGCAAGGGTTTTGGATCCACACTAACAGGATCAACTCTTAAATGGCTGCTAAGTCTTCCCCTTACTCTATTACTTCATTTGCTAACCTAGTTAATTTGTTTAATAGCCAATTCTCATGCAGTAGGTGATTTGAACGATTAACTAGTGATCAATATAGGATAACACAAGGTCAAAATGAATCACTTAGAGACTATATAACTAAATTCAGTAGAGAATCCTTAGAGATTCCTAATTTGGATATTGCTACTGCTGTAGAAGCTTTTAAAACGGTTTTGCTTAAGGATTCACAATTCTATGATGATCTTGTCATGACCCCTTGCAGGAATCTTGATGAAGTAAGAACCAAGGCCCTTAGATTCATCCGTTTAGAGGATGATAAAAGGATCCAAGAGAGACTGTCAGGATCCTCTAAGCAGGAAAAGCAAGGATCCTATTTCAGGAACAACAAATCCAAATCATACAACAAGTCTGATAATAAAAACATGCATGCAGTGGAGCAAGAAGAGGATGATGAAGATTATCCACCCATTTCTGAATATTGCTTTGCTGTTGACAACAATGAACTAATCCTTTGATGAAGATGATCGTGTGGATGTTCAGGATCCTCATCATGATGGTCTTGTTATTACATTGTTGTAACACCTCGTAAAAACACGTCAAATGATATATCGACACGTGTACTAAACCCTAATAAATAAACGTTGAATTGGAGGGACTAATTTAGCGAAAAATCAAAAACTTTGATTATAGAAGGACTGGGAATGTTAACATGCTTAATATAAGCCTCTGAATAACGTTACACGACAATCACATTCACAAATGAGCAACTTGTTGATCGAGAGTAGCCGTTTGCGTAATTAATTGAAAGTTTGTGCGTCGAAGGGTTAAAAGCGTCAACATGTTAATTCTTACCTCTGAGTGACCTTTTAACAAACCGAGAGCTTCATGATAATTTATTACACTCTCGGAAATGCCTAATATTGACCATTAAGGGCTTTTATGCCTATAAGTGAAGTTATGCGCAACTTTGCAAGTTAGAGGGACTAAAAGTGTCAATATGTTTAATTATACCTCTGAATGACCTTTTTACGAACCTGAAGCATAGTGGGACCAAAAGCGTCAACTATTAAATCTACGCCTTTGGGTGACCATTTAAATATATGCTCGGGAATACTCATTATGAGCCACGGAAGGCTTGGATATCATTAAACTACATTTCGCGTTACTTGTGCGATTAAAGGACTAAAGGCGACAACTTGCGAAACTACGCTTTAGAGGACCTTTTTAATCAAACCGAAGACTTCGCTATGCTCGGTCAAACTCTCGGATGCCTAAGAATGATTACTAGAGGTCTTAGTACCTTGTATTAACACGACATAATGAAATAGAAAATTTTGTGTCGTTTAAGTAAAGTTTGAAAGTTATATAACAAATGAAAGTATGAGGGACTGTTCTTGTCAAACCTTCAAAGGTTGCTTAGGGAACTTAAATACACCTAAAATAGAGGTTATAGGGGCCAGATGTGCTGATTATACAAGTTGGATGCGTGTTGAATGAAGACAGGGACCATTTCAGCAATTCTGCCAAAGATCCGAGTCTGGGCCATCGCTGGCGGGCCGCGTAAGATGATGGACTGGCTTACGCGGGCCGCGACCCATCATCAGTTGCAGATTGTTTTGCTTTGCTTCTGGTTTTCGTCAATTCTGGTTTCCATACACACATATCTCAATCTAGGGGCTTCTCCACTGATTTGTAAAACCAGATTACACTTGTTTTAATCTTGTTATCCCTTCCAACACTTGGCATTCATCCGTGGCTTCCCGAAAACTATATATAGAGGTGAATTTCATTTGTTCAATTCACACCATCTTTCCAAATCTGCTATATCTCTGATTTTAAGAGTATCCTAACCAACTTGGGAACCTCCTTCAGTCCTAAGGACCACTCGTAAGTCTTCCTTTCATGCTTAGTTAAATTGTTTGGCTCTTAAAGCCGAAAAGTCAAGCGTTCGCGATAAACGCTTTGACTTTTAAACGGTCGAGCCATTGTTCGCACCGAACATGGCTATGTGATCGTAATTAGGTAGGTATTAAACCCTCATAAGGGCACCTCCTAATTACCACGTTTGCTTAGTTAATTGTCGGGTCAAAATAATTAAAATAAAAGTCAAACGAGTCGGTTTTTAAATAAAATTCATAACTAATGATGTAAAGGAAACAAAATCAGTTTTGTCACTTTAATAACTTGGTAAATATTAATTGAACATGTCTAGGCATGTTCAACCCGACAATTCTGAGTTTAGGCTCGGTTCGCAACCGAAAGTCGCAAAAGTTGACTTTTGCTTTTACTTTCAGTTCTGACCCAATTTAGATTAGTTTAGATATGCCTTAGGGTTCCTTTAGGACCATGTTATAGGTTAGTATAACCCTCTGAGGTTATACAACTTGGTTCCATAGAAATCCTAGTTCATTGCATGTTTCCGTTAATTACTTAAAAGTTGACCATTATGCCCTTTTGATATTAAAACGAGATTTTTGAAAATGTGAGAGAACAAAAACCTTTATTAATGATTTATAAGCATGTCCTAAAAATTTGACATCAATTTGTGGTCTAAATTAGGAGTTATGCTCGATATCGTAAATTGAAGTCTTTTTATTAATTAAACGACATTTTTGGCATAGAACCTATTTAAACCCAAATTTTGACACCAAAACTTTTACCCACTGATGTAATATAATATTTAGGGATTTTTGAAGATTTTTGTTGAATTGTAAACTGATCATAACATATGGTTCTTGCATTGACTCGGTAATTGACGGTTATGCCCTTTTTGCTAGTAAAATGAGTTTTACACATCCTTTACGCATCAAACCTTTTTCTACTGATTTTATATATTAAATAAGTTATTTTAAACTATAAAGGCTGTTCAAAATCTCAGATTTCCTTATTTAACCCGAATATCGTCAAAAACCGACTTTCTATGCGATTTAGGCGCGTAGTGTGGTTTAAAACCATACTTGGCACCTAAAGATGTTATAAATAAATTCTTATACTTTAACAGTAAGAAAAAGTTTTGAACTCAGATTTCCAAATTTGACCTTTAAAGCTTATGTGAAATGACCAAAATGCCCCTACGGTGCATAGTTTGGCCATAAATGATATATTTCACATATATACAATATCTTACTGATATAACCTACTAAAATAAATATTTTTATTAATTAGTTTAGACCAGAACCTCAGATTATTATTTAACCTCTTTTATAATTTAAAAAATGACCAAAATACCCCTAAGGGGCATAAATTGGTTTTAAATCTGTTTTGGGCATAATGGAAGGTATCCTACTGATATCACAACATAATTAAGGCATATTAACTTGTGAAACCTGTATATGACTCTTTTGGTTACCCGTTATGCATTATTCACGTTCGGTGCGGTTTATGTAACTAGTTTGCATAAATTGACCAAAACGGGTCAAACCTTATCATTTTTGCTTCGAAATCCAGAATGTTTTTAGTTTACCCATATTATACAAGTATTCATACTTGTCGGGTCTAAATCACATTCTAATACGGTCTTCGCTTAATCTTGCGTTTTGAACCGTAAACCTTTCCTTAAAACTAACCGGTCTAAGTTACAACTTAAATAAGACCCGTTAGGAATCTAATAGTTTAATAAAACCTTCGTTCCAGATTGAGAGCCCCAGTAGAGGTACTTGTGCTTGATGATTAGAATATACGGCTGAGTATAAATTGCATTTTAAACTCAGGTAAATACTTTTAACTTATTTTCCGTTATACGGGCTTGGGATACGGTATTATAATAATACCGCTTGGTCGGGTGTGTAGTTATTTAAATCGGATTGTGATTAATATATTTACATAACCCGTTTTAATCTGTTTTGTTTGGTGCAATGCCTTTGGGGGGTTAATGACCATGTCCTGGATATCCTCGGCTCATTCATTGAAATGGCCACGACTTGTGGTGTGTCAGTTAATCTTGTCCGGCTCTTCTAACCGGCCCTGACGGACGACAAACATATAAAACTGTATACAAGATTATTTTATAATAATTGTCCCAAGTTATAAAAGATTATTTGTGCCTTGTGCATTTAAATCAATTTTCATAAATATTTTCAAAAGAGTCGGTTAATTGTATTTACCAGTGTAAACTAACCTATTTCCCAAAAAGGTTAAGTGACAGGTACTGTACGTAAGTTGGCTGGGAGCTCAGGGCGTTAATAAGGAATCTTGCAAGTTCTAAACGCCTAAAGTCTGTTGAACAGTGTTTATATTTCTGTTTTAAGATCCTCATGTGGATCCATATACAACCGTTGTGTAATATTTTATTATACTTTCGAATCGGTTTGTATTATTATTATTTTAGGCTTCCGCTGTGCATTGAACTGTGATTATTTGACTATGATGATATCAACTACGTCACGATACTCCCCTCTGGGCCCACCGGTAATGCGTGGAAATATCGGGGTGTGACAGGTTGGTATCAGAGCCAACATTGAGTGAATTAAACACTAGCCTTTTGTGTTTAATCTCAATGACACAGTAGCACATTCCTTAACTTCCGAGTCTAGACATGAAACTAGGAATGATCTCATCCCTGTTATATGTATACATTGTTTTCGATTTTATGCGTTTTGATTACTGTCGCCAAGCAGAGAAGCCGTTAATGGAAATTCTCCACGTCCGAAGCCAAGAGATGTCAAGCTTCATACCACGGATTAAATAAGCGCGCAACCGGTTGAAGGGAAAGACCTTTATGGACCTATTCCCAATACCAAACTTATTTAAACCCTTATCCAAACTGCGGAGTCCATACCAGAAGGTCCCTGAGTCTCCCATATTGAAGATGATACATGCTGATGTTATTAGACCCTATTTCTTACCTTCGATTTTTCAAATTTCAAACTTAGACTATACTAGTCAAAACCTAATCCGTGATCCATGTCATTCCTTTAATCATTGAATCCTTGGATTCTACTTCTGCAATGGATCCTGAATTGAAATATTACTTATTCACTAAAATCTTCAGAGTCGCTACCCCGTAAGATAGATAAAGATGAAGAAACAATCAGAATAAAGAAAGGAAGACATTAGAAGACCCTCCTTCCATCATACTTCTTTTTATTTAAGTCCCTGTTTGGGCATTTGATTATTGTAGTCCTTTGTGGACATATTATTACATCATAGTCCTTGTAGACTTACCTCTTTTGATAAAACTCCATAAATATATACGTCTATCTACTAAAAATCCCTTTGAGGACATTATATTCAATAATAGTCCCTTCGAGGACAATCTACTTTACAATAGTCTTTTCATAATCATATCATTTCATTAAAAATCTTTTTGTTAACATATTATTTCATTAAAGTCCCTTGGTGGACATAATAATTCACTATAGTCCTTCCGAGGACATATCATTTCACTAAAGTCCCCATATTGACATATCTTATAGTCCTTATATGGACTTATATTTTCATTTCAGTCCCTGCGTGGATTAGTATTTCCTCAAAGTCCCTATAAGGACTTATCTTCCTATGTAGTCCATGCGTGGACGTTTGTTTATTATAATTCTAAAATGAACGTATCTTTCGTTTTAAGTCCTTTTATGGACGTATTATTTCATTAAATCCCTATGGGGATATGTTATTTCTAAATAATCTTTCCATGAGCAAGAGATTTCATTATAAGTCCCTTAGTGGACATGATACTTCCTTATGACCCCTTTGTAGACCTGATATTTTATTATAGTCCCTTCATGGGTAAACTATTTCAATGTAGTTCCTATGTAGACTTATAATATTTAGTAGTCCTTATACGGACTTATATTTTCTTTCAGTCCTCTGTGGACAAATACGATACTAAAAGTCCTGTTTAAGGCACTATGGTAAATTTCCTAATGATTTATTGGAAAATTTTGAAAATTTTAAATAGGTATTCATATCGTCCTTTATCAACCATTAGCATAAAGTTTATTCGAACTTTATCGATCAGGTAAATAATTTCAAAAGATTTTCTTAATGGTTTACCCTTGCCAAGTGGCAAGTCCACATTAATTGGCCAAAACTTTCGGTAGTTAAGGGTAATTATTCCTTCTACTATGATAGTTAAGGGAGATACCCGTTCTATCCAGAGGTGGTAAACTATTTTCAAGCCTCTAAACCTATATGATCAATGCGATCATGGTAATATCATGTAACCATTAAGACAAATTAATCCTTGTTAACATCTGAGAACATGTTAACACTCCTGGCAGTGTGACTTGAGAGACCACACCAGCCGTCAAGGTATTTGGACTATGTCCAAGCCTTAAAGCCTATATGATCGAATTTGATCTTGGCAAGTATCATCAATGTGATGATCATAATATAAACATCCGTTAGTGATGAAGTGCCCACGGGCTAAACTTATTGTCCAATAGGGCAACGACAGTTGTGGTCTATGACCCCCGGTCTAAAGATATTGGAGTATGTCCAAGCATAATACTCTATATGATCAATGCGATCATGACTAATATCAACTGATACGATGATCGTATTATTTTATAGGATATTTAAAGTACAGGCTTAGTCCTTCCTAACTTCATAATAAGATTACTAAGATGTACTTTACGACTCGATAGTTATGATTTATGCATAAATTTTCGGTGATTTAGATAACGAAACTAGAGTAATACAATAAACACATGGTGGATACGCCGCATGTACTTCCTATATATAAGTGTGTTTATTATATTACCCTTCGTGGCGTTATCCCGAATCACCAGTAGGACTTATGTCGCCTACGAGTTATATACTATACTGTCCATTAGAGACATTGTCAAGAGTGGCCGTTATGGTTCATCGTCAAAGGTGATGGGCAATGCCCAAGCCTTATAGTCTATAAGATCAATAAGATCATGACTAATATACTCAATTGCAATAATTGTATATATATACATATATGTATATATGTAAACATCCATTAGTGATGTCCTATGATTTGCCTAGGTGCCAAAATGAATCGTCTTTCAAGACGATGACAGTTGTAGTCCTTGACTCCCTGTCCAACGGTGAAGAACTAAGTTCAAATCTTAAAGCCCCTGATCTAATACGATTGCGGCTTATAAATTAATGTCCTCCATGACAGGCTTTTGTTGCCATATCTTATAATGTCCCTTGCGACTAAGCCTTCGTGCCATATGATTATTATGTCCTTCCTGACGGACTCATATTTCATATTTAAAAGTCATTGTGGCAAGCCTCGAGCCATCAAAAATCGTCAGTATATCAAAGACAGTTGTGACATTGTGATCCCCTATCCAAAAGGAAATGGACTCGGTCCAAACTCTAAAGGCCATAGATGGTCCTTTTTTGACCTAGGCTGAATGTGATTGATGTACATACAAACAACATTCATTAGGAATATTCATACCCTATCAGCTTATATGGTTTAAAAATACCATGGCTAATGTATGTTAGGTCGTCAGGGTGATGACTCGCTATAGTAATGCAATTAAACAATTGTTTAATTTTGGTGTTTTGTGCCAAGCTATAAGTATGGCAAATTTGAATAAGACAAATAACAGTCGCGATATTGATGATGCGATAAATGCTAATGATACAACAAATGTGAACCTCAAGGTTAATGGAGTTAATCTCCAAGCTGTGATTGACGCAGCTATTAGAAAGGCTATGAGAAAGGTCATGAAAAGGTTCGAAAAGCTGAATGCTACTTGCTCTAAATCATATTTCCCTGCTCATGAGAAGAGTTTTGCTCACACATCGAATGCAAAGGATAAACCAAATAAGATGACATATAGTGAGGATCACCGTTCCTCTAAAGGATGTACTTAAAAGTACTTTATCTCTTGCAAGTCAAGAGACTTCAATGGCAAAAAGGGAGCCATTGATATCGTAAAATTGTTGGATGAAATGGAAACCATTATGGACATCAGCGGTTGTGCTGAGAAAGACATTGTGAAATATATATCACAGTCATTCAAGGGCAGTGCCCCTAATTGGTGGAAGACTTTAATGAAGTTGCAGGAAGAATACTCTTACACAATTTGGGATGGTCCAAGTTCATGGACTAATCAGAAAAACCGATTGACTGCGACACTGAATGGAAAAGGTGGAATACGAATTTTCTGACTCTCACCATGAAAGATCTTGGTTGTCGACATAATGTTACAAACTTTAGTTTATTATCTGAGATAGTGCCCTATTCAGTTAACCCAAAAATCTAAGCTTAATACAATAATTATTGGTGGTTTAGCATCGGTAATAAGAGGGCACATTAAGGTTTCAAAGCCTGCTTCTTATAAATCCATTATGGATCTATCTCAGCTACTCACGTTATATAGATTAAGAAATAAACCAGTCAAAGCTGAGACTGCCCTAAAGTTGTCAAAGATTTTACAGCTAAGTATAGAAGGATTAAGAATGGAGGCACCTAAACCCTCCTGATGAATGTTAGAGGCAATTCACATTAATAATGACACCAGATAAATCCCTTATTGTGATTTTATTGCTAAGAGTTACGTTTGGATTCAGATGCTACTGAGTCTCTCATAAGACCATAAGCTTAGCAAACTTTTAGAATTTTTCCCGTAAGAACCCCATATATTAAGTGTAAGGTAAAACTTACAGAAGAAATCATAAGAACCATTTCTTCTTTTCCTGTCAGAAATCTTCATTCGTAAAATTCTAGAGTACTCTTTCTCCAGACGGAGTACATCAATATATGTTATTTTATTTTATTATCTCATTGATTTCTATCAACTGTGAATACCAGACTGTATGATAAAAGCGCCATATGAGGATTGGTGTATCTTAATGTGTTCCATAGATTGCTTCCATGCTTGATCAGTATGGAGGTTTAATGCATGGAACCACTGAGATATCCCAATGGTCATATTGTACTAAAGTCAGCTAATGGTATTCAAAGAAGATATCCAGAATAGAAATGTCCATGTAAGTATCCCTAATTAGGGTATCCATGCTTCGTAAAGAAAATGTGTCATTTATCCGACACCGGCAAAGATAGATGAACCGGAGCTTGAGATTTGGAATATCTCTGTAATCTCCGTGTGTCTTGATTATTTTTCTCCAAAGAAGTACCCTGTTTACCTCCTGAGACAAGTAGAGTTAAGAATAATACCTCGCTTAGAGTTGCATCTATTGGAAAGCCCATAACGGTTAGTACCAACGGAATGGAATAACTAAGAGTCAATCAGAAAAGCTTTTAGAGAAGATTTCATAAAAGCCTAAATCAAAATTCTGGAAGCTCCGGTACTTTTAATTAAGAAAGATGGTTCATTCTGCTATGCATTGATTACCGCAACCCTATTTAGGCAACAATTAAGAATCGCCATCAACTGCCCAGGATTATCAAATTGTTCGACTAACTGTGAGGTTAGCTATTCCTTGAAATTGGTTTAAGCAATAGTTGGAATAACCATCTCACCTTAAATAAGCTTTTCTATAACTAATAGTTGTTATTTAAGTATCAAGGCTGCTCCTTGGAGACCTTGTATAGATGGAATGTCGAACGTCCGTTTGATGGACAAAAGATTGGTAAGTCCAATTATCAGAATCTGAAGCTACCCTGAAGACAATGGATAAGATTATCCAGATTTATGATCATCTGGAAGCTGCCAGTAATCAGCGGAATATCAATGATTAATGGAAGTCGCAAAACCCCTTAGGTTTTCAATAAGGAATAAGATTCAACTGAAAGTATCACCCTAGAAGGGGTGATGAATTTTAAGATTAACGGGCTAGTTAAGCTCTAGATATATATATATTGAACAATTCGAGAAAAGCCGAGTATGTCAAGATCGGTAGCCGGTAAGCTGAAACTTGCCTAAGAAGCTGGATGGTAATCACAAGGTGCTCTACACTAGTGATTTAAGGATATGTCTAGCCGTTAAATCAATAGCATTGAAAAGTATAAAGTAATGAAACCCTATGTGTTATTGAGAAACCAGTATCGATTAAGGACTGGAAGGATTAAAAGCTCCAAAAAATAGCATATACCAATGGTAAAGGTTAAACGGGATATGGTTGGGATCCCGAATATATACGAGCAGTCGTATTCACTTTGTAACAAAAGAACTCCTATCTTTTTAGCAAATCTCGGGGTCGAGATTTATTTTAAGGGGGTGAGGATGTAACACCTCGTAAAAACACATCAAATGATATATCGACACGTGTACTAAACCCTAATAAAGTCAACGTTGAATTGGAGGGACTAATTTAGCGAAAAATCAAAAACTTTGATTATTGAAGGACTAGGAATGTTAACATGCTTAATATAAGACTCTGAATAATGTTACACGGTAATCACATTCACAAATGAGCTACTTGTTGATCGAGAGTAGCCATTTGCGTTGATGTGCGTTAGGTGTGATAGGTTTTTAATGTATAATTTAAGCCTTTTAACACTTTTTAGCCAAGTTTTAAATTTATAAAACACGATATGTACTAACACTAAACACACATATGGGCAAGTGCACCCATCGTGAGCATAGTATAGTGTTGGTAAGATACCGATGTCGTCCAAGGACACAAGAGCTTTTAATACCGGTTTATCCTCAACATCTAATCAAATCAAAAAGTTAGAAAAATGTTTTAAACTAGAAAATAAAAACTAACTAAAATGCTGAAAATAAAATAAAAGTAAAAACAGATAGACAAGATGAATCACTTGGATCCGACTCGTGTTTAGTGTAACCTTTGATTATTTCTGCATTTTTACACTTTTCAAGAGATTATCTTAGTTATTGTAGTAGGCCCCTCTTTTGAAGGTGACGTTACCCTCAACCCAGTAGTTTGAGTCAGCCAAGATACAATCCTAAAGGGTTGGATTATTGAAAGATAATTAATTAAGTTATTAATGCATAATGTGGTAGGCCCCTCTTTTGAAGGTGACGTTACCCTCGGCTAAGTAGTCTGAGTCAGCAGGGATACAGTCCTAAGTAGCCGGGTTAAAGTTTTAATAGTAGCTTACATATGAGGGGATCAAAGAGTTTGGACCCCCGCCATCCAATACCGGTGGGTATTGAAGGAGGTCCTACTAAATTTGACCCAGGTCCTTGCAGGATCTATACACTGAACAAAGCAAGACTCTTACCAAACCGTTCCCTTAACCCCCGACCAGGTAGCCAACATATCTCCATATAGACCGTGGAGATATGAATGTTGAAAATCTTTTATTTTATATAGACAGTAAAATAATGCCAAGACACCACAGACAAACGATAAGGAAGAATCACCTTCAACATAAGAAACTAGTTATTAAAGTCCTTAATACATAACAAAATAAAAAGTGCGAAAAGATTAAAAATAAAAAGTATTACACTAGACACTTGTCTTCACCAAGTGATGTAATAGACTTAGGCAAACATGGCCTTTGATTGTCAAGAACTCTTAAGATCAATCTTGGATCCCGAGACTACTCACACACTCTATGATGGATGATGGTGGTGGATGATGGTGTTGTGATGGTGGTGGGTGAAGTGTGAGAGAGGTGGTGTGCCAAGGGATGGTTTGAAAATGAGCCAAGCACCCCTATTTATAGGCTGAACAGAGACTCGGGCACGGCCCCGTGTCCATTGGGCACGGCCCCGTGTCCATCCCCCTTCTCTTTATTCATTAATTGCAGTTTGTCTGCATTAGTTGACCACGCCCCCGTGTCCGCTGGGCACGACCCCGTATGCAGAAGCGTATCTGTGCTATCAAGATTTCTCTAGATTCTGCGAATCTTAGAGTTGACCACGGCCCCGTCTCCGATGGGCACGCCCCCGTGGTGGGTGATAGAAGCTTCTACAGCTTTGTCTTTTCTGTAGACACTTGGTCATGCCCCCGTGCTCACTGAGCACGGGGCATGTTCAGCCTTTTGTCTTCTTGTTTTTGCTTGGGAAGATGCTGTCGGGGGGTTGGGCACGTTTATTCCTTTTCTTGTATTTATGTTAGATTTAGCTGCCTTTTTGCTTCTTTTGTTCATTTGAGCTCATTTAATCCTGAAAATACAAAAGGAAGACAAAAACATGCTTTTTCCAACATTAGTACTAAAAAGGGTTAGTTTTATGCCACATTTGATGTAATTTATATGTTGCATTTTGCACACATCAGCGTAATTAATTGAAAGTTTGCGCGTCGAAGGGTTAAAAGCATCAACATGTTAATTCTTACCTCTGATTGACCTTTTAACAAACTGAGAGATTCATGATAATTGATTACACTCTCGGAAAGGCCTAATATTGACCATTAAGGGCTTTTATGCCTGCAAGTGAAGTTACGCGCAACTTTGCAAGTTAGAGGGACTAAAAGTGTCAATATGTTTAATTATACCTCTGAATGAACTTTTTACGAACCCGAAGCATAGTGATGTTTAGTAATACTCTCGAGAATGCCTAATATGGATTAGATAAGGATTCGATGCTATCAAACGATGATATGCGCAAGTTTGCGCATTTGAGGGACAGAAAGCGTCAACTATTAAATCTACTCCTTTGGGTGACCATTTAAGCAAATGGGAGCATTGTAATATTTAAATATATGCTCGGGAATACTCATTATGAGGCATGGAAGGCTTGGATATCATTAAACTACATTTCGCGTTACTTGTGCGATTAAAGGACTAAAGGCGACAACTTGCGAAACTACGCTTTAGAGGACCTTTTTAATCAAACCGAAGACTTCTCTATGCTCGGTCAAACTCCCGGATGCCTAAGAATGATTACTAGAGGTCTTGGTACCTTGTATTAACACGACATAATGAAATATAAATATTGTGTCGTTTAAGTAAAGTTTGAAAGTTATATAACAAATGAAAGTATGAGGGACTGTTCTTGTCAAACCTTCAAAGGTTGCTTAGGGAACTTAAATACACCTAAAATAGAAGTCATAGGGGCCAGATGTGCTGATTATACAAGTTGGATGCTTGTTGAGTGAAGACAGGGACCATTTCAGCAATTCTGCCAAAGATCCGAGTCTGGGCGATTGCTGGAGGGCCGCGTAAGATGATGGGCCGGCTTACGCGGGCCGCGACCCATCATCAGTTGCAGATTGTTTTGCTTTGCTGCTGGTTTTCGTCAATTCTGGTTTCCATACACACATATCTCAATCTAGGGGCTTGTCCACTGATTTGTAAAACCAGATTACACTTGTTTTAATCTTGTTATCCCTTCCAACACTTGGCATTCATCCGTGGCTTCCCGAAAACTATATATAGAGGTGAATATCATTTGTTCAATTCACACCATCTTTCTAAATCTGCTATATCTCTGATTTTAAGAGGATCCTGACTAGCTTGGGAACCTCCTTCAATCCTAAGGACCACTCGTAAGTGTTCCTTTCGTGCTTAGTTAAATTGTTTGGCTCTTAAAGCCGAAAAGTCAAGCATTCGCGATAAACGCTTTGACTTTTAAACGGTCAAGCCATTGTTCGCACCGAACATGGCTACGTGATCGTAATTAGGTAGGTATTAAACCCTCAAAAGGGCACATCCTAATTACCACGTTTGCTTAGTTAATTGTCGGGTCAAAATAATTAAAATAAAAGTCAAATGGGTCGGTTTTTAAATAAAGTTCATAACTAATGATGTAAAGGCAATAAAACCAGTTTTGTCACTTTAATAACTTGGTAAATATTAATTGAACATGTCTAGGCATGTTCAACCCGACAATTCTGAGTTTAGGCTCGGTTCGCAACCGAAAGTCGCAAAAGTTGACTTTTGCTTTGACTTTCAGTTCTGACCCGATTTAGATTAGTTTAGATATGCCTTAGGGTTCCTTTAGGACCATGTTATAGGTTAGTATAACCCTCTGAGGTTATACAACTTGGTTCCTTAGAAATCCTAATTCATTGCATGTTTCCGTTAATTACTTAAAAGTTAACCATTATGCCCTTTTGATATTAAAACGAGATTTTTGAAAATGTGAGAGGACAAAAACCTTTATTACTGATTCATAAGCATGTCCTAAAAATTTGACATCAGTTTGTGGTCTAAATTAGGAGTTATGCTCGATATCGTAAATTGAAGCCTTTTTATTAATTAAACGACATTTTTGGCATAGAACCTATTTAAACCCAAATTTTGACACCAAACCTTTTACCCACTGATGTAATATAATATTTAGGGATTTTTGAAGATTTTTGTTGAATTGTAAACTGATCATAACATATGGTTCTTGCATTGACTTGGTAATTGACGGTTATGCCATTTTGCTAGTAAAATGAGTTTTACACATCCTTTACGCATCAAACCTTTTTCTACTGATTTTATATATTAAATAAGTTATTTTAAACTGTAAAGGCTGTTTAAAATCTCAAATTTCCTTATGTAACCCGAATATCGTCAAATACCGACTTTTATGCAATTTACCATACTTGGCACCTGATGTGCACAAAATGCAACATATAAATTACATAAATTGTGGCATAAAACTAACCCTTTTTAGTACTAGTGTTGGAAAAAGTATGTTTTTGTCTTCCTTTTGTATTTTCAGGATTAAATGAGCTTAAATGAACAAAAGAAGCAAAAAGGCAGCTAAATCTAACATAAATACAAGAAAAGGAACAAACGTGGCATGCCTGACCTCCCCGACAGCATCTTCCCAAGCAAAACAAGAGAACAGAAGGCTGAACACGCACCATGCTCAATGAGCACGGGGGCGTGCTCAAGTGATTGCATAAAAGACAAAGCTGTAGAAGCTTCTATCACCCACCACGGGGGCGTGCCCTGCGGACACGGGGTCGTGGTCAACTCTAAGATTCGTAGAATCTGGGGAAATTTTGATAGTACAGATATGCTTCTGCACATGGGGGCGTGCCCAACGGACACGGGGGCATGGTCAACTAATGCAGACAAACTGCAATTAATGAAGAAAGAGAAGGAAGGTGGACACGGGGCCGTGCCCAATGGACACAGGGCCGTGCCCAATGGACACGGGGCCGTGCCCGAGTCTCTGTTCAGCCTATAAATAGGGGTGCTTGGCTCATTTGCAAACCATCCCTTGGAACACCACCTCTCTCACACTTCACCCACCACCCACCACCATCACAACACCATCATCCACCACCATCATCCATCGTCCATCGTAGAGTGTGTGAGTCGTCTCGGGATCCAAGATTGATCGTAAGAGTTCTTGACAATCAAAGGCCATGTTTGCCTAAGTCTCTTACATCACTTGGTGAAGACAAGTGTCTAGTGTAATACTTTTTTATTTTTAATCTTTTCGCACTTTTTATTTGGTTATGTATTAATGACTTTAATAACTAGTTTCTTATGTTGAAGGTGATTCTTCCTTATCGTTTGTCCGTGGTGTCTTGGCATTATTTTACTGTCTATATAAAATAAAAGATTTTAACCATTCATATCTCCACGGTCTATATGGAGATATGTTGGCTACCTGGTTGGGGGTTAAGGGAACGGTTTGGTAAGAGTCTTACCTTGTTCAGTGTATAGATCCTGCAAGGACCTGGGTCAAATTTAGTAGGACCTCCTTCAATACCCACCGGTATTGGATGGCGGGGGTCCAAACTCTTTGATCCCCTCATATGTAAGCTACTATTAAAACTTTAACCCGACTACTTAGGACTGTATCCCTGCTGACTCAGACTACTTAGCCGAGGGTAACATCACCTTCAAAAGAGGGGCATACCATAATATGCATTAATAACTTAATTAATTATCTTTCAATAATCCGACCCTTTAGGATTGTATCCTTGCTGACTCAAACTACTGGGTTGAGGGTAACGTCACCTTCAAAAGAAGGGCCTACTACAATAAGTAAGATAATCTCTTAAAAAGTGCAAAAGTGCGGAAATAATCAAAGGTTACACTAAACACGAGTCGGATCCAAGTGATTCATCTTGTCTATCTGTTTTTTATTTTTATTTTTCAGCATTTTAGTTAGTTTTTACAGCAAGTTCAGCACGGGCCGTGCCCGCCCAACACGGCCCCGTGCTGCACAATCTGCAGGAAATGCCCAGTTCAGGTAACTGGACACGGGGCGAGCTCATTGAACACGCCCCCGTGCCCAGGCTTCTGTTTCTTTTTACAAACTTTTGTTACTGGCGATCGGAACACGGGGCCATGCCCGGACACCACGGGGTCGTGTCCAGACGCCCAGTAACATAAAATTTTTCTTTTTCACACCTTTTTACACATTCAATCAACCTAAAAACTTATTTTTTGGACACATTGAGGACAATGTGTAATTTAAGTGGGGGGGGGGGGATGCAAAAACCTTGAATCTTGCAAGTCCTAAATACAAGCCTTACAGAAAACTCTATTGGAACCGCTAATCACCCCAAATTTTTTTCAAAAATTTTTCATTTTCTTTACTTGTCTAGGTTTAATTTGGGAATTTCAAGTTCTAAAAAGGTTATATTTTTACAAATTTACAACCGATAGCGTCGTGATAAAAAGAACCAACATAAGAAAATTATGAAACGGCATGACAAACCTAGTTAAAATTTGATTATATATACTTGATCACATAAAAACCTATTCCCACAAAAAGTGAGTTTTGAGCCTTTATTGAGCATACAAATACATATCTTTAAACTAATTGCTCATTTTTTGTTTCTTGTGTGAATAGCCGCTTGGTTCTTACAACTCTAGAACTTGCCACGACGATACAATCCCGGTCCTTACCAACTTAAACCCGAGTAAGTAAATGATGGAGGCATTAGGACTAACCATTTTTATTTCTACACCATTATTTTTCTTTTTTTTTACCACCTACCCAAAATCCCCCTATTTAACCCCTTTGAGCCTAAACCTTTTCATTTCATAACCCAAAACAAACACCCTTTCACCCACCAAAACCTTTTTATTTTTAACCCTTTTGTTTTAGTAACAAGCTCGGTTTTTCTTATGACTTTCAAAAAAAATGATGACGATGAAGCAAAAGAGACATAAACAAACAAGTTTATCAAAAATAACTTTGTTTGAATAACGGCTTTATCAAAATAAAAATTTTAAAAATAAAAAGTCTTATGAAAACCGACGCTTTTTACGCCTTTCGCCCTTTTACTAACCACTAACCCAACCACCTACCTTTAACCCAAGCCTAACCCTTCACCCAAAAGTCCTCTTGATATTTACAAAGGTATATAGTTAAAAAGGAGGAGGATTGATTGCTTGGCAAGCTTATGGTAGGAGTAAGTTCCATGCCGCTCTCGAGTGATCCACTAAAATACATCTTCGGTCAAGTGTTGAGTGATCCCCGTGAGGTATGTGAACTTGTATATAAGTGGAATTTTAAAAAAGGCATGTTATGCCCTAAAAAGTAATTTATCTTATGGAATGTTTTCAATAAATCATGATGAATAGGATTGTAAATAAATAAAAATAAAACTAAATAAAGAATCTTGGAAATCCCGACACTCTATGACAAGCCCAAAAACCTTCTCTTCTACCCATTCCATTTGGGAGTGTAAAGCCATAAAATAAAGAATTTTGCTTGAGGACAAGCACATATTCAAGTGTGGGGGTATTTGATGTGCACAAAATGCAACATATAAATTACATCAATTGTGGCATAAAACTAACCCTTTTTTAGTACTAATGTTGAAAAAAGTGTGTTTTGTCTTCCTTTTGTATTTTCAGGATTAAATGAGCTCAAATGAACAAAAGAAGCAAAAAGACAGCTAAATCTAACATAAATACAAGAAAAGGAACAAACGTGGCATGCCCGACCTCCCCGACAGCATCTTCCCAAGCAAAGCAAAACAAGAGAACAGAAGGCTGAACACGGCCCGTGCTTAATGAGCACGGGGCGTGCCCAAGTGATTGCAGAAAAGACAAAGCTGTAGAAGCTTCTATCACCGACCATGGGGGTGTGCCCAGCGGACACGGGGCCGTGGTCAACTCTAAAATTCGCAGAATCTGGGGAAATCTTGATAGTACAGATACGCTTCTGCACACGGGGGCGTGCCCAGCGGACATGGGGGCCTGGTCAACTAATGCAGACAAACTGCAATTAATGAAGAAAGAGAAAAAAGGTGGACACGGGGCCGTGCCCAATGGACACGGGGCCATGCCCGAGTCTCTGTTCAGCCTATAAATAGGGGTGCTTGGCTCATTTGCAAACCATCCCTTGGCACACCACCTCTCTCACACTTCACCCACCACCACCCACCACCATCACAACACCATCATCCACCACCATCATCCATCATCCATCATAGAGTGTGTGAGTCGTCTCGGGATCCAAGATTGATCGTAAGAGTTCTTGACAATCAAAGGCCATGTTTGCCTAAGTCTCTTACATCACTTGGTGAAGACAAGTGTCTAGTGTAATACTTTTTATTTTTAATCTTTTCGCACTTTTTATTTGGTTATGTATTAATGACTTTAATAACTAGTTTCTTATGTTGAAGGTGATTCTTCCTTATCGTTTGTCCGTGGTGTCTTGGCATTATTTTACTGTCTATATAAAATAAAAAATTTTCACCATTCATATATCCACGGTCTATATGGAGATATGTTGGCTACCTGGTCGGGGGTTAAGGGAACGGTTTGGTAAGAGTCTTGCCTTGTTCAGTGTATAGATCCTGCAAGGACCTGGGTCAAATTTAGTAGGACCTCCTTCAATACCCACCGGTATTGGATGGCGGGGGTCCAAACTCTTTGATCCCCTCATATGTAAGCTACTATTAATACTTTAACCCGGCTACTTAGGACTGTATCCCTGCTGACTCAGACTACTTAGCCGAGGGTAACGTCACCTTCAAAAGAGCGGCCTATCATAGTATGCATTAATAACTTAATTAATTATCTTTCAATAATCCGACCCTTTAGGATTGTATCCTTGCTGACTCAAACTACTGGGTTGAGGGTAACGTCACCTTCAAAAGAGGGGCCTACTACAATAACTAAGATAATCTCTTAAAAAGTGCAAAAGTGCGGAAATAATCAAAGGTTACACTAAACACGAGTCGGATCCAAGTGATTCATCTTGTCTATCTGTTTTTTATTTTTATTTTATTTTTCAGCATTTTAGTTAGTTTTTATTTTTCTAGTTTAAAAACCTTTTTCTAACTTTTGATTTGATTTGATTAGACGTTGAGGATAAACCGGTACTAAAAGCTTGTGTCCTTGGACGACCTTGGTATCTTGCCAACACTATACTAAGCTCACGATGGGTGCACTTGCCCATATGTGTGTTTGGTGTTAGTAAAATATCGTGTTTTATAAATTTAAAACTTGGCTAACGTGTAAAAAGGGGTTAAAATATACTTAAATATATATCACACCACACGCGCATCACACCTAAAGCTTGTTACCTACTGATGTTATGAAAAAATTATTATACTTTAACAGTAAGAAATAGTTTTAAACTCAGATTTCCAAATTTGAGCTTTAAAGCTTATGTGAAATGAACAAAATGCCCCTACGGTGCATAGTTTGGCCATAAATGATATATTTCACATATATACAATATCCTACTGATATAACATACTAGAATAAATATTTTTACTGATCAGTTTAGAGCAGAACCTCAGATTATTATTTAACCTCTTTTATAATCTTAAAAATGACCAAAATACCCCTACGGGGCTTAAATTGGTTTTAAATCCGTTTTGGGCATAATGGAAGGTATCCTACTGATATCACAACATAATTAAGGCATATTAACTTGTGAAACATGTATATGACTCGTTTGGTTACCCGTTATGCATTATTCGCGTTCGGTACGGTTTATGTAACTAGTTTGCATAAATTGACCAAAACGGGTCAAACCTTATCATTTTTGCTTCGAAATCCAGAATGTTTTTAGTTTACCGATATTATACAAGTCTTCATACTTGTCGGGTCTAAATCACATTCTAATACGGTCTTCGCTTAATCTTGCGTATTGAACCGTAAACTTTTCCTTAAAACTAACTGGTCTACGTTACAACTTAAATAAGACCCGTTAGGAATCTAATAGGTTAATAAAACCTTCGTTCCAGATTGAGAGCCCCAGTAGAGGTACTTGTGCTTGATGATTAGAATATACGGCTGAGTATAAATTGCATTTTAAGCTCAGGTAAATACTTTTAACTTATTTTCCGTTATACGGGCTTGGGATACGGTATTATAATAATACCGCTTGGTCGGGTGTGTAGTTATTTAAATCGGATTGCGATTAATATATTTACATAACCCGTTTTAATCTGTTTTGTTTGGTGCAATGCCTTTAGGGGGTAATGACCATGTCCTGGATATCATCGGCTCATTCATTGAAATGGCATCGACTTAAGCACGGGGTGTAGGCATACACCTGACAGTTGCGTATGTATAAAACGTATCCCACAATAAGGAGTTTTCCTTGTGGGCATTATACTTGTGGTGTGTCAGTTAATCTTGTCCGGCTCTTCTAACCGGCCCTGATGGACGACAAACATATAAAACTGTATACAAGATTATTTTATAATAATTATCCCAAGTTATAAAAGATTATTTGTGCCTTGTGCATTTAAATCAATTTTCATAAAGATTTTCAAAAGAGTCGGTTAATTGTATTTACCAGTGTAAACTGACGTATTTTCCAAAAAGGTTAAGTGACAGGTACTGTACGTAAGTTGGCTGGGAGCTCGGGGCGTTAATAAGGAATCTTGCAAGTTCTAAACGCCTAAAGTCTGTTAAACAGTGTTTATATTTCTGTTTTAAGATCCGCCTGTGGATCCATATACAACCGTTGTGTAATATTTTATTATACTTTCGAATCGGTTTGTATTATTATTATTATTATTTTAGGCTTCCGCTGTGCATTGAACTGTGATTATTTGACTATGATGATATCAACTACGTCACGATACTCCCCACCGGGCCCATCGGTAATACGTGGAAATATCGGGGTGTGATAATTGTTCATCTCTAACCATTTTGTTCGCAGGATTCTCAAAGATGGAGGAAGCTTAGTGAACATCATTCAACTTGACGTCCTCAAGAATATGAACATCCCTGAATCAGAAATTATCCCAAGATCATCGGTTCTTGTAGGATTCAGTGGAGAAACCAAGAACACACTAGGGGACATTAAAGTTCCCATCTACATAGAGAGAGTTAATTCTTTTCAAAAATTTTGCATTATAGATTGCTTATCCTGTTGCAATGTTATCCTTGGCAGGCCGTGGATACATGATATGAAAGTAGTCCCATCTACATATTATCAGTGTGTGAAACTCCCTACTCCATGGGGTGTGGTGAAGATAGAAAGTGACCAACAAGAAGCCAAAAATTGTTACACTTCATCCATGAAGCCAGCCTCAAGACCCAGGGAGCAATAGCAATTAAAGTATCCTCCAAGAGATGTCCTGGAGGCAAGAGAACAGGATGTGAAAGATATCCTAATGGATCCTCAGGATCCTAAATCCAAAGTTTTTATAGGATTGAACAAGATCTAATATCCTTCCTAAAAAGGAGAAAAGCCACCTTTGCCTGGAAGCATGAGGACATGACAGGTATTTCTAAAGATATTATTACTCCTAAACTTGGCATTGACAGGTCATTCAAACCCATACATCAAAAGAGGAGAAAGTTTGCACCTGAAAGGAATGCCATCATCCAGGAGGAAGTAGATAAACTGCTCAAAGCAGGTATGATTAGAGAGGTTAAGTATCCAAGGTGGTTAGCCAATGTGGTTGTTGTTCAAAAGAAAAATGAAAAGTGGAGGGTATGTGTCGACTTTACTAATTTAAATAAGACATGTCCCAAGGATCCTTTCCCATTACCCCACATTGACTCCATGGTGGATGCTACAGCGGGTCATGAATTCTTAACTTTTATGGATGCTTCATCTGGATTCCAACAAATTCAGATGGAACCATCTGATCAAGAGGATACAGCCTTTATGACCCCTACTGGTATCTATTGTTTTATTGCTATGCCATTTGGACTAAGAAATGCAGGTGTTACATACCAAAGGCTAGTTAATATGATGTTTAAAGAACAAATTGGACACACAATGGAAGTCTATATTGATGACATGGTGGTTAAGTCCAAGAGAGCTGAGGATCACCTTAGGGATTTGGAAGAAGCATTTGATATCCTTGATAAATTCAATGTGAAATTGAATCCTTCCAAGTGCCACTTTGGCGTAAAAGCTGGCAAGTTCCTAGGTTATATGGTGACAAAAAGAGGTATAGAGGCAAGTCTAGAGAAAATTAAGGCGATTGTGAACATCAAATCTCCTGCCAATGCCAAGGATGTGCAAAGATTGACGGGAAGGATCGCAGCCTTGAACATGTTCATCTCAAAGTCATCAGAGAAATGCAAGGAATTCTATGACATTCTGGGAAAGAACAAGAAATTTGAATGGACTGAAAAGCATGAAAATGCTCTCAAGGCCCTTAAGGATTACCTATCCTCGGCTCCAGCCTTAATGAAACAGGAAAAGGGGGATATATTATCCTTATACTTGGTAGTTTCTTCTAAGGCAGCAAGTGCAGTCCTTGTAATGGATCATGAAGGTATCCAACATCCTGTGTATTATGTAAGTAAAAGTTTGCTTGATGCTGAATCCAGGTATTCTCGTTTAGAAAAACTTATCCTTGCTTTAATCATGGCATCTACAAAATTACGCCATTTTTTGAAACTCATGTTATTATTGTTAAGACTAACTTTCCAATTAAGAATGTTCTCAGGAAAGCTGAAATGTCAGGAAGGATGGCAAAATGGGCAGTAAAGCTTAGTGCTTATGATATCAGATATGAACCAAGAACTGCCATCAAATCTCAAGCCTTGGCTGACTTTATGGCTGATTTCAGTAGTGATCTACAAAGGGAAGTTGAATTGGAGGTTCAACAGCTTGAAGAGACTAAGGATCCTTGGATACTCTTCACAGATGGGGCTTCAAATATCAAAGGAACTGGACTAGACATACTACTAAAATCGCCACAGGGGGACATAATACCCCACTCAATTGCTTGTGAGTTTCAAACAACTAATAATGAGGCTGAGTATGAAGCCTTAATAGCTGGTTTGCAAATTGCCAAGCATATGACGATCAGGTATCTTGAGGTACATGTAGATTCATTGCTAATTACTAACCACTTTAATGGTTCTTATGCTGTTAAAGGTGAAAGACTAATCAAATATCTAGAGATAGTCAAGAAATTGGCAGACTCTTTTGTTTCTTTTAGTTTGACACAGGTACCCAGGGAAGAAAATGCAGGAGCTGATGCTTTAGCCAACCTTGGATCATCATTGAAGATTCCGGAGGATATAAGGATACCAATTATCCATATCTTAACTCCTGCTATTGAGGATCATACAGCTATGGAAATAGTGGAGGACTCTAACTATACCTAGTGATGATGCACAATCAAGTTCAGGATCCTGGATCCTCCCAATTATGAGATATATACAACATGGATAGATCCCTAATGTAGAGAATCCCAGAGCTTTCAAAGTCAAGGTATCTCAATTTACAATACTAAATAACATGTTATATAAACGATCTCTTGCAGGTCTATATCTAAGGTGCATCGAGGATCCAGACACCCAAGAGGTTCTGAAGGATTTCCATGAAGGAGATTGTGGAAACCACACTGGGGGCAGAGCACTGTTCTCAATGATCCTTAGAACATGATACTATTGGCCTACTATGAAGAAGGATTTTGTGGATTCTGCAAAGAAGTGTGATCGTTGTCAAAGACATCGCAATATCCTTCATCAATCAGCGGAGCTCCTGCATCCTATATCCTCTTCTTGGCCATTTATGAGATGGGGAATGGATATAGTTGGCAAACTTCCCAAAGCACCAGGAGGGAAAGTATTTATGCTTGCTATGGCTAACTACTTTTCTAAGTGGATAGAAGCTGAAGCTTTTGCACAAGTCAGAGAAAAGGAAGTTATATCCTTTATTAAAAGAAACATTATTACCAGATTTGGTATTCCTACTGAAATTGTTTGTGATAATGGATCCCAATTTATTGGGAACAGAACTACTAAATTTTATGACAGTTGGGGGATTAAGATGATAACATCAACACCAGTCCACCCACAAGCTAATGGTCAAGCAGAATCATCTAACAAGATCATCATCAACAACTTGAAGAAGAAACTTGGATCCAAGAAAGGAAAATGGGCAGAAGAGCTACCTTATGTGTTATGGGCTGAAAGAACAACTCCCAAGAATGCTACTGGTCAAACTCCCTTTTCTTTAGTATTTGGAGCTGAATCTGTGATCCCTACAGAAATGGTAGTCCCTACTGCAAGAACAAGCATCCGCGATCCTAAAGGAAATGCTGAAAACTTGTTTCAAGATTTGGATACCATGGAAGAACTCAGGGATTTAGCAAGGATAAGATTGGCTAGTTATCAACAAAGGATGGCTGGAGCTTATAACAAGAATGTCTGGATTAGAAAGTTTCAAGTTGGTGACATGGTGTTGAGGAAAGCATTCCAAAATACCACGAATCCTGCTGATGGCAAGTTAGCACCTAAGTGGGAAGGCCCTTATCTTATTGAAGCTGAGGCAGGAAATGGGGCATACTGTTTATTAACAATGGAAGGTGATTTACTACCAAGAGCTTGGAATGTTGTCCATCTAAAGAGATACTTCATGTAAGGAGGATCTAGGATCCTTGGCCATCTTAATATCTGGTACACATAAAGGATCTGTAGAGGATATATGATCCTTATTCTGGTAATGATTTGATTTTAGTTTACCTAATCCTTTAAATTTATTTGATTACAAGGAGAAGGATCCAGGATCCTTTAACCTTTTTCACTAAGTTATGAGTTTTGCAGAAGTTGGTGCATCTTTGACAAAGGATCAAGTATCCATTGAAGTCTCCTAAGTCTTTGGGTTTATCCCCAGTTTTTTGGGCTTGTCCTCAGTTTAAGGTATCTATTACCTTTTACGAATCAGGTTCTTACACCTTCGCCAATTGCGCACGATTATCCTAGTGAAGTTAAAGGCAATGGGACCAGTACCCGCTTTAGGGGCTGACAATTTCCTTGTACTGGCTGTCTTTAGGATCCTAAGTATAATGGTAGACGTACCATACATCCGTTCCTAAGGTTTCTAACGTTTTCATGTTAGCTAAGGTTTTGGCATTTTCATGTCACTAAGTTTGGATAGTCGCCAGTATGGGCCATACTCCAGTTTACACAAGATCCTTTGGGCTTGTCCCCAGTTTTTTGGGCTTGTCCCTAGTTTTTGGGCTTGTCCCCAGTTTATTGGGCTTGTCCCCAGATTGTTGGGCTTGTCCCCAGATACTAACTCTGTCTTTTACAGATGGCTTAGTCCCAAGTTATGTCTCATTTCAGGTTTCCAAAGCTAAGAAATTAAGGATCCAGTACCCTAACTTTATACAAGGTTTTATCTTTTGATTGTTACGGTTGTGAGTATTAAGGATATAAGATCCTAACTTGGATTCTCTGGTATGGTCCTTATATACTTTAACTTTATTTTGGTTCACAAATTACACCCTTATTCTTTGGCAACATGATATATGATCCTAAAATTATCTCACTTTTCAAACTTTTTGATTAAAGGATATTTGATCCTTGATCATATCCTAAACTTTTTGACATAAACTGATTTTTATACTTTTATCAATAACTTGTAGACTCTTAAATTGTACAATAACAATTGACAAGTAAATGTACGCAAAATGAACAACACCAAGATAGCCAAAAGTTAAGAGTTTTATTTATTTATCATAGTTAACCCTTTAAAGGTTGTCAAAATTGCCTACCCAAACATCTACCAGCAATACGTGGCACGTCCGCTTGGGTAGGTAAAGGGTGTCCATATTCATAAGTTTCGTTGAGTGTAGGAAATAAAAGGCGAGGGGCACCAAAGGCTTCATCCTCCACAAACAGAAGGACCCATCCCTTTGCTACCCCCTATTGTCCAAAGGATCTGTGATCCTTAAAAGTAAAAACTATTGTTCACCATACAGACCATCATTGTTTAAAACATCATAACCAAAATGCTAAAACCATAAAAAATGGGCTCCGGCTGCGTCTAGAAATGTCCATCATCGCCCATTGATGCAACCTACACCTTCGCTGCTTCCACCACCTTTTCACGATCACCCTTGCTTCCAGCTGCCACCCGAGGATCCTTCAAACCACTGCCACTGGCTTCACCAGCTGCTGCCCCCTCAGATTTATCCTTGTCATCCAGCTCAGCCAGCCTCTGCTTCCAAGCGTCCTTGTCCCATTCAGACCTGTCGAAGGCAGGATCCTCAGCCTCCTTAGCCATTTGCAGCTTGATCTTCAACATGGCAATAGTAGCAGAAAGCTTAGCCCCATCCATGAATTCTGCCTTCTCTTTCTGGGCCGTGATCTCAGCCAAGACCAGTTCCTTCTGCAGCATGTTGACCTCTTTTTCAAGTGAGGAGACCTTTTTGTCCTTGGCAAGGAACAGTTGCTGGAAGTCCTGATTTTTCTGCTCGGCTTCTGCCAGATGTTGATCAAGGAGGATTTGAACCTCAGCAAATTTCTGCACAAAGAAAGTTAGCAATCGGGATCACTTATCCTCAGAAAGGAAAGCTCGGACTTAAGGATACAGGATCCTTACCTTGGAGACGTATTCATGAAGCTGGCGTTCTATGTGAGGGAACCCTTCAGTGGGCTCAGTAGTCTTCCTCTTCTTGGCACCCTTGCCCCTAGTGCTCATGCCCTTAGGCTCCGGAACGCTTGGGCTAGCAGCCATCTTTTTTTTTGAGGGAGCGGGAGGATGCAAATTCTTGGATGTCACTCACACTAAACCTGGAAGCAGACATTGAGGATTTTCCAACGCCTACAAGCATAACAAACAGATAAGTATTCATATCCTTATTTTATTAGATATTTTTAAACAAAAATATGGATACTTACTTGACATTGTGTAGGAACCAGAGGATATTTCTTGAGAATCCTTTGCTTTGGCTTGAAATGTTCTTATGGCTGGGTCAAGCTTCCAGAAAGCAGCAATCCTCTCTTTTGTAACAGGAGATTCTTGGATGTTAGAGAATGAGATAGCTGCACAAGAAAAATAAAAAGAAGGATCAGTTATCCTCAGCAAAAGGAAGAATCCTACCATGATCCTGGTCCAAGGATCCCAAATCCTACCCTGGGTGATCCATTTCTTGGGTAGATTTCCATTTAGGATGGAATCCTTTCTTACAAAGAAGAACTGGTTCCTCCAGTTGGAATCGTTCTTGGTGGTTTTCAGAATTGGATGTGCTTGACCAGGTTTGTGCTTAAAAAGAAAACGATGAGAACCATGGCTGATAAGATTATACAACTGACTCAACTCAGATAAGCCTATATCAATCCCTTCCTGTTTAATAATATTTTTAAGTGTGTACAAAACTCTCCACACCATCGGCATGGCTTGGACGTAGCACAAACCAGTGAATATGAAAAAGCTTTGGTTTAGGAAGGGGAAAGGATATGTGAAGCCAATCTGGAAAGGGCTCGCAGGAAGAGTGATCCAGACATCAGAAACGCAATCACTCTTCATGGAAGAGTCAAAGGGTCTAAAAATGGTTCCTTCCTGGAAACAATGACGCAACCGATCAATTTCAGGATCGGTGAAGCGACAAAGTTCCATTGAAGGATTTTTAGTTATTCCCTGACTCTTCGGAGGGCTCTCTTTTTTGGGATCCTTAGCAGTGGAGGATCGGAGATTCATCTTGGCCATGGGTGTTAGGGATAGATTTTCTATACCTAAGGATCACGGATCCTAAAGTACTACCAGGATCACGGATCCTCAATTTAGTTTGAATTAAGGATCCTCAGAAGTCATTGCAGGATCAGGATCCAGGATCCTTATTGTTATTGTCACACCCCCAAAATACCACACGCGGAAAACCCCCGCGAGGCATGTGACATACCAGGATCTTAGCCATCAATCACATTGAACTCATAGTTATATGTAAATAAAACTTTCATTGATTAGTAGTAAGTATTACAACGTTACAATATTTCACAGTTTACAGCGGAAGCATAATTCATTCGTTAAGAGTTTATAACCACATGTAAAAGCCATTTGTGTTGTGTTATGTTTCCATGTATCTCGACCCATGACCACTCCAGCCTCCTAGACAGCAAGTTCCAGTCAATATGCACCTAAAGACCTGCAAGGCATGTAACAACGAATCAACAACAAAGTTGAGCGAGTTCACAGTTGGGTGTTCGTTTTAAGTTGTTTACGAAAACATAGTTTGTCTTTAGTTGGCTTACTTGCCGTGGGGTTTACCCCATAGTTGAAAATATGATTAACCAGTTTACCCTGTTTCCCAAACATATCCATAGTTGGTGGGGGCTTCCCATGTGAATTACCAGTTTACCCTGTTTCCCAAACCTTTTAACGATATTTAGTGGGGGCTTCCCATGTGCCTTACAACACCGTACCATATCGACTACTACGAAAATAAGTTGTGCCCTAAGTCAATGTCTATCAGCATTGACCCTTTGCCTTTAGTCCATTAGTACACGCCCGTTCGAACGACACGGTGTGAGGTTTGTTAAACCTAATAGCGCTATTAACTAATGACCCGCTCGCCATCGGCCTCGGCGATTAAGTCGATATAAAGTGAGGGACTTCATGATAGAGTTTTGTCTAGTAAGTTGTAAGGTTGTTGTCCTACCCAAGGAGGACGAACGTACGTAGTTCTACCCAAGGAGAATACGCAGGATTTATAGTGGCATCCTACCCAAGGAGGATGGCCGTACATATCCTACCCAAGGAGGATATGTAGATTCCGTTTTAGTTTATTCACCCATTCCCAAACCACCGGGAATCCCATGCCTTGTAGAAAGTGTGAACTCACCTTTGGTTTGCTCGGTAAGATTAGTTACTTGTTTATCAGTTGATCTAACATGTCCTATCATGGTTACCGATAACAATCAGTTTCAGGCATACATAATCCGCATGTTACACGTACAGTTAATTCATTAACCCAGTATCATCAAGTAAACACTTATCATCAAGTTACACTAGATTGCCAATCCCATTTATAAACATAATTCAAATGCTAATTCTAGTTTGTAGACTAAACTAGTAACGGCCCAAAACATAATATGCACATACATAGATTACTCACATAGCTCAAAGCCCAGTGTGTAATTGGGTTAACTAAGTAATTCGTTCACCTATAGCCAAGGGGTGCGGACCAATAATCAAGCAGCCCACTTAAGTGTGCGACAGCCCGACCCTGTGCGGCCCACTTAACTAGTGCCACTCGATTAATTTAAAAGCCCATTAAAATGTGCGATTGTTTTACGTGACCATAAGCATGATTTCGGTTCCACAGATTAAGCCAATTAATTATATACAAAGTATAGAAATCAATCCCACAATTCACACAATCAGAACTATCAATTAATTACCATATTTTCTATATGTTGCAAGTCTCAAGTTATATGAGGCCCTAATCATTATTGATAGTTACAACAATAAATTCTATGATCTCCCAAACCCTAGTAACCTCCCAACAATTAACAATTAACTTTCATAATCATCGCCCATATCCCAGTCGATTCAGCCATTGCATGACAACTTTCAACTAATATGAATCATCAGCAACAACAAACACATGGCCTTTAATTTAATCTGATTAAATAAACTAACAAGATTATATTATCAATCCACATACACTCTAATCATCACCCTATGATTAAAAATATCATTATCATTTAAATCCGATCAATCAAAGCAAGTGCAACTTAAGATCCGTACATCACATCAACACATCTATAAGCATGTTATAGCACAAAGTCGTCGATTTAACAAGAACACTAGCACATTATATCTAATCAGTTTATGTTTCAACAAGTGAACCCATGTTTCCTTATCACATATTCATGCAATTTATCATGGTTTGTATTATCTATCAAGTCTCCTAGTAACACCCGAGATCGACCTGATCAACGTTGTAACTTATCCCTACTTACACATAGCCGAGCAAGATTAAGCGAAAGTTAAACAAACACATTCATCCTCTCATACTATAACAGAACATTATTCTAATAACACATTGATCCACAATAATTTGAAACCAAACATATCAAATAATTCGTCCCTTGATCCGCAAATATTCATATCCTCAAATAACCTTGTAATATATATTCTTGAATCATAAAACACCACTAACCTGATCATGAGCTAAAAGGACACAGGATTCGAGGAACGGTGGGGGTTTCGATAAACAGGGGTTGCCGTCAAAGATAAAGAATTAGGGTTGATATATTTAATTATTTGATTGTGCCACGCAATTTATAAAAAGAACACACATACACACAGCCGCACGTGTGTATGCGCTCAAACAAAAGAACCGGCCCATCTTTGGGCTCTTTGGGCTTCGCTCTAGGCTCACTGTTTGGGACCGAGATCCAAAAGCACATAAGTTGAACTATTCTTGACCGCTATAAACAATTAAATATCCCTAGTTCCTCAAGTATGCGAAACCCACAAAGGGTTGGGCTCAAGCGGTTCGGGCCTGACAGCAAGTGTGAGCAGAGGTGGGTGTGTATATGCAGCCCATTACATGAGCGGCCCAACTCAACCATTTGACACTTAAAGTAATCCAACTACATACTCAGATATACTCAAATACGTTTTACATTCACCACATTTATCCTAACTAAGAGCGTTTAAAATTTATCAAAGCACATGATGAGAAATCAAGACCACAAGACTAAATGACACTAACCTTGAAAGTTCGGGTTGTCACAGTTATCCTTACACTAATGGTTGCCTTCGCTATGTTTGAGCTCGTTTTGCAGGAGTATACATTTGGACTTGGTCTTGTCGATATTCTTGGAGAATATGCTCTCAATATTCCGCACGTGTTCAGCTGGAGTAACCGTTATGGAAGTAGTGGGGGGCTAGCTTGAATTACGGATAGTTAGTTATTTGAGTTATTTCTAATTTTAAAAGGGGATAACAAGCTTGAATTAGAACAATTGGCTAAGTTAGCTAACACTCACACACTCGCAAGCTCTCAACAGTTCATTTGGCGATTTCATACACATTGCACTCTAGTGATCCTTGTAACAAGCTTGTTATCATCCCGAGTTGTAACAATCATTTGTTAAATTATAGTTGGTGATCATTAGTTTCCATCACCCGAGGTTTTTTATGCCGGAGATCAACTCTTGATCAAGGGCTTTTTCCTCGGATAAATCCTTGTGTCACTTGTTCATTTCATTTGCAAGTTATTCATACATTTGTTCATTGTTTCAAGCATCATTCCTCACAACAAACATTTGGTTACATTATCCTAGCCTGATTTTTAACCAAAACAGTTTGGCACCCACCGTGGGGCTATTGGCGCTTCATATCTGAAAAATTTTGCTCATTGTCTTCATTTCGGTTCGCTATCTTCAACCATATGGCTTCTTCAGCAAAGAACACTTCAAGCTCTATGCCCGCAGTCACTTCTTCACAGGGCGTTCCACCTTTGCCACCACCACCACCTTTTGGATCCAAGAAAAATGCTGAAAATGCTACAAAGAGACAAAGCCCCATTTTCCCTAAACCACCAACTTCTGCTGTTTCTCCTAACCCTACTAACAGTGATCTTTTCACTTTGATTTTGCAGATGAGGGATCACATACAAGAGCAGGATAAAACCAATGAAAGGATCCTCCGGGAGATTGGTGACATTAAGAAACAGAATAAATCAGGGGAGGATCACTCTCCTCTAATACCAAGGTCACTGGATTTCGACACTCCAGCTATAACTGCCCAGCAATTTGCAGCTCCAGATATCCAATACCGGGATGGATCAACCGGAATGCGCTCTGGATCATCGGCAGTGACTCAAGCTTTAGGATCCTACTTTCAACCTTCAGGATCCTTCTTCCAGCATCAGGGATTCTTTCCGGTTCAAGGATCCTCTCAGGTTAAAGGATCCTCTCAGGTTCAAGGATCCTCTCAGGTTCAAGGATCCTCTCAGGTTCAAGGATCCTCCTTTCAGGTTCAAGGATCATCATCTCTGGTTTATGGATCCATGGATTATCCTCCAAGACCCCCAGTCACAGCACATCAAGGATCCAGCATCTTTCAGGATCAGGGATTCTTAAGAAGTATGCAGCCCTCAAGTTCAGATGTTCATCAAGGAGACTTCATTCCAATGCAGACCATTGCTTCTTCTGGTCCCTCAGTCATGCCAGAATCTCATCAACATGGATTCACATCTGGAATTCCAAACTTGAATCCTCCGGGAGGTAACATTTTGAATAATTCTTATAACACTAACCATGGCTTTATGCAGGATACAGGTATCAATCAAGCTATGGCTACGGAATTACAGAAATTAAAGGATATGATATCCAGCGTTCCAGGAGTGGTTAAGCCCATTCCTGAAATTGCAGATGGGAGCCACAGGATATCTCGTTTTGCACCACCTATTTGTGATGCTGAGATACCCAAGAGGTTCCAAATACCAACCATGAAGTTGTATGACGGCTCAACGGATCCAGAGGAGCATGTAGCTCAGTACAGAGAAAGGATGGAGATCAATCCAATTCCTGAGAGGTTAAAAGAAGCATGTCTATGCAAGGGTTTTGGATCCACACTCACATGATCGGCTCTTAAATGGCTGCTAAGTCTTCCCCTTACTCTATTACTTCATTTGCTAATCTAGTTAATCTGTTTAATAGCCAATTCTCATGTAGTAGAAAATTTGAACGTTTAACTAGTGATATATATAGGGTAACACAAGGTCAAAATGAATCACTTAGAGATTACATCACTAAGTTTAGTAAAGAATCCTTAGACATTCCTAATCTGGATATAGCTACGGTTGTAGAAGCCTTTAAAATGGGATTGCTTAGGGGTTCATTATTCTATGATGATCTTGTCTTGTAACACCCTTTAAATTAAATCAAGGTTTAATGTATAGTTTACGAAAAGGATCATGTAATTAAGTTTATATATACATCGGAAATACGGGTTTATTAAAAAAACTTTTACAATTTAAAAGTTTACAACGTAATGTAATTAAGCTCGTCATTTAAAAGTAACAATGAGACGTCGTGCGGAAGCTTGTTTCTTGATCGTGTTCGGTTCTTCATTGAGCTTGATCGTCCTCCGGTACTAGAAATATACCTACAACTCATAAAACATGAGTTAGATTAGTCATACGTAGCTTAAAAACGTATTTAAACGGGTTCGCAATGCATACAATATTAAAATAAACGTTTTTCAAATTTTTGGAACCTGTCGCGTCACGCGATGGCTCCTTGCTTTTGACGTCGCGTGGCGCGACGCCCTGCTTTGTCCAGAATTGTTTGTTGCTGAACTGCAGATTCCCAAGCTCAAAACTCAAACTTATAATTCACAAAAACGTGCATAACTTTTGTTCTACTTATCCGATTCACGTGATTCTTTTTTCTCACGCGATCGTAATTTAATTCTCCATCTTATGGAGTTAAAAAGCCGTCATTCAAACTAATAAAATTCTAAAATTTTAAGCATTCGGCTTATTACCCAAAATCAACATTTTGACCTGTTTGAATTTAAGACCTCCAAACTTGTTTCTAGTTAATCATAAATCATATATCAAAGTGTTTAACTCAATTCTCTATCTCGGATTCTTAACTTTTGTGAATTACGCGGCAAACACCTAAGTTACGCGCGTAATTTGTTTTGACCCAAAATCGTACATATAACTAATATCTTATTTATGCGTACCTGGCTCGGTCAACATATAGACCCGTTTCATTTTTTTATACCTTGATTTTATTAGCCGCTAATTCAAGCGACGCAATTATTCAATTTATGTTCAATCCTGTGAACATATAACTTGACAAACAAATGTTAGTCGATATTGCCAAATGGTGTTATCATCACCATTTGGCCCGTTTGGCCTATATGACCAAACCTTTACATACATAACACAACATGGTTTTTAACTACCAATTCGCCCATCCGACCCATTTCGGTGTTTACCATTAGATCCTCTTTTTTTTTACTAACCAAGGTTTTTCATCCTCTTATATGTTTCGTATTGTTTCATGTCGGAAACATATTCCGGGTATAGCTTTTTATTGTACTTACAATCTATGGATAAATACATGTCTAATAAAAGGGTGTAAGCTTTTACTTACCTCGCATCCAAATTACGCTTTCCTTTTCCTACTTGCTCCGTTTGACCCGCTTCATTCCCAAGCCTCCATCTAGCTTGTCAAGAGTCAAACTATCATCATAATTCACAAGGTGGTTAGATTAGTCAGTATAACCACGACTATTCCACCTTACGTGTTTTCTATTTCAGAACTACTATTCGACTCCGTCCATGGTTAGTTTAACTTTTCAAAAGTTAACTACCCTTAATTATATGATATGTGCATATAAGCTAAATCGACTTCATAATTAAAATTTGTATTACCCCACATCACACGTAATTAGTCGACCTAGGAAATTACGCGTTTGATTCATAATTTCAACATATGAACATTGTGGGCATGATTTATAACATCAACAATCAAGTTTCGTATCACTGAAAATATGTTGTTTTTGGTGACTTGTTTAACCTGTTTACAAGTCTTCAAAAATTATGATTTTCTTATGTGGCGTAACTCTCGGAGGGTTAGTCCTTGTGTTAAAATTTGAAGATCTAACTCTTTACAAAAAATTCGTAAAAATTCATTTACTAAGCTGCAATCAGATTCGTCACTTCTGACTGCAGCTTACGGAAAAATTCATTTAAAATTCCTCGTTTATCCGATTGATGAAATTCCAATTGGCGATTCTTTTAATCACTTAAAAATATCTACAGTAAAAATTTTAGGTCATAACTAAATTCCGAATTTAAGTTATGACATTCGTAATGGGCTGCAAATTCTGTCAGAAAACGCAGCTTGAACCTTCGATACGGAAAAATTCATAAAACACTCAATTTTCGTCGAAAAATGCGATTCCAGTGGGGTTTTAAAGATATTTCCTGGAATTACATTTTAGACTCAAGAAACACATGTTTTTGTTACGTTTTTTTCAGGTTACATCCAATACAAGTCGGCTGTAAATTCTGATCAGGAGCTGTTTGAATTCAGCTTTCAATTTAAGCATGTTCTTGACATCATAACACTACTTTTTGCAATTAAAACCCTAAAAACATCTCATACATGAATTTAGTATCAACAAAAATCTGATTCTACTTGAGCTAAGCATGATTTTAACATATACTTGTCTAGGGTTTACTCCTAGACACTACTACGTTCCTATTTCATCCATATAACAATCATGCATCAACAATTTCTGAATTCTCTAAGTTCATCAGAATTTCAAGTAGAGATTTTCTATCAAATTTCACATACCTTATGACCCCCTTGCAATGGAGATCACCAATCTAGGCTCGGATTTCGTTTTGGAATTGATCTTGACCTTCAATTTGTGAATTTTTGGGTGAGTTAGGGTTTTTAAGAAACCTAGTCGCCCCCTTCTGTGTTCTGGTCGATCCACACACCAGTGTGTGTGTTGGATTTTTCTTTTATTTGTTTTTAATAAAACTTACTCCATACTTGGCACTTTTAACCCTCCTACTTTCATGAGGTTTTTATTTTGGGTGTTTCTAACACTCTAATTTATTATCACTAAGCTCTTATCTAACTAGGTTAGTTTTATCACTAGTTAGTTTATCTCGTTAATATCAACGCCGGATTTATAATAAAAGGATTTATATTTTAGGGGTGTTACATACACCCCGTTACCTCGGGTCTTTTATAAGCTTTATTTCCTCCAAACCTTTGATTCACTTTTTAGTTAATATTAGGCTTACTTATTTAGATCCTAATATTTACTGGGTTTATTTTTATCACTACCGTACTTTACCCGTTTATTTTTGGTTACTTTATTATAATTAATAAACCCGTTTTTGGGGTGTTACAAGTCTACCCCCCTTAAAGAGGTTTCGTCCCCGAAACCTTATTTACGTAGCTCGTTGGTTTAATCAAACGAACCTAGTCTCGTTTTCAAGGCACCCGTTTCTTTTGGTCAAAGTTTTCATTTATATTGACGCGTACGTCTTTCATGTGTAAGGCCTCGTGGGCCGTTACTTTCAGCTCGTGTCCGTTATCCTTATTAATTATCTTTTTTGGCGGTTAGACTTGTTAGTCGCCGTCACTTCCTACCCCGTCACCCGGGTATTCTATTGCCAACCACCCCTTTTTGCATGTTTTCTGATTTCATATCTCGCAACTCACGTTATGACGTGGTTATATTATGTATCACCCCCTTTTTTTGTGACCGTGACCACATCACGTCTTCTTTACGTTTATGTCGACTTGTCATTACCGTAAATCTTTCTCTCGAATGTATCGCCTTGTACCTGTCAGTGTCAAGATCTTTATTCCTTGATACTAATCATTTTCCGAATTCATCTCATAATATTCATATTTGTTAAAGCATTGTTTCTTACTAATACTAAATTTTAGTTTAATGTTTTTCACTTTGACTATGTCAATTACTCATGTCAAGGAAATTGACAACCCACAATTTATTCTTTTTCCGTTCTCGTTTTAGACGGGGAATCGTAATCAATTCCCTCGTTTTACGCTATTGACCCGTAGGTTCTTTCACTTAGTCTCATATGCTAATTCTTTAGATTTTTCCCCTTTTTAAGGTTAGACCCAACAGTTCGTTTCTTTCTATTTATGACCCAACGGTCTCCTTGGTCCCGTAGAACTTATCACTACGTTTAATCCCATAGGTTATGATGATCCCATAGATCATCTTTTATTCACGTCTATATTCAAATGTATATTTATACATATATAGCTTTAAAACATCCCTTGTTATGTTTGGAATCATTTAATTTTGCTTTTGAACTTTAGCTGACCTTGACCGTAGTCTAAGGTTTCATTTATTTACTTTCGGACTATCTTTCCGACTTTACGACTTCTAACGTTATTTACACGTCGGTTTGTCCTACGCTTACTGTTACCCGGTTCATATTTATACTCCTTTACAACCCATTACCCGGGTTCTTTTATCTTAATGTTTTTTTTAGCTTTCCGGTTTCACCGGTTTGTGTTTTCCTACTATATTAAGTGTTATTCCTTAATTGACTCGTTTGACTCATTTTGGGTGAATTTTCATTACTTATGAATGTCAAACTTTATTCCTTATTTGACCCGTCCAACTTTGAAATGGTTGAACGTAATTACCAAAATTTTTGTTTGCGAAGATTCTTGTCATCTTTTAGTCATGACTCATATTCCGAGTCTTTTGACTTTCTATTTCGCGTTCCCGTCTTTCGGTTTACGCATTCACCCACAATCCTACCCATCCACCGGTTATCTTTACCGTAATCATTATCAAGTAACCATTCTTATATGGTTTTAGACGTCATTTTAATTTAATTGGTCGTCTTAGCGAAATCCATCGATTTTATTCAATAAAGTCCTTTATTCTTTATTTAATTCGTTTGACTTGTCCATGTGAATTTCATCACTTATGACAGTCAAACCTTTATCCCCATGCCTTAGCATTCTCATTAGTTGGTTTGTATTTTCATTTACTTCGATCTTTGTCCCTTCTCTCGGGCTCGTCATTTTAACGTAATACGCTTCCGTCATCCGACTTGCGTTTACGTTTACTATCAAACATCTTATTTATTTGATTCATTTGGATACCATTTAAGTTAGTCCCTTTCACCCTATCCTTACTACATCGGACGTAAATGTGTCCGCTACAAAAAGTTCATGATATCATATACCACTACTTACTTGGCCAGAGTAAGCGATCAGCACATGATACACATGACCTTTTTATGGTTTTCACATCACACCCTATGTAAGTAACGCCCCTATTTATTTCATATCTCTTATTTCATTTAGTAAAACTTTATTTAATTGCAAAACAACAATCATTAGTTTTACTAGTATTACATTTGAACATATAAAATGTTTTTCTTTTCTATCGAACTATTATATAATCACATTCGTTAATGTGATCACTACTTTTCTCAATAGCATTATATTGAGAGTTTTCCACTTGGATAATTACCCCCTGTCCAAGTTTCCATATGAACTAATTCTATTATTTCTTTGTTATTCATCATCGTGAATAACACATATTTCTATTAAACTTCTCTTAGAAACATCATCCTGAATAGATATCCTATTCAAGTTTTATCAGATATATGCAACCGTTATCCCCTACATGTTTGTTGCATATTACTACTTATGCGATTAAATTTAAAAGCGTGCACCTGGTAATGCTTGCCCTAACGGGCTTCTCTTGCCGTGAACTTTGTTCGCGATCATCACGCGATTTAGGTCCTCAATGAGTGTGCTCAGCTTGTCATACCTCGGACCATTCCACCGTCATATCCGTAATTCGTTCACCTCTCGTCATCTTCAGATGAGAGTGTCCTTCAACTAAACATTTACAAAAGTTAGTAATTTCGACACCTATAAACGCCCGTATTGTAATACAAGGCTTTTTATTGTACGTGTCAACGCATGTAATTTCGTTAACTGTATCAATCATTTTAATTGGGGTAGCGTGTATTATGTGATAACCCTATGTGTTGTTTACAACACTTTAACATGTTAAACCATTAACATACATGTACTTACCGGATTTGCGATCAAGCCTCGAACCGAACATACTTTATTCTTTAACCATTAGCTCTGATTACCAACTTGTAACACCCTTTAAATTACATCAAGGTTTAGCGTATAGTTTACGAAAAGGATAATGTAATTAAGTTTATATATACATCGGAAATACGGGTTTATTAAAAAAACTTTTACAATTTAAAAGTTTACAACGTAATGTAATTAAGCTCGTCAATTAAAAGTAACAATGAGACATCGTGCGGAAGCTTGTTTCTTGATCGTGTTCGGTTCTTCATTGGGCTTGATCGTCCTCCGGTACTAGAAATATACCTACAACTCATAAAACAATAGTTAGATTAGTCATACGTAGCTTAAAAACGTATTTAAACGGGTTCGCAATGCATACAATATTAAAATAAACGTTTTTCAAATTTTTGGAACCTGTCGCGTCGCGCGACGGCTCCTTGCTTTTGACGTCGCGTGGCGCGACGCCCTGCTTTGTCCAGAATTGTTTGTTGCTGAACTGCAGATTCCCAGCTCAAAACTCAAACTTATAATTCACAAAAACGTGCATAACTTTTGTTCTACTTATCCGATTCACGTGATTCTTTTTCTCACGCGATCGTAATTTAATTCTCCATCTTATGGAGTTAAAAATCCGTCATTCAAACTAATAAAATTCTAAAATTTTAAGCATTCGGCTTATTACCCAAAATCAACATTTTGACCCGTTTGAATTTAAGACCTCCAAACTTGTTTCTAGTTAATCATAAATCATATATCAAAGTGTTTAACTCAATTCTGTATCTCGGATTCTTAACTTTTGTGAATTACGCGGCAAACACCTAAGTTACGCGCGTAATTTATTTTGACCCAAAATCGTACATATAACTAATATCTTATTTATGCGTACCTGGCTCGGTCAACATATAGACCCGTTTCATTTTTTTATACCTTGATTTTATTAGCCGCTAATTCAAGCGACGCAATTATTCAATTTCTGTTCAATCCTGTGAACATATAACTTGACAAACAAATGTTAGCCGATATTGCCAAATGGTGTTATCATCACCATTTGGCCCGTTTGGCCTATATGACCAAACCTTTACATACATAACAAAACATGATTTTTAACTACCAATTCGCCCATCCGACCCATTTCGGTGTTTACCATTAGATCCTCTTTTTTTTTTTACTAACCAAGGTTTTTCATCCTCTTATATGTTTCGTATTGTTTCATGTCGGAAACATATTCCGGGTATAGCTTTTTATTGTACTTACAATTTATGGATAAATACATGTCTAATAAAAGGGTGTAAGCTTTTACTTACCTCGCATCCAAATTACGCTTTCCTTTTCGTACTTGCTCCGTTTGACCCGCTTCATTCCCAAGCCTCCATCTAGCTTGTCAAGAGTCAAACTATCATCATAATTCACAAGGTGGTTAGATTAGTCATTATAACCACGACTATTCCACCTTACGTGTTTTCAAAGTCAGAACTACTATTCGACTCCGTCCATGGTTAGTTTAACTTTTCAAAAGTTAACTACCCTTAATTATATGATATGTGCATATAAGCTAAATCGACTTCATAATTAAAATTTGTATTACCCCACATTACACGTAATTAGTCGAACTAGGAAATTACGCGTTTGATTCATAATTTCAACATATGAACATTGTGGGCATGATTTATAACATCAACAATCAAGTTTCGTATCACTGAAAATAGGCTGTTTTTGGTGACTTGTTTAACCTGTTTACAAGTCTTCAAAAATTATGATTTTCTTATGTGGCGTAACTCTCGGAGGGTTAGTCCTTGTGTTAAAATTTCAAGATCTAACTCTTTACAAAAATTCATTTACTAAGCTGCAATCAGATTCGTCACTTCTGACTGCAGCTTACGGAAAAATTCATTTAAAATTCCTCGTTTATCCGATTACCGAAATTCCAATTGGTGATTCTTTTAATCACATAAAACTATCTACAGTAAACATTTTAGGTCATAACTAAATTCCTAAATTGAGTTATGACATTCGTAATGGGCTGCAAATTCTGCCAGAAAACGCAGCTTGAACCTTCGATACGGAAAAATTCATAAAACACTCAATTTTCGTCGAAAAAATGCGATTCCATTGGGGTTTTAAAGATATTTCCTGGAATTACATTTTAGACTCAAGAAACACATGTTTTTGTTACGTTGTTTTCAGGTTACAGCCAATACAAGTCGGCTGTAAATTCTGATCAGGAGCTGTTTGAATTCAGCTTTCAATTTAAGCATGTTCTTGACATCATAACACTATTTTTAGCAATTAAAATCCTAAAAACATCTCATACATGAATTTAGTATCAACAAAAATCTGATTCTACTTGAGCTAAGCATTATTTTAACATATACTTGTCTAGGGTTTACTCCTAGACACTACTACGTTCCTATTTCATCCATATAACAATCATGCATCAACAATTTCTGAATTCTCTAAGTTCATCAGAATTTCAAGTAGAGATTTTCTATCAAATTTCACATACCTTATGACCCCCTTGCAATGGAGATCACCAATCTAGGCTCGGATTTCGTTTTGGAATTGATCTTGACCTTCAATTTGTGAATTTTTGGGTGAGTTAGGGTTTTTAAGAAACCTGGTCGCCCCCTTCTGTGTTCTGGTCGATCCACACACCAGTGTGTGTGTTGGATTTTTCTTTTATTTGTTTTTAATAAAACTTACTTCATACTTGGCACTTTTAACCCTCCTACTTTCATGAGGTTTTTATTTTGGGTGTTTCTAACACTCTAATTTATTATCACTAAGCTCTTATCTAACTAGGTTAGTTTTATCACTAGTTAGTTTATCTCGTTAATATCAACGCCGGATTTATAATAAAAGGATTTATATTTTAGGGGTGTTACATACACCCCGTTACCTCGGGTCTTTTATAAGCTTTATTTCCTCCAAAGCTTTGATTCACTTTTTAGTTAATATTAGGCTTACTTATTTAGATCCTAATATTTACTGGGTTTATTTTTATCACTACCGTACTTTACCCGTTTATTTTTGGTTACTTTATTATAATTAATAAACCCGTTTTGGGGTGTTACATGTCATGACCCCATGCAGGAATCTTGATGAAGTGAGAACCAGGGCCCTTAGATTCATCCGATTAGAGGATGATAAAAGGATCCAGGAAAGACTGGCAGGATCCTCGAAGCAGGAGAAACAAGGATCCTACTTCAGGAACAACAAGTCCAAACCTTACAACAAGTCTGACAACCAGAACGTGCATGCAGTAGAACAGGAAGAGGATGATGAGGATTATCCTCCCATTTCTGAATACTGTTTTTCTGTTGATAACAATGAACTGATCCTTGCAATGCAGAATTTAGGTGAAAAAGCAAGATGGCCTAGAAAAAGTGATAAACCAGCTGCAACAAAAGACAAATCCAAATGGTGTGCATATCACGAGGATTTCGGGCATCTCACTGAAGAGTGTATTGCACTAAGAAAAGAGATTGGTTACTTGTTAAGAAAGGGGCACTTGAAGGAGCTTTTGGGACGAAAAAAGTCGAGGGTCCAGGATCCTGAAAAGGTTCCAGAAAGAGCTCCTGCTCCTCCGGCAGATGCACAAGTTATAATCTTCATATCTGGTGGTTCAGACATTTGTGGTACTTCCTTTTCAGCAGCCGAAAGACATGCCAAGGAGACCAAAATGGATAACAGAGACAGACCCATCCGGACCTCTACTGTTACACAGGAGAAAGTTATAACTTTTGATGAGGATGATCGTGTTGATGTTCAGGATCCTCATCATGATGGTCTTGTCATTACTTTGTTCATTTCTAACCATTTTGTTCGCAGGATCCTAATCGATGAAAGAAGCTCGGTGAACATCATTCAGCTTGATTTCCTCAAGAAAATGAACATCCCTGAATCGGATATTGTCCCAAGATCCTCAGTTCTTGTGGGATTCAGCGGAAAAACCAAGAATACATTGTAGGATATTAAACTTCCCATCTACATTGAAGGACTTTATTCTTATAAAAAAATTTGTGTAATAGATTGCTTATCCTGTTGCAATGTTATCCTTGGCAGGCCATGGATACATGGCATGAAGGCAGTTGCATCTACATACCATCAGTGTGTAAAGCTTCCTAGTCCATGGGGGGTGATAAAGATTGAGAGTGAACAACAGGAAGCAAAAAATTGCTATACCTCATCAATGAAGCCAGCCTCAAGACCAAGGGAGCAATAGTAACTAAAGTATCCTCCAAGAGACGTCTTGGGGGCAAGAGAACAGGATGTGAAAGAAATCCTTATGGATCCTCATGATCCTGAATCCAAAGTCTTCATAGGATCAGGGATCCTCAGTAACATTGAACAGGATCTAGTTCCTTCCTTAAAATGAGAAAAACTACTTTTGCCTGGAAGCATGAAGACATGGTAGGTATCTCTAAAGATATAATTACTCATAAACTTGGTATTGACAGGTCATTCAAGCCCATACATCAGAAGAGGAGGAAGTTTGCACCTGAGAGGAATGCCATTATCCAGGAGGAGGTAGACAAATTACTCCGAGCAGGTATGATTAGAGAGGTTAAGTATCCAAGATGGTTAGCCAATGTGGTTGTTGTTCAAAAGAAAAACGGAAAGTGGAGGGTATGTGTCGATTTCACTGATTTAAACAAGGCATGTCCCAAGGTTCCTTTCCCATTACCCCACATTGACTCCATGGTGGATGCTACCGCGGGTCATGAGTTGTTGACTTTTATGGATGCTTCATCTGGATTTCAACAAATTCAGATGGAACCATCTGATCAAGAGGATACAGCCTTTATGACCCCAACTGGTATCTATTGTTATATTGCTATGCCATTTGGACTAAGGAATACAGGTGCTACCTATCAAAGGCTAGTCAACATGATGTTTAAGGAACAAATTGTAACACCCCGAAAATATAAAACTTTATATTAGAATTATAAAGTATAAATATTTGAGAATTTACTAACTAGGAATTTTAACCTAATTGGCTAAAAGTCTAGAAATAACATGAAATAGGGTTAAATAACCAAAACTATATGTTAAACAAAAGTGAAGGGGCCAAAGATGATAAAAGTGAAACTTATGTTGCAAAATTTAATAAAAATAAAAAAACCAAACACCCCATTTGGGGTCTGGTCGATCAAGAACAAGCAGAGGGGGGCGACACCCCCATTCTCAAACTCTATCATACACAAAATCACTCAATTGAAGGCTAAATTCCGTTCCAAATCAAAATCCAAACATAGATTACTGATCCTCATCACAAAAGGATTACAAGGTATGTAAAATTTTGAGAAATCTCTCAACTTGAATTTCTCATGAATTTGGAAAATTTGAAATTAGATGTTGCATGTGTGTTATTTGGATTGAATAGGAATGATGTAGTGTCTAGTAGCAAAACCTAGACAGAAACATGTGAAAATATGCCTAAATTCTGGAAATCTCAAGAATACTTTGAAGGTCATTCATGGGTTTTGTATGAAGTTGATGAACACTAGGGTTTTGAGTAGTTTCCTAGGGTAATGTGGTCCTTAGGAAAAGATTTCTGAAATCTGAATGTTAAACCTTGTAAATGAAAGCTTGATTTATAAAATTTGGGGCTAAATGATAAGTTAGGAATTTGTTAAGTAATCATGTAAAATCTGCCCTTGAAATGTTTGTTGAAATGCCTCAAAGAAAGCTTAAAACTGAAATGTTTAAGTTAAAAACGCATAATTATAATGTATGCATAATGTGCGTTATATATGTGAAACAAAGAGTTCTAAACATAAAGCGATTGAACTCTATAGGAAAGGAAGCCGGGGCATCAAGCGGAAAACCGGTGTGGACGCACGTTTGAAGGGCTTGCTTTAAAGGTATGTAACTTGACCCGTTACATTAAGTAGATTTTGATGATTATAAAATGCGTAATTGAATTTTAGAATAAGGGTTGTTTTGAATTAAAGCGGTGATGTCGCTATATTGAATAATAGGTCAAATTTGGTTAGAACTCGTTGGTAGTCGTCACAAAGGAGGATTCCTTAGACGAGCCAAACGGGTCGAATAATCAAGTAAGGTATGGTTAATGCTCCGTAATATGATGGACTGATCTTTGATATTGGTTAATATATAACATATTAGAAATACGAGAATTTAATGTATTGGTATGCTAGAAAAGCGAAATCCGAGATTTGGGTTTGAGTGTAATGAACAAATCAAACAAAATATGGATTTCCAGGGACTACCGTAAGTTACGGTAGTACCGTAACTTACGATAGAGGTCAAGAGCTTACGGTGGTTTACCCCTGTTTTACGGTAGACCAGAAGTTTCCCGGACCTACCGTAACTTACGGTGACACCGTAAGTTATGGTGGAACCAGAAAAACTTGTATTTTATTATTCACAATTTGATGTTGCATCTTGTGTTTATGTACTATATAACAATGTCAAAACTAATGTTTTAATGGTTTTGACCCTAGGTGACGAGGTGGATCTTACAGATGGCGGTCAAGCAAATGTCGAAGAACCGAACACGACTTTTGAAGCTTCTGCATAATTTAACTCTGTTTAAACAATGTTATGATGTAAACCGTTGTTAAACAACTTATGGATGCTTTAAATTTTTGGTAGATAACTAATGCTTGTTACTTTAAAATTTGGTTCTTGAAACTAAGGTTTTAATTTAGTTATCTTTAAAAAAATATATATTCTTATGCATTATTATTATTATTATTATTATTATTAAATTCGAGTAGAAATTGTAAGGGTGTTACAAGTTGGTAATCAGAGCTTAAGGTTGTCAACAAAGTGTTCGGTTCAAGCTTGATCGATCATCCGGTAAGAACTAACTTATTATGTTAATAAATTATGTCTTATGTAAGGAATGAGAAACGAATTGATATGCATGGGAAGAGCGTGTTAACACACTCAAACCAGGAAAGTGCATTAAATATGAACGGTTAAAGCAAGTTAGGAACTTGGCTAAACCGAAACAAACGAAGCAATGCTATGAATGAAATGTTTAACGTTTAAATGTAAACATTTCAGTTTCAAGATGTCTGATGGGAATGATGATAAACCGGTGCAAAGAAGCACCGAACAAATGAAAGAGATAATTGTCGAAGAGGTAGGGAAGGCAATTGAAGGAAGTCTATCCGGGTTTATAGACAAAATTCAAAACACGGTGTTGTCGCTTGTTGAAGAGCGAGTTAAAAGGTTGGAGGATATTGTCAACCTTATGAAGGAGAAAACGGGAGAACGTAAAGGATGTTCATACAAGGAATTCATGGCGTGTAAACCGCCAATCTATAACGGGGAGGTTAACCCGATAATTTGCCAAAGATGGATAAGTGATGTCGAAGGGGTGTTTGAACGGACCCATTGTGATGTAGGCGACTTTCTTGCTTACGGAACGGGCCAATTGAGAAATCAAGCCAAGGATTGGTGGGATAACAAAAAGAAGGAAATGGGAGCCGAAGCGGTGAGGGTTATGACTTGGGACGAGTTTAAGGCACCATTCCTTAAACACCACAGTCCCAAAGCGGTTATTAATAGGATCAAGGAAGAATTCATCCAGCTAAGACAAAAGGGTGAAACAATTGACAAGATCACGGGCATCTTCATGGATAAGTTGAGATTTTGTGACGAGTTAGTCACCACTGAAGAGCAAAAGATATACTACTATTACAACATGTTGAGTGCCGAGTATCGTGAGTTCATGACTCCGTCAAGTATGAAACCCTCACGGAGATTATTAACACCGCCCGGGAGCGGGAAATAGAGTTAAAGAAACAAGTAGAAAGGGGCGAGCGGAGGGCACAAGATGTGAATCCAAGCCCTACAAAGAAAGCTAGAACTGCTGAATCGGGAAAGAAAATGGATGCTAAAGGCGGGTCGCCAAGTTGTAAAGTATGTGGAAAGGGGCACAAGGGCGAGTGTCGCTTCAAAGACAAGTCGTGTCCGGTATGTGGGAAGACGGGGCACACTGCATCGTTATGCCCCGGAAAAGTTTCTGTTTTTTACAAATGTTATCAACCCGGTCACAAGAAATCTGAATGCCCCGAGTTGGTGGGAAAGAGAGACACAAAAGAGTCTCCAACAGAAGCTCCCAAAGCGAAGGCTAGGTCCTTCCAGCTTACCGCGGCCGAAGCAAAGACAGAACCCGATGTGGTTTCAGGTATATTCACAATTAACTCAATTCCAGCACGTGTATTGTTTGATACGGGTGCGAATAAATCCTTCATTTCGCATGGATTTATTCGACATCCTTCATTTGTATTAACGAAATTACCTGTGCCCTTAGAAGTTGAAATAGGAGACAACAAAAGTTTTATAGTTTGTGATGTTTGTCGAGGCTGCAAATTAAGCATCGACGATGAGGAATACTTGATAGACCTAATCCCGATGTCAATGGGGGAATTTCAAGTAGTCGTTGGGATGGATTGGCTATCTCAGCACCATGCAAAAGTCGTGTGTTTTCGTAAAGAGATAAAACTAACATCTCCGAGAGGGAAACACGTCACCATTTATGGCGAAAAAGGAGGTAACCCCATAGTGTGCTCAATGTTGAAAGCTCACAAACTTATGAAGCGAGGATGCAAGGCATTCATGATATACGCAAATGAGCCCGAGAAAGAATCACGAAAGATTGAAGATGTACCGGTAGTACGAGATTATGAAGATGTGTTTCCGGAGGATTTACCGGGGATACCGCCTGAATGGGAAGTAGAGTTCGGGATCGAATTGATTCCGGGCGCAAAACCCGTAGCTAAAGCACCGTACCGACTCGCGCCGTCGGAATTACAAGAGTTGATGTCCCAAATTCAAGACCTGCTTGACAAAGGATTTATAAGGCCGAGTGTGTCTCCTTGGGGCGCACCGGTACTGTTCGTGAGAAAGAAAGACGGGAGCATGCGGATGTGTATCGATTACCGGGAGTTAAACAAACTCACGGTAAAGAACCGATACCCGCTTCCGAGGATAGATGATTTATTCGACCAATTACAAGGTGCGAATTGGTTTTCAAAAATTGACCTTAGATCGGGGTATCACCAACTAAAGGTCAAGGAAGAAGATGTGCCGAAGACGGCTTTCCGCACGAGATACGGACATTACGAATTCCTCGTGATGTCATTTGGGCTAACAAATGCACCCGCGGCCTTCATGGACCTCATGAATCGGGTTTGCAAGCCAATGTTGGATAAGTCGGTCATCGTGTTTATCGATGATATTTTGGTATATTCAAAAAGTGAAGCTGAACACGCGCACCACTTGCAAGAAGTGTTAGAGACACTTAGACGAGAAAGGCTGTATGCAAAATTCTCTAAGTGTGCCTTTTGGTTACGAGAGGTACAATTCCTTGGCCACGTCATAAGTGCCGACGGAGTATTGGTGGATCCGTCAAAGATTGAGGCCGTGTCAAAATGGAATTCCCCGAAGAACCCTTCGGAAATTAGAAGCTTTTTGGGGCTTGCGGGATACTATAGGAGATTCATTCAAGATTTCTCCAAGATTGAGTCACCGCTAACAAAGCTAACCCAAAAGAAATAAAAGTTCATTTGGGGTGTCGATCAAGAAAAAGCGTTTCAAACGCTAAAAGAAAAGTTAACTCAAGCTCCGATACTGACATTGCCAGACGGAGTCGAAGATATGGTGGTTTATTCGGATGCTTCACTATTGGGGCTCGGATGCGTTTTGATGCAACGGGGCAAAGTTATAGCTTATGCCTCGAGGCAATTGAAGATACATGAGAAGAAATATCCCACGCACGATCTCGAGTTGGCTGCGGTGGTATTTGCATTAAAAATATGGAGGCACTACTTGTATGGGGTAAAGTGCACCATATTCACCGACCACAAGAGCTTGAAATACTTCTTCGATCAGAAGGAGTTAAATATGCGACAAAGGCGATGGCTAGAAACGGTGAAAGATTTCGATTGTGAAATACATTACCACCCCGGAAAAGCAAATGTGGTAGCGGATGCTCTGAGCAGAAAAGCGGACTATGTCCCAATACGTGTAAGGTCGATGCAGCTCGTGGTGACCTCGGGTATACTTGAACGTATTCGAGAGGCACAATTAGAAGCAGTGAAAGAGGAAAATTGGAAGAAAGAAAGAATAATCGGTCATTTGAAAGATTTGTCGGATGGGAATAACGGGTTGAAGACTCGATCCGGAAGGATATGGGTTCCACATACTTGTGGGGTGAAGGCGCTTCTACTTGATGAAGCTCATAAATCCCGATATTCAATTCATCCGGGTGCGACCAAGATGTACAACGATCTGAAACAAAATTATTGGTGGCCTGGAATGAAGAGGGATGTGGCGAAGTATGTAGAAAAATGTTTGACATGTCTACAAGTCAAGGCGGAGCACCAAAAACCATACGGAAAACTCCAACCGTTAGAAATCCCGGTTTGGAAATGGGAACATATTACAATGGACCTGTTAACCAAATTGCCTAAGACCAATCATGGTTTCGATGCCATATGGGTGGTGGTGGACAGATTAACGAAAAGTGCTTACTTCATTCCGATTCGTGAGACTTATACGTCAGAAAATATGTCAGAAGTTTACACTAACGAGATAATAGCACGTCATGGAGTACCGGTATCCATCGTGTCTTATAGGGATACCCGGTTCACTTCAAATTTCTGGCGAGATTTCCAAGAGCAGATGGGAACCAAATTGTTTATTAGCACGGCGTACCATCCTCAAACATATGGACAGAGTGAAAGACCAATACAAACATTGGAGGACATGCTACGGGCATGTATAATCGACTTTGGAGGAAGTTGGGATGTTTACCTACCGTTAGTCGAGTTTTCTTATAATAACAGCTACCATGCTAGTATTAAGATGGCACCGTATGAAATGCTCTATGGAAGGAAGTGCCGAACCTTGGTATGTTGGGGTGAAGTGGGTCCACGTGAACTCGCCCACCAAGATGTAGTACGAGCCACTAATGAAAAGATTGATGTGCTTCGGGCACACTTAAAAGCGGCCCAAGATAGACAAAAGGCGTATGCTGCTAAAAGGAATAGGCCAATCGAATTCCAGGTTGGCGACATGGTCATGCTAAAAGTTTCCCCATGGAAGGGCGTTATTAGATTCAGAAAAAGGGGGAAGCTAAGCCCGAGGTTTATTGGGCCATTTAAAATCATCGGAAGGGTCGGCAAGGTAGCTTACCGCCTTGAGCTACCGGAGGAACTAAGTTGGATTCATAGCACATTTCACGTGTCACAATTACGAAAGTGCCTAGCGGACGAAACAGCCTATATTCATTACGATGATATCGAAGTGGATAATAGTCTGAATTATGCTGTGAGACCGGTGGAGATTTTAGATCGAAAGGTCAAACACTTACGAAATAAACAAATAGACCAAGTCAAAATCAAATGGGAGCATAGAAAAGGCTCGGACACTACGTGGGAGACCGAAGAGGAGATGCGACGACTCTACCCTACTTTATTTGGTACGTAATTCGGTTTCGGGGACGAAACCCTTTTAAGGGGGGTGGACTTGTAACACCCCATAAAATATAAAACTTTATATTAGAATTATAAAGTATAAATATTTGAGAATTTACTAACTAGGAATTTTAACCTAGTTGGCTAAAAGTCTAGAAATAACATGAAATAGGGTTAAATAACCAAAACTATATGTTAAACAAAAGTGAAGGGGCCAAAGATGATAAAAGTGAAACTTATGTTGCAAAATTTAATAAAAATAAAAAAACCAAACACCCCATTTGGGGTCTGGTCGATCAAGAACAAGCAGAGGGGGGCGACACCCCCATTCTCAAACTCTATCATCCAAAAAATCACTCAATTGAAGGCTAAATTCCATTCCAAATCAAAATCCAAACATAGATTACTGATCCTCATCACAAGAGGATTACAAGGTATGTAAAATTTTGAGAAATCTCTCAACTTGAATTTCTCATGAATTTGGAAAATCTGAAATTAGATGTTGCATGTGTGTTATTTGGATTGAATAGGAATGATGTAGTGTCTAGTAGCAAAACCTAGACAAAAACATGTGAAAATATGCCTAAATTCTGGAAATCTCAAGAATACTTTGAAGGTCATTCATGGGTTTTGTATGAAGTTGATGAACACTAGGGTTTTGAGCAATTTCCCAGGGTAATGTGGTCCTTAGGAAAAGATTTCTGAAATCTGAATGTTAAACCTTGTAAATGAAAGCTTGATTTATAAAATTTGGGGCTAAATGATAAGTTAGGAATTTGTTAAGTAATCATGTAAAATCTGCCCTTGAAATGTTTGTTGAAATGCCTCAAAGAAAGCTTAAAACTGAAATGTTTAAGTTAAAAACGCATAATTATAATGTATGCATAATGTGCGTTATATATGTGAAACAAAGAGTTCTAAACATAAAGCGATTGAACTCTATAGGAAAGGAAGCCGGGGCATCAAGCGGAAAACCGGTGTGGACGCACGTTTGAAGGGCTTGCTTTAAAGGTATGTAACTTGACCCGTTACATTAAGTAGATTTTGATGATTATAAAATGCGTAATTGAATTTTAGAATAAGGGTTGTTTTGAATTAAAGCGGTGATGTCGCTATATTGAATAATAGGTCAAATTTGGTTGGAACTCGTTGGTAGTCGTCACAAAGGAGGATTCCTTAGACGAGCCAAACGGGTCGAATAATCAAGTAAGGCATGGTTAATGCTCCGGAATATGATGGATTGATCTTTGATATTGGTTAATATATAACATATAAGAAATACGAGAATTTAATGTATTGGTATGCTAGAAAAGCGAAATCCGAGATTTGGGTTTGAGTGTAATGAACAAATCAAACAAAATATGGATTTCCAGGGACTACCGTAAGTTACGGTAGTACCGTAACTTACGGTAGAGGTCAAGAGCTTACGGTGGTTTACCCCTGTTTTACGGTAGACCAGAAGTTTCCAGGACCTACCGTAACTTTCGGTGACACCGTAAGTTACGGTGGAACCAGAAAAAACTTGTATTTTATTATTCACAATTTGATGTTGGATCTTGTGTTTATGTAATATATAACAATGTCAAAACTAATGTTTTAATGGTTTTGACCCTAGGTGACGAGGTGGATCTTACGGATGGCGGTCAAGCAAATGTCGAAGAACCGAACACGACTTTTGAAGCTTCCGCATAATTTAACTCTGTTTAAACAATGTTATGATGTAAACCGTTGTGAAACAACTTATGGATGTTTTAAATTTTTGGTAGATAACTAATGCTTGTTACTTTAAAATTTGGTTCTTGAAACTAAGGTTTTAATTTAGTTATCTTTTAAAAAAATATATATTCTTATGCATTATTATTATTATTATTAAATTCGAGTAGAAATTGTAAGGGTGTTACACAAATAGGATATACTATGGAAGTCTATATAGATGACATGGTGGTTAAGTCCAAGAGAGCTGAGGATCACCTTAGAGACCTGGAGGAAGCATTCAATATCCTTGACAAATTCAATATGAAGTTGAATCCTTCAAAGTTTCACTTTGGTGTTAAAGCAGGGAAGTTCCTGGGATACATGGTAACAAAAAGAGGCATAGAAGCAAGTCCAGAGAAAATCTAGGCAATTGTGAATATCAAATCTCCTGCCAATGCCAAGGATGTGAAAAGGTTGACAGGGAGGATCGCAGCCTTGAATAGGTTCATATCCAAGTCATCAGAAAAGTGCAAGGAATTCTATGACATTTTGAGAAAGAACAAGAAATTTGAATGGACTAAAAAGCATGAAAATGCTCTCAAAGCCCTTAAGGATTACCTATCCTCAGCTCCTTCTTTGATGAAACCAGAAAAGGGAGATATATTATCCTTGTATCTCGCGGTATCCTCTAAAGCAGTAAGTGCGGTCCTTGTTAAGGATCACGAAGGTACACAACATCCTGTTTATTATGTAAGTAAGAGTTTGCTTGATGCTGAATCCAGGTATTCACATTTAGAAAAACTTATCCTTGCTTTGATTATGGCATCTACTAAATTAAGACATTATTTTGAAACTCATGCCATTATTGTTAAGACTAACTTTCCAATTAAGAATGTTCTCAGGAAACCTGAAATGTCAGGAAGGATGGCTAAATGGGAAGTGAAGCTTAGTGCTTATGATATAAGATATGAACCAAGGACTGCCATCAAATCCCAAGCCTTAGCTGACTTTGTGGCAGATTTCAGTAGTGATCTACAAAGAGAAGCTGAGTTAGAAGTTCAGCAGCTTGAAGAGACTAAGGATCATTGGATACTCTTCACTGATGGAGCCTCTAATGTTAAAGGAACAGGACTTGGAATACTACTAAAATCGCCACAGGGGGGCATAATACCCCACTCCATAGCTTGTGAGTTTCAAACTACTAATAATAAGGCTGAATATGAGGCCTTGATAGCTGGTTTGCAAATTGCCAAGCATATGAGGATCAGGTATCTTGAGGTACATGTAGATTCATTGTTAATTACTAATCACTTTAATGGATCATATGCTGTTAAAGGTGAAAAGCTAATCAAATACCTAGAGATAGTCAAAGAATTGGCACTCTCTTTTGTTTCTTTCAGTTTGACACAGGTACCCAGGGAAGAAAATGCAGAAGCTGATGCATGGGCCAACCTAGGATCATCCTTGAAAATTCCGGAGGATATCAAGATCCCTATCATCCACGTTTTGGCTCCTGCTATTGAGGATCACATAACTATGGAGATAGAAGAGGATTCGGCGATGGTTCCTAGTGATGGTGCACAGTCTCATTCAGGATCATGGATCCTTCCAATCATGAAATATATACAACATGGGGAGATTCCTAAAGGAGAAACCCCCAGGGCTTTCAAAATCAAGGTATCTCAATTTACAATATTGAACAACATGTTATATAAACGATCTCTTGCAGGTCCATATCTAAGGTGCATAGAGGATCCTGAAATTCAAGAAGTCCTAAAGGATTTTCATGAAAGAGATTGTGGAAACCACACTGGGGGCAGGGCATTGTTCTCAAGGATCCTTAGGACGGGATACTATTGGCCAACAATGAAGAAAGATGCTGTGGATTATGCTAAGAAGTGTGATCCTTGTCAGAGACATAGTAATATCCTTCATCAACCAGCAGAGCTCTTGCATCGTATATCCTCTTCTTGGCTATTCATGAGATGGGGAATGAATATAGTTGGTAAACTTCCCAAAGCACCAGGAGGAAAGGTGTTCATGCTTGCCATGACTGATTACTTCTCTAAGTGGATAGAGGCTGAAGCCTTTGCTCAAGTCAGAGAAAAAGAAGTGATATCCTTTATTAAAAGAAACATTATTACTAGATTTGGTATCCCTTCTGAAATTGTTTGTGATAATGGATCCCAATTTATTGGGAGTAGAACTACTAACTTTTGTGACAGCTGGGGGAATAAGATGCTAACATCAACACCAGTCCACCCACAAGCTAATGGTCAAGCAGAATCATCCAACAAAATCATCATCAACAACTTAAAGAAGAAGTTTGGATCAAAGAAAGGAAAGTGGGCAGAAGAACTACCTTATGTACTATGGGCTGATAGGACGATCCCCAAGAATGCTACTGGCCAAACTCCATTTTCTTTGGTATTTGGAGCAGAATCAGTGATCCCTACAGAGATGGTGGTTCCTACTGCAAGAACAAGCATCCGTGATCCTGAAGGAAATGCTGAAAACCTGGTTCAAGATTTGGATACCGTAGAAGAACTCAGGGATTTAGCAAGGATAAGAATGGCTAGTTATCAACAAAGGATGGCTGGAGCCTACAATAAGAATGTCAGGATTAGGAAGTTCCAAGTTGGTGATATGGTATTGAGGAAAGCATTTCAGAATACCACAAATCCTGCTGATGGAAAGTTGTCACCAAAGTGGGAAGGCCCCTACCTGATTGAAGCTGAGGCAGGAAAGGGGGCATATCGATTGCTAACAATGGAAGGTGATTTACTACCAAGAGCTTGGAATGCTGTCCACTTGAAAAGATACTTCATGTAATAAGGATCCCTGATCCTTAGCAATATTCATGACCGATATCCTCGAAGGATCCTTAGAGGATAGATGATCCTCATTCTGGTAATGAACTAATTCCAATCTATTTAATTCTTTAGTTATCCTATATATAAGGAGAAGGATCATGGATCCTTTATCCTTCTTTCACTTAATTCTGAGTTTTGTAGAAGGTTGATATATCCTTGACAAAGGATTGAGTATCCACAGAAGTACCCAGTTTTTTGGGCTTGACCCCAGTTATTTGGGCTTGACCCCAGTTATTTGGGCTAGTCCCCAGTTGTTGGGCCTGTCCCCAGTATCGCCAGCAGCGCACGATGATCCTGGTACAGTTCATGGCAATGGGACCAGTACTCGCTTTAGGGGCTGACAATTTCTTTGTACTGGCTGTATCCGGGATCCTACGTATAATGGTAGACGTACCATACATCCGTTCCTAAGGTTTCTAACGTTTTCATGTTAGCTAAGGTTTTGGCATTTTCATGTCACTAAGTTTGGATAGTCGCCAGTGAGGGCCATACTCCAGTTTACACAAGATCTTTTGGGCTTGTCCCCAGTTTTTTGGGCTTGTCCCCAGTTTTTTGGGCTTGTCTCCAGTATATTGGGCTTGTCCCCAGAATTGTCGGGCTTGTCCCCGGTTGCTAACTCTTCTCTTATATTGGCTTAGTCCCAAGTTATGTTTCATTTCAGGTTTTTAAAGCCAAATAGCTAAGGATCCTTGATCCTTACCTTTTACTAAGGTTTGTCTTTTGGTTATCCTGATTGTAAATGTTAAAGGTTTAGGATCCTAACTTGGATTCTCAGGTATGATCCTTGATCACTTTGATTTTATTCTTTGTTTATCTAAGTGAGCCTTATTCTTTGACAACATGACACATGATCCTTGAAGTTCACTACTTTTTTTTTTTATTTTTATCGATTATAGGATATTTGATCCTTGATCATATCCTACACTTTTTGACATAATTTATTAAACTTTTATTCTTAACTTATGAATTCAAACAAAGTGTATAACAGTAACTGAAAGGTAAAGTATTCACAAATGTAGCAACACACGAGATAGTCAAAAGATTAAGATTTTATTTACCAAAAGTTAAACCCTTTAAAGGTTGTCAAAATTGCCAACCCAAGTTTCTACTAGCAAAACGTGGCTCGTCCACTTGGGTTGGCAAAGGGTGTCCATATTTAACAAGGTCTAAGTGCAGGAAATAAAGGCGGAAGGATAACAAGTGGTTTCATCCCCCAAACAGAGGATCCATCCACCACCCATTATCCTACCTATTGTCCAAGGATCCATGATCCTCAACACTAAAAACTATCGTCTAAGTTATTACAAACCAATCATTATTCACAAAAACACCATCAAAACAAAAACCACTACCAAACTATAAAAAATAGGCTCCGACCGCGTCTAGATAAATCCATCATCGCCCATTTCTGCAGCTCACACCTTCGCTGCATCACCATCACCAGCACCTCCAGTTCCAGCATCACCAGCCTGATCCTTAGCCCCGCTGCCACTTGCCTCAAGCATCAAGACCTCGGTAGCCTCCTCTTCATCATCCAGCTCGGCCAGCCTAGCCTTCTAGCCCTCCTGGTCCCAGTTGATCCTGTCAAAGCCAGGATCCTGAGCTTCCTGGGCCATCTGCAGTTTGGTCTTGTACAGAGCAATGGCAGCAGAGACCTTGGCATCCTCCATCACCTCTCTCTTCTCATGATCAGCAGTTATTTAGGCCATGACCACCTGCTTCTTTGCCACATTGAGCTCTTTCTCGAGGTTGGAGATTGTTTGATCCTTAGCCAGGAAGATCTTCTGGAAGTCCAGCTCCTTCATCTCAACCTCTTCAACATATGCATCAAAGAGCATCTGGATCTCAGAGAATTTCTGCAAAGAAAGAAGGATTCATTTCAGGATCACTTATCCTCAAACGGGCAGGATAGAATTAAGGATCAGGGATCCTTACATCATTGAAGTATTCTTCAAATTGGTGACGGATGAGAGGCAGGCCTTCAAGGTTATCGGCTTCAGTGGACTTCCACTTCTTTCCTCCCTTTCCCTTGGAGGTGACAGGCTTAGGGATTTGAACACTTGGGCTAGCAGTAGATTTCTTCTTTCCAGACCGACCAGAGACAGCATCAAGATCAGTGACGCTGAATCTGGAGGCTGACTTTGAGGATTTTCCAGCGCCTACTGTTAGGGGAGGATTTTTGAATGATCAGTGATCCTCATTTATTGTTGGGTTTAGTGATCCTCACTTCTGTTTGAATTAGTGATCCTTAGAAGTATTGCAGGATCAGGATCATGGATCATCATAAGGATCCTTATACTAACGATTGTCTACTTTGAATATGTTGTTGTTTTCCAGGAGTACGAGCTTGGACTTGGTCTTGGCGATATTCCTGGAGCATATTCCATATTTATTCCGCACGTGCATGACTGAAATGGACGTTGTGGAGGTCGTGGAGGACTTGCACCAATTGCGGAATGTTTGTTAGCTTAGATATTTTTCATTTTTAAACGGGGTAGCGAGCTAAATAGAAACACTTGGCTATTTTTAGCTTAACACACTCACTCGCAATTGCTCTCACCAGCTCTTGACAATTCACTTGGCGATTACACACTTTCTTACACATTACACTATAGTGATCCTTGTAATTAGCTCACTATCATCCGAAGTTGTAATACATTTCTTGTTTAATTTGAGTTGGTGATCGGTAGTCTCCATCACCCGAGGTTTTTTATGCCGGAGATCATTCATTGATCAAGGGCTTTTTCCTCGTATAAATCTTTGTGTCACTTATTCATTTCATTTCTGAGTGATCCTTAGTGTTGTTCATTGATTCAAGCATCATACCTCACAACAGAAAGTTTGGTTACATTATCATTGCTTGATTTTTGACCAAAACAGTTTGGCGCCCACCGTGGGGCAATGGGTGCTTCATTCTTGAGAAAGTATTGTTCTGGTGATCATTTCGGTTCGTTACAATCAAGCAAATGGCTTCCTCAACAAAGAATACCTCAAGCTCTATGCCGGCAATCAGTTCTTCACAAGGCGTTCCTCCTTTGCCTCCACCACCTTCTGGATCCCAGAAGAATGCTGAGAATGCTGCGAAGAGACAAACCCCCATTTTCCAAAAACCACCAACTTCTTCTGTTTCCACTAATCCTACAACTAATGATCTTTTTAATCTGATTTTGCAGATGAGGGATCGCATGCAAGAGCAGGATAAAACCAATGAACGGATCCTCCAAGAGATTGGTGATATCAAGAAACAGAAGAAATCAGTGGAGGATCACTCTCCTCTGATGCCAAGGTCATTGAACTTTGACACTCCAGTTGTAACTACCCTACAATCGGCAGTTTCGGGCATCCAGTATCAAAGTGGTCCATCAGAAAGGCGTTATGGAATGACAACTAAGAATCAAGCATTTGGCTCTCACTTCTAACCTCAAGGATCCTGCTCTCAGCCATCGGGATCCTCTTTTCAGCATCAGGGATCCTTCATCAGCTCAGGAGGATATTTAGGAATGCACCCGATCCAAGGATCCTCCCAGGTCCAAGGATCCTCTCAGGTCCAAGGATCCTCCCAGGTCCAAGGATCCTCCCAGGTCCAAGAATCCTCCCAGGTCCTAGGATCCTCCCAGGTCCAAGGATCCTCCCAGATCCAAGGATCCTTTATGGTTCCAGGATCCTTTCAGGTTCAAGGATCATCTCAGCCTCAAGGATCCAACATCTTTCTGGATCAAGGATTCTTGAGAAGTATGCAGCCTCCAAGCTCGGATGTTTATCAAGGAGAATTCATACCAATGCAGACCATTGCTTCCTCTGGTCCTTCAATCATACCAGAGTCTCGTCAATATGGATTCACATCCGCAATTCCAAACATGAATCCTCCGGGAGGTAACACTTTTAATAATTCATATAACACTAACCATGGCTCTATGCAGGATACAGGTATCAATCAGGCTATGGCTAGGGAGCTACAGAAGCTTAAGGATATGATATCCAGTGTACCAGGAGTGGTTAAACCCATTCCTGAAATTGCAGATGGTAGCCATAGGATATCTCGTATTGCACCACCCTTATGTGATGCTGAGATACCCAAAAGGTTCCAGATACCATCTATGAAGCTATATGATGGTTCAACAGATCCAGAAGAGCATGTAGCTCAGTACAGGGAGAGGATGGAGATCAATCCAATTCCTGAAAGGTTAAAAGAAGCATGTCTATGCAAGGGATTCGGATCCACACTCACAGGATCTGCTCTTAAATGGCTGCTAAGTCTTCCCCCTTACTCTATTACTTCATTTGCTAATCTAGTTAATTTGTTTAATAGTCAATTCTCTTGTAGTAGAAAGTTTGAACGATTAACTAGTGATCTATATAGGGTAACACAAGGTCAAAATGAATCACTTAGAGATTATATCACTAAGTTTAGCAAAGAATCCTTAGATATTCCTAATTTGGATATTGCTACGGCTGTAGAAGCCTTTAAAATGGGATTGCTTAGGGATTCATTATTCTATGATGATCTTGTTATGATACCTTGCAGGAACCTTGATGAAGTAAGAACCAGGGCCCTTAGGTTCATCCGTCCAGAGGATGACAAAAGGATCCAGGATAGATTGACAGGATCCTCAAAACATGAGAAACAAGGATCCTACTTCAAGAACAACAAATCCAAGTCCTACAACAAGTCTGATAACCAGAATGTGCATGCAGTGGAACAAGAAGAGGATGATGAGGATTATCCTCCTATTTCTGAATACTGTTTTTCTGTTGATAACAATGAACTAATCCTTGCAATGCAGAATCTAGGTGAGAAAGCTAGGTGGCCAAGGAAAAGTGATAAACCAACTGCTACAAAGGATAAGTCCAAGTGGTGTGCATATCATGAGGATTTCGGGCATCTCACTGAAGAGTATATTGCACTAAGAAAGGAAATTGGTTACTTGTTGAGCAAGGGGCATTTGAAGGAACTTTTGGGACGAAAAAAATCAAGGATCCAGGATCCTGCAAGGATCCTGGAAAGGGCTCCTACTCCTCCAGCAGATGCACAAGTTATAAACTTCATATCCGGTGGATCAGACATTTGTGGTACCTCCTTTTCAGCAGCAAAAAGACATGCTAAGGAAACCAAGATGGATAATGGAGACAGACCCGTCCGGACCTCCGTTGTTACCCAGGATAAAGTCATAACTTTTGATGAGGATGATCATGTTGATGTCCAGGATCCTCATCATGACGGTCTTGTAATAACATTGTTTATTTCTAACCACTTTGTTCGCAGGATAAAGGAAACCAATGTGGTTGTTGTTCTAAAGAAAAATGGAAAGTGGAGGGTATGTGTCGATTTTACTGATTTAAACAAGGCATGTCCCAAGGATCCTTTCCCATTACCCCACATTGACTCCATGGTGGATGCTACTGCGGGTTATGAGTTGTTGACTTTTATGGATGCTTCATCTGGATTTCAACAAATTCAGATGGAACCATCTGATCAAGAGGATACAGCCTTTATGACCCCAACTGGTATATACTGTTATATTGCTATGCCATTTGGACTAAGGAATTCAGGTGCTACTTATCAAAGGCTAGTCAATATGATGTTCAAGGAACAAATTGGACACACTATGGAAGTCTATATTGATGACATGGTGGTTAAGTCCAAGAAAGCTGAGGATCACCTTAAAGACTTGGAGGAAGCATTCAATATCCTTGATAAATTTAATATGAAACTAAATCCTTCCAAGTGTCATTTTGGTGTTAAGGCATGTAAATTCTTAGGCTATATGGTGACAAAGAGGGGCATTGAAGCAAGTCCAGAGCAAATCAAGGCTATTGTGAATATCAAATCTCCTGCCAATGCTAATGATGTGCAAAGATTGACAGGCAGGATCGCAGCCTTGAACAGATTCATATCCAAATCCTCAGAAAAGTGCAAGGAATTCTATGACATCCTGAGGAAGAACAAGAAATTTGAATGGACTGAGAAGCATGAAAGTGCCCTCAAAGCTCTTAAGGATTACCTATCCTCAGCCCCGGCCTTGATGAAACCAGAAAAAGGGGATATATTATCCTTATACCTAGCAGTATTCTCAAAAGCAGTAAGTGCGGTCCTTGTTAAGGATCACCAAGGTACACAACATCCTGTTTATTATGTAAGTAAGAGTTTACTTGATGCTGAATCTAGGTATTCACACTTAGAGAAACTTATCCTTGCATTAATTATGGCATCTACTAAATTAAGACATTATTTTGAGACTCATGCCATTATTGTTAAGACTAATTTTCCAATTAAGAATGTTCTCAGGAAACCTGAAATGTCAGGAAGGATGGCTAAGTGAGCAGTGAAGCTTAGTGCATATGATATAAGATATGAGCCTAGAACTGCCATTAAATCTCAAGCCTTAGCTGACTTTGTGGCAGATTTCAGTAATGACTTGCAAAAGGAAGCTGAGTTAGAAGTCCAACAGCTTGAAGAAACTAAGGATCCTTGGATACTCTTCACTGATGGTGCTTCTAATGTCAAAGGAACAGGGCTTGGAATACTACTAAAATCGCCACAAGGGGACATAATACCCCACTCCATAGCTTGTGAATTTCAAACTACCAACAATGAGGCTGAGTATGAAGCCTTGATAGCTGGTTTGCAAATTGCTAAGCATATGGGGATCAGGTATCTTGAGGTACATGTAGATTCGTTATTAATCACTAATCACTTTAATGGATCCTATGCTGTTAAAGGTGAAAAGCTAATCAAATATTTAGAGATAGTCAAAGAATTGGCACTCTCTTTTGCTTCCTTTAGTTTGATGCAGGTACCAAGGGAAGAGAATGCAGAGGCTGATGCATTAGCCAATCTAGGATCATCCTTGAAGATCCCGGAGGATATAAAGATCCCTATTATCCATATCCTGATCCCTGCTATCGAGGATCATGTAGCTATGGAGACCGGAGAAGATTCTGCAATCATCCCTAGTGATGATACTCAATCTCATTCAGGATCATGGATCCTCCCAATCATGAGATACATACAACATGGAGAGATTCCTACAGGAGAAAACCCTAGGGCTTTCAAAATTAAGGTATCTCAATTTACAATATTGAATAATATGTTGTATAAACGATCTCTTGCAGGACCATATCTAAGATGCATTGAGGATCCTGAAATCCAAGAAGTCCTAAAGGATTTCCATGAAGGAGATTGTGGAAACCACACTGGGGGCAGGGCATTATTCTCAAGGATCCTGAGGACAGGATACTATTGGCCCACGATGAAGAAGGATGCTGTGGAATATGCCAAGAAGTGTGATCCTTGTCAGAGACACAGTAATATCCTTCATCAACCAGCAGAGCTTTTGCATCCTATATCCTCTTCTTGGCCATTTATGAGGTGGGGAATGGATATAGTTGGTAAGCTTCCTAAGGCACCTGGTTGAAAAGTATTCATGCTTGCTATGACTGATTACTTCTCCAAGTGGATAGAGGCTGAAGCCTTTGCTCAAGTCAGAGAAAAAGAAGTTATATCCTTTATTAAAAGAAATATTATTACTAGATTTGGTATCCCTTCTGAAATTATTTGTGATAATGGATCCCAATTTATTGGGAGTAGAACTACTAACTTTTGTGACAGCTGGGGGATTTAGATGATAACATCAACACCAGTCCACCCACAAGCTAATGGTCAGGCAGAATCATCTAACAAGATCATCATCAACAATTTGAAGAAGAAGCTAGGATCCAAGAAAGGAAAATGGGCAGAAGAACTACATTATGTGCTTTGGGCCGATAGGACAACTCCCAAGAATGCTACTGGCCAAACTCCATTTTCTTTGGTATTTGGGGCAGAATAAGTGATCCCTACAGAGATGGTGGTTCCAACTGCAAGAACAAGCATTCGTGATCCTGAAGAAAATGCTGAAAACTTGGTTCAAGACTTGGATACTATAGAAGAAATCAGGGATTTGGCAAGAATAAGGATGGCCAGTTATCAACAAAGGATGGCTTGAGCTTACAACAAAAATGTCAGGATCAGGAAATTCCAAGTTGGTGATATGGTATTAAGGAAAGCATTTCAGAATACCACAAATCCTGCTGATGGAAAGTTGGCACCAAAATGGGAAGGCCCCTATTTGATTGAAGCTGAAGCAGGAAAGGGGGCATATCGATTGCTAACAATGGAAGGTGTTTTACTACCAAGAGCTTGGAATGCTGTCCATTTGAAGAAATATTTCATGTGACAAGGATCCATGATCCTTACATGACAAGTATCCTTGAAGGATCCTTACAGAACAGATGATCCTCATTTCGGTAACATTCTAATCTCAAACTATTTCATTCTTTTATTCTCTTATATAAGGATAAGGATCCTGCATCCTTTATCCTCCTTTCACTTGATTCTGAGTTTTGAAGGTTCAGGTATCCTTAACTAAGGATTGAGTATCCACAGAAGTATCCAGTTATTTGGGCTAGACCCCAGTTATTTGGGCTTGGCCCCAGTTTGGGCCTGTCCCCAGTTTCGCCAGTAGCGCACGATGATCCTGTTATAGTTCATGGCAATGGGACCAGTACTCGCTTTAGGGGCTGACAATTTCGTTGTACTGGCTATATTCAGGATCCTACGTATAATGGTAGACGTACCATACATCCGTTCCTAAGGTTTCTAACGTTTTCACGTTAGCTAAGGTTTTGGCATTTTCATGTCACTAAGTTTGGATAGTCGCCGGTGAGGGCCATACTCCAGTTTATACACGATCCTTTGGGCTTGTCCCCAGTTATCCTTTGGGCTTGTCCCCAGTATATTGGGCTTGTCCCCAGAATTGTTGGGCTTGTCCCCAGTTACTAACTCTTATCTTATATTGGCTTAGTCCCAAGTTGTATCCTATTTCAGGTTTTTGAAGCTAAATGACCAAGGATCCTTAATCCTTACCTTCTACTAAGGTTTGTCTTTTGGGTTATCCTGATTATAAGTGTTAAAGGTTAGGATCCTAACTTGGATTCTCAGGTATGATCCTCAACTATTTTGATTTTATTCATTATTTATCTGAGTTACCCTTATCCTTTGACAACTGAACTTGTGATCCTTAAACTATATTACTTTTCAGAACTTACCAACTAAAGGGTATGTGATCCTTGATCATATCCTAAACTTTTTAAGGAGATTTTACTAAGTTTTTTCTTTACTTGATAAGTTTAGACAAAATGTATATCACAACAATTGGAAAGTAAAGTACTAACAAGGATAGCAACACGGGAGATAGCCAAAAAGTTAGAGTTATTTTATTCACAAAACGTTAAACCCTTTAAGGTTGTCAAAATTGCCAACCCACGTTTCTACCAGCAAAACGTGGCCCGTCCACATGGTTTGGCAAAGGGTGTCCATTGTTTACGGGTCTTTGTAGTGCAGGAAATAAAAGACGAAAGGATAACGAGTGGCTTCATCCCCCAAACAGAGGATCCATCCACCACCCATTATCCTGCCTATTGTTCAAGGATCCATGATCCTTTAACCTAGTAACTATTGTTCAAGATACAACCCATCATTGTTCAATAAAAACACCATAACCAAAATAAACTACCAAATTCTAAAAAAAATGGGCTCCAGCTACGTCTAGAAATGTCCTTCATCGCCCATTCATGCAGCCTACACCTTCGCTGCATCACCATCTCCTCCAGCTCCAGTATCCTTCACATGATCCTTGCCACTGCCACTAGCCTCGATTGCTAGAACCTCATCAGCCTCATCTTCGTCCTCCAACTCAGCCAGCCTAGCCTTCCAGCCCTCCATGTCCCAGTTGCTCCTGTCAAAATTAGGATCCTGAGCTTCTTGCGCCATCTGCAACTTGGTCTTGTACATGGCAATGGCAGCGGAGACTTTAACATCCTGCATGATCTCGTGCTTCTCATAGTCAGCATTGATCTGAGCGGTAACCATCTGAGTTTTGGCATCATTGAGGTCCTTTTCGAGGGAAGCGATCTTGTGATCCTTGAGCACCGCCACTTTTTGGAGGTCAGAGTATTTCTCCTCAATCTCTTCGACGTTCCCAACATAGTCCGTGATTTCAGCAAATTTCTGCAAGGAAGACAATGCAAAGTTCAGGATCATGTGATCCTCAAATGGGCAGGATAATTAAGCTAAGTCAGTGATCCTTACCTCAGCAAAGTACTCAAGGAATTGGTGGCGGATCAGAGGCAAGCCTTCCAGATTGTCAGCTTCAGAGGTCTTCCTTTTCTTTCCACCTCTTCCCTTTGAAGTGGTTGCCTTGGGGACTATGACAGAGGGGCTAGCAGCAGACTTTTTCTTTGAGGATCGGACAGTGTCAAGGTCAGTGACACTGAATTTGGAGGCAGATCTTGAAGGTTTTCCAGCACCTACACACCCAAAACAGATAAGTATCCTTATCCCATTTCTATTTAACTATTTATTTAAACATTTAATTATGCAAAAAACAGGATACTTACTCGACATAGTGATAGAACCTGAGGATACTTCTTGAGAATCCTGGGTGTTTGCTTTAAATGATCTTCTTGCAGGATCAAGTCTCTGGAAAGCGGCAAGCCTTTCCTTTGTTGCAGGTGTTGTGATGAGGTGTGCGACAGTAATAGCTGCAAAAATAGAAACAAAAGAACGTTAGTGATCCTTCGAGGAAAACAAGGTCATCTGGTGATCCTTCTCAGGATCCTCTATCCTACCATGGGTGCTCCACTTCCTTGGCAGATCCTTTCCATCAGGGATAGAATCCCTTCTGACAAAGAAGAATCGCCGTTACCAGTTGGTGTCATTCTTAGTGGCTTTGAAGATGGGATGTTCTTCACCAGGTTTATGTTTGAGTAGATATCGGTGGGATCCATGGCTAACGAGGTCATACATCTCTGCAAACTCCGACATTCCCAGATCGATACCTTCACGCTCAATGATTCTTTCAAGGGTATACAAGACCCTCCAGATCATTGGCATTGCTTGGATGTAGGAGATGCCGGTGAGAGAGAAGAAAGACTGGGTGAATTCAAGGAAAGGATACGAGTATCCTATTGTGAATGGAGTGACCGGGAAAGCTACCCAGGTTTCAGAAACGTGATCACTTAGAACGGTGGGATCAAATGGTTTGAAATCGGTATTTGCCGGAAAGCAATGTCGGATCCTATCTATCTGTGGATCGGTAAAGCAGCATCTTTCTTTCGCCGAATCTTTGATGATCCCCTGGCTCTTAAGAGGACTGTCTTTCGTGTGATCCTTAGCCGAAGAGGATCTTAGCATCATCTTGGTCATGACGGTAAAAAAGAAGATGAACAGAGAAAGAAAACGTAAAGGGAGAAGAGGAAGAGAGATACCTGCTTGACCTTCGAATGTGGATTTAAATGGAGTCTCTCTTGAATTTAAATGCAAATTGATCCCTATCCCTAACTTCAATTTATAATGATGATTTTGCAGGATAGTCACCTCAGTGACGTCAGGATGGTAACGGCTAGTCCGATTACAACGGCTAGTTATCCGTTGATTCAGTACGGATAAGAACAGAAAATATCACTCGTTATTTACATTATTACTCCTTATATTTTGGGGGCAATTGTTAGGGGAGGATTTTTGAATGATCAGTGATCCTCATTTACTGTTGGGTTTAGTGATCCTCACTTCTGTTTGAATTAGTGATCCTCAGAAGTATTGCAGGATCATGGATCATCATAAGGATCCTTATACTAACGATTGTCTACTTTGAATATGATATTGTTTTGCAGGAGTACGAGCTTGGACTTGGTCTTGGCGATATTCCTGGAGCATATTCCATATTTATTCCGCACGTGCATGACTGAAATGGACGTTGTGGAGGTCGTGGAGGACTTGCACCAATTGAGGAATGTTTGTTAGCTTAGATATTTTCCATTTTTAAACGGGGTAGCGAGCTAAATAGAAACACTTGGCTATTTTTAGCTTAACACACTCACTCGCAATTGCTCTCACCAGCTCTTGACAATTCACTTGGCGATTACACACTTTTTTACACATTACACTATAGTGATCCTTGTAATTAGCTCGCTATCATCCGAAGTTGTAATACATTTCTTGTTTAATTTGAGTTGGTGATCGATAGTTTCCATCACCCGAGGTTTTTTATGCCGGAGATCATTCATTGATCAAGGGCTTTTTCCTCGTATAAATCTTTGTGTCACTTATTCATTTCATTTCTAAGTGATCCTTAGTGTTGTTCATTGATTCAAGCATCATACATCACAACAGAAAGTTTGGTTGCATTATCATTGCTTGATTTTTGACCAAAACACCTACCAATGCAAAACAACAGATAAGTATTCTTGTTTTATTTTCATTCAAACATTTAATCATATACAGACTTGGATACTTACTTGACATTGTGACTGAGCCGGTGGATACTTCTTGAGAATCCTTTGTGTTTGCTTGGAATAATCTAATTGCAGGATCAAGGCTCCAAAAAGCAGCGATCCTCTCTTTTGTTGCAGGTGATGGAATGATATGAGAGACAGAGAGAGCTGCAAAACAGAAAAGGATCAGTTATCATCAACAGGAACAGGGTTATCCTATGATCCTTCTATAAGGATCCTCTATCCTACCATGGGTGGCCCACTTTCTTGGGAGATCCTTCCCATCCAGGTTAGAATCCCTCCTAACGAAGAAAAACGCTTCTTCCAGTTGGTATCGTTCTTTGTAGTCTTGAGGATTGGGTGTGAATCACCGGGTTTATGTTTGAATAAGAAACAGTGTGAACCATGGCTCACAAGGTTATACAGTTCAGCCAGTTCCGACATTCCCAAGTCGATGCCTTCCTGCTCAATGATGTTCTCTAGGGTATATAAAACCCTCCACATCATTGACATGGCCTAGATATAGCACATGCAGGTGAGGGAGAAGAAGGACTGGGTGAAGGCATGGAAAGGATAGGAGTATCCTATCAGGAATGGGGTAACCGGAAAGGCAACCCAAGTCTCTAAAATGAAATCGCTTTTGGCAGTAGGGTCAAAAGGCTTGAAGACGGTATTCGCCGAAAAACAGTGACGGATCCGGTCGATCTCCGGATCAGTGAAGCTGCAGAGTTCCTTCGAAAGATTTTTGAGAATCCTTTGGCTTTTCAAAGGACTATCTTTCTGATGATCCTTGGCGGGGGATGATCGTAACTTCATTATGATCTAAAGATTTTGAAGAAGAACAGACTAAGAAGATGAAGAGAGAAGGAGGAGAAAGATACCTGGTTGATCTTTGAATGGGGATTTAAAGGGAGTATCGCTCGAATTTAAATGCACATTGATCCTTATCTCTAACCTATATATAATGATGATTCTGCAGGATTGTCACTTCAATGACGTATGAGGTGTAACGGCTAGTTCGACTCAAACGGCTATAATTCCGTTGGCTAGTTAGTTGCAGATAAGATTAAAAAATACGACTCGTTAATTTACATTTTACCTCTCATATTTTGGGGGTAATTGTTAGGGATATATTTTCAATACCTAAGGATCACGGATCCTCAAGTACTGCCAGGATCACGGATCCTCAATTCAGTTTGAATTAAGGATCCTCAGAAGTCATTGCAGGATCAGGATCCAGGATCCTTATTGTTATCCTTACACTAACGGTTGCCTTCGCTATGTTTGAGTTCGTTTTGCAGGAGTATACATGTTGGACTTGGTATTGCCGATATTCTTGGAGAATATGCTCTCAATATTCCGCACGTGTTCAGCTGGAGTAACCGTTATGGAAGTAGTGGGGGGCTAGCTCGAATTGCGGATAGTTAGTTATTTGAGTTATTTCTAATTTTAAAAGGGGATAACAAGCTTGAATTAGAACAATTGGCTAAGTTAGCTAACACTCACACACTCACAAGCTCTCAACAGTTCATTTGGCGATTTCATACACATTACACTCTAGTGATCCTTGTAACAAGCTTGTTATCATCCCGAGTTGTAACAATCATTTGTTTAATTATAGTTGGTGATCGGTAGTTTCCATCACCCGAGGTTTTTTATGCTGGAGATCAACTCTTGATCAAGGGATTTTTCCTCGTATAAATCCTTGTGTCACTTGTTCATTTCATTTGCAAATTATTCATACATTTGTTCGTGGTTTCAAGCATCATTCCTCACAACAAAGATTTGGTTACATTATCCTAGCCTGATTTTTGACCAAAACAATGGGTAAAATGAAGAACAGAGCACCGGAAAGAAGAAAATTCATAGAGAAGGAAAGAAGAGATACCTGATGAAATCTTCGAATGAGGATTTAAAGGGGAAAAGATCTCGAATTTAAATGCAATTTTCATCCTTATCTCTAACCCTATTTATAATGATGATTGTTGCAGGAAGTCTTGTCGCTGACATCAGCATCACAACGGCTATATCTCTTAGTAACGGCTAGTCCGAATTAAATTAAAACATGACTATTAAATCGGATATCAACTAGTCATGTTTGGGGGCAATTGTTAGGGATTGATTTTACAGCTTATGGATCACGGATCCTCAAATGTAGCTTGGATCACGGATCCTCAGTTCAGTTTGAATTAAGGATCCTCAGAAGATGTTGCAGGACTAAGGATCCAGGATCCTCATTATTATCCTAACACTAACAATTGTTTCCATCATTTTTAAACTTGTTTCGCATGTGTATTCGAATAGGACTTGGTCCAACCGAGATTCTAGGGGAATATGCTTGGTGATTCTGCACGTGCATGAGCTCTTCGACCGTTATGGTGATCGTGGGGGACTTGCATCATTTGCGGATAGTTAGTTAGGTTAGATATTTCTATTTTTAATGGGGATATAAGCTTGATTTAGACATTATTATTAGCAACACAACCGAACTACACTTGAGCTCTAAAGAACTCTCTGCGATTACACACTTTTGCACACTAGTGATCCTTGTACCAAGCTTGTTATCATCCCGATTTGTAAACTTTGTTTGTTTAATATAGTTGGTGATAGGTAGTTTCCATCACCCGAGGTTTTTTATGCCGGAGATCATTCATTGATCAAGGGCTTTTTCCTCGTATAAATCCTTGTGTTCACCACTCATTTCATTCATTCATTGTCTACATATTTGATCATTTAACTAAGCATCATACCTCACAAAATCTGATTTGGTTGCATTATCCTTGTCTGATTTTTGACCAAAACAGAAAATGTAACCAAATGTGATTTTTATGAGGTTGAGTGCTTATTGTGTTGATCAAATGCATGAATGAATAGAAAATGAAATCAACGATGAACACCAAGATTTATACGAGGAAAAAGCCCTTGATCTTTATGAGATCTCCGGCATAAAAAAACATTGGGTGATGGTAACTACCGATCAACAACTATATTGCACAAAAAAGTTTACAACTTTGGATGATATTGAGCTTGTTACAACGAATTCTAGTGTGTGTGTGTGTGTGTGTTCAAGAGCGAGTAGCAGAGGTGTTGTGTCAAAAAAAGTGTGTTCTACCAGCTCAATATCCCCTAAAATAATAGGTAAACTTGCAAACAACTAACTTTGCGAAAAATATGGAAGCTCCCACGTTCATTGCCCATGACCATTATGAAAATATCACATGTGTGGCATCTTGAACGAATATTCCCGAGATTCTAGCTGAGATTTAGTCCACTGCGTCCATTATCTGCGTATAAACATTAAAAACATGACAATTGTTAGAAATCATAAGTAATGTTAAGGATCCTGGATCCTCAGACTCCCTGCATTATCCGTTAAGGATCCGTGATCCATGCCCAGTCTCAGGATAGATGATCCTTAGCATAAAATCCATGCCCTAACAATTGCCCCCAATATGGCAGTTGTGATAAGGATTCACAACTGTCATATTTCCGTTAGAAGCGGACTAGCCGTTGCTGCTGGTAACTAGTCGTTACCCTGCCTGTCTTTACTGATAAGACCTGCTATAATCATCATTGCAAAATATAGAGTTAGAGATAACTCCTCAAGTGCCTTTACAGATCAGAAGATCCTTCTGTTTGTGGAGGATGAATCCTTCTACATCGTTCGCTATTAACCTTCCTGCAATTTAATTTTTCCATAGACACTTTAACTGTTAGATAGCCCTGTCCGGCCTGGGTGGATGGTCCACGGTTTTGCTGGTGAAATCCAGGCCAGATGATTTTGATACATAATGAATGGGTAATAACATTAAACTTTTTTAGCTACATTTGTTGTTGTTTCTTCCCTCTTTATTTTTCATGTATGCTTTCTATTTTCAAAGATATCATCGCCAAACAACTGGAAAGTTATTGGAAATCTGATGATAATGTTAAACTTTTTACAGGAAACTTGAAGTGTTCGGACAAATGTGGATCAATGATCCTTAACCAAAAAGGATAAGAGACAACTTGCAGCTTAGAAAAAGTTAGAGTATAACATACCAGAGAATCCAAGTTAGGATTCTATATCCTTGTAAATTATTACTGAATAAACAAACTGTGAAAAGTAAAGTTTCAAGGATCCAGGATCCTTATTGTCAGAACTTGTATAACTTTAGAGCTTCAAGATCTTGTAAGAAAAACAAACTTGGGACCGAGCCAAATAATTGGGAATGAACCTATAATAACTGGGGACAAGCCCAACAAACTGGGGATAAGCCCAACAAACTGGGGACAAGCCCAACAAACTGGGGACAAGCCCAACAAACTGGGGACAAGCCCAAATAAATGGGTGTAAACTGGGATCAAGCCCAAATAAACTTGTGTAAACTGGAGTATGGCCCAAACTGGCGACTATCCCAACGTGAGCGACATGAAAATGCCGAAACCTTAGCTAACGTGAAAACGTTAGAAACCTTAGGAACGGATGTATGGTACGTCTAGCATTATACTTAGGATCCTAAATACAGCCAGTACAATGAAATTGTCAGCCCCTAAAGCGGGTACTGGTCCCATTGCCTTTAACTGCACTAGGATAATCGTGTGCAACTTGCAAAGGTTTAAGAACCTGATTCGTAGAAGGTAGTAGATACCTTAAACTGGGGACAAGCCCAAAAACTTTGGAGAGTTGGCCAACCACTTTGATCTTCTGTAAAATGATAACAACTCTGCAAAAGCTTAAACTTTATGAAAATAGATGTTAAATGTTTAACATCTTTGACTTATGATAAGTAATAAGTATAAAATGAATGAAAATGAAAGTAATGTGTTACCAAAGATAGAATCGAATATCCTTTGAGGATCCCGGATCCTTAACCAGAATATTGGCAAGACTGAGGATCCCTAATCCTTCTTACATGAAGTACTTTTTCAAATGGACAGCATTCCAAGCCCTCGGTAAGAGATCACCATCCATTGTTAGCAACCGATATGCCCCTTTTCCTGCCTCGGCTTCTATTAGATAGGGGCCATCCCATTTTAGTGCTAGTTTCCATCAGCAGGATCCGTGGTATTTTAAAATGCTTTCCTTAATACCAAGTCACCAACTTGAAACTTTCTGACTCTGGCATTTTTGTTGTATGCTCCAGCTATTCTTTGTTGATAGCTAGCCAATCCTATCCTTGCCAAATCCCTGAGTTCTTCTATAGTATCCAGGTCTTGAGTCAGGCTTTCAGCATTTCCTTCAGGATCACGGATGCTTTTCCTCCTAGTACCTCAGGAAGCTTGCCAACTATGTCCATTCCCCATCTCATGAATAGCCAAGAAGAGGATATAGGATGCAGAGGTTCTGCTGGTTGGTGTAGGATATTACTGTGTCTCTGAAAAGCATCACACTTCTTTGCATATTCCACAACATCCTTCTTCATTGTAGCCCAATAATATCCTGTTCTGAGGATCCTTGAGAATAGTGCTCTGCCCCCAGCGTGGTTCCCACAATCTCCTTCATGAAAATCCTTTAAAGCTTCTTGAATTTCTGGATCCTCAATGCACTGCAAATAGGGACCTGCAAGAGATATCTTATATAATATGTTATTTAGTATGGTGAATTAAGATACCTTAATCTTGAAGGTTCTGGGATTTTCCTCTGTGGGAATTTCCCCACTCTGGATATAGTTCAAAATTGGAAGGATCCAGGATCCTGAATTTGACTGCACATCATCGCTGGGTACAATTGCAGAATCTTCTACTATCTCCATGGCTATGTTATCCTCAATTGCAGGGGTTAGAACATGGATGATAGGTATTTTCACTTCCTCTGGAATCTTCAATGATAATCCAAGATTAGCTAGGACATCAGCTTCTGCATTTTTTTTCACTAGGTATCTGTGTTAGACTGAAAAAAGCAAAAGAATATGCCAATTTCTTGACTATTTCTAAGTACTTGATTAGCTTTTCACATTTGACAGCATAAGAACCATTATAATGGTTAGTAATTAACAGAGAATCCAGATATACTTGAAGATACCTGATCCTCGTATTCTTAGCTAATTGCAAACCTGCTATCAAGGCCTCACACTCTGCCTCATTATTAGTGGCCTGGAATTCACATGCAATGGATTGGGGTATAATGTCCCCCTGTGGCAATTTTAGTAGTGTGCTTTGTCCAGTTCCATTAACATTTGAAGCTCCATCCGTGAGGAGTGTCCAAGGATCCTTGGTCTTCTCAAGTAGTTGAACTTCTAATTCAGCTTCCCTTTGTAGATCACTACTGAAATCAGTCGCAAAGTCAGCTAAAGCTTGGGACTTGATGGCAGTCTTGGGTTCATACTTAATGTCATATGCACAAAGCTTGACTATCCACTTTGCCATTCTACCTGACATTTCAGGTTTCCTGAGAACATCCTTAATAGGAAAGTTAGTTTTCACAATAATAGTGTGAGTTTCGAAATAATGTCTATGTTTAGCGGAAGCCATATTTAAATCAAGAATTAATTTCTCTAAATGAGAATACCTGGCCTCAGCATCAAGTAGACTTTTACTTACATAGTATACCGGATGTTGAGAGCCTTCATGATCCTTAATTAGGACCACACTTACTGCTTTAGCTGAAACAACTAAGTATAAGGATAGCGATTCTCCATTTTCTGGTTTTATCAGGGCTGGTGCTAAGGATAGATAATCCTTAAGAACCGTGAGTGCAGCTTCATGCTTATCAGTCCACTCAAACTTCTTATTCTTCCTCAATATGTCTTACCTGCCTTGAGCAATTTGTCTACCTCTTCTTGGATAATGGCTTTCCTTTCAAGTGCAAACTTTCTCCTTTTTTGGTATATTGGCTTGAAAGACATGTCAATACCAAGTTTGTGAGTAATAACATCCTTAGATATACCTGTCATGTCTTCATGTTTCCAAGCAAAGGTAGATTTTATTCTTTTTAAGTAGGATACTAAATCCTGCTCAATAGTGTCTAGGATCCCGGATCCTGTAAAAATTTTGGATTCAGTATCCTCTGGGTTTAACAGAATATCCTTGACGTCTTGCTCTCTTGTCTCCATGACGTTCCTTGGAGGATACTTTAATTGCTATGCTTCCCTTGGCTTGGAAGCTGGTTTCATTGAGGAAGATTAGCAGTTCTTCGCCTCCTGCTGATCACTCTCTATCTTCACCACACCCCATGGAGTTGGGAGCTTGACATATTTGATGATATGTTGGGGGGACTGCCTTCATATCGTGTATCCATGGCCCCCCAATGTATTCTTTGTCTTTCCACTGAATCCCACATGGACAGATGATCTTGGAACAATGTCGGATTCAGGAATGTTCATTCTTTTGAGGACATCCAACTGGATTATGTTCACCAAGCTTCCCCCGTCAATGAAAATCCTGCGAACAAAATGGTTAGAGATAAATAATGTAATGACTAAACCGTCGTGATAAGGATCTTGTATGTCTACGCGGTCATCCTCATCAAAGGATATGACTTTTTCCTGGGTAAGAATGGAAGTTCGGACAGGTCTGTCCCCATTCTCCATCTTTGTTTCCTTTGCATGTCTCTTAGCTGCTGAGAATGAACTCCCACAAATATCAAAACCTCCGGAGATGAAATGGATGATTTGAGCATCAGCTGGTGGAGGAGGAGCTTTTTCAGGAACTTTCTCAGAATCCTGGATCCTTGAATTTTTCCTTCCAAACAATTCCTTCAAGTATCCTCTGCTCAAAAGATAACCTTCCTTAATGCTATGCACTCATTTGTGAGATGACCAAATTCCTCATGGTAAGCACACCATTTCGATTTGTCTTTGGTAGGAGGCGGTTTGTCATTCTTCCTTGGCCACCTAGCCTTGTCACCTAAATTCTGCATAGCAAGGATTAGTTCACTATTATCAGCAGAAAAACAATATTCAGAAATAGGATGATAATCCTCATTATCTTCCTCTAGTTCCATAGCATGCACATTCTGGTTGTCATGCTTGGAGTATTGCTTGGATAAGTTATTCTTGAAATAGGATCCTTGTTTGTCTTGCTTTGAGGATCCTGACAATATCCCCTGGATCCTTTTGTCATCCTCTAAACGGATGAACCTAAGGGCCATGTTCCTTACCTCATCTAGGTTCCTACAAGGTGTCATAACAAGATCATCATAGAACTGAGAATCCTTAAGTAAACCCATTTTAAAAGCTTCAACAGCAGTAGCAATATCTAAGTTAGGGATTTCTAAGGATTCTCTACTAAATTTAGTTATATAATCCCTTAATGATTCATTATGACCTTGGGTGATCCTATATAAGTCACTAGTCAACCTTTTAAATGTTCTACTACATGAAAATTGATTATTGAACAAGTTAACTAAATGAGAAAACAAAGTAATTGAATTAGGAGGAAGACTTAGCAGCCATTTCAGAGCTGATCCAGTCAATATGGATCCGAAACCCTTGCAAAGACATGCTTCCTTTAACCTTTCAGGAATCAGATTGATCTCCATTCTCTCCATGTATTGTGCTACATGCTCTTCTGGATCAGTTGTACCATCATAGAGCTTCATATTTGGTGTTTAAAATCTCTTTGGTATCTCTGCATTACATATAGGTGGTGCACAGCGAGACACATTGTGATTCCCATCCGGGATCTCAGGAATGGGTTTAACCACTCCAGGGACACTGGATATCATATCCTTGAGTTTTTGCAACTCCATAGCCATAGCTTGGTTGATTCCTGGTTCCTGCACAAAGCCATGGTTAGTATTATAAGATGTGTTTAAAGGGTTACCTCCTGATTGATTTGAGGCTGGGATTCCTGATGTGAATCCAAATTGATGTGATTCTGATATGATCGAGGGACCAGACGAAGTAATAGTTTGCATGGGGATGAAGTCTCCCAAATGAATCTCTGAGCTTCTGGGTTGTAGACTCCTTAAGGATCCTTGATCCTAAAAGATGTTGGATCCTTGATACACTGAAGCTGGAGCTCTTGGAGGATATTCCATGGATCCGTGAGCCTGGGATGAGGATCCCTGAACCTAAGATGAGGATCCTGGATACTGAGGGTAGGATCCTTGAACTGACTGCGTCCCCATGTATCCTTCTGAACTAGAGAAGGATCCTTGATGCTGGAAGGAGGATCCTTGAGGCTGAAGAGAGGATCCTTGAGGCTGGAAGTAAGATCCTTGAGGCTGCGCTGACTCTAGTGATCCTTGTCGAAGGATAGAGGATCCTTGAATCTGGACACTGGATCCTTTGGAAAACTGGATTGTTGATGATGGAGTAGTAAAATCCAACGACCTGGGCATCAATGGGGAGTGATCTTCTGCTAATTTTTTCAATTTCTTGATTTCATCAATTTCGCGAAGGATCCTGCCATTAGTTTCGTCCTACTGTTGCATGTATCCTCTCATCTGCAAAATCAAAGTATAAAGATCACTGTTAGTAGGTGTAGAGGAAGAAACTACAGTTGGTTTTGTGAAAACAGGGGTTGTCTTCTTCAGAGAATTCTTAGCAGTCTTCTGGAATGCAGGGGAAGAGGATGCAATGATGGAATGCCCTGTGATGAGGTAACCATCGACATGGAACTTGACGTAGTTTTTCCCTAAGAAGCCATGTGGTTGAAGGTAATGCACAGAAATGAATGAAATGAACGAAATTTTCAGAATGGAATCACCGATTGCCCCACGGTGGGCGCCAAAATGTTTTGGTCAAAAATCACACAATGATAATGTAAGCAAATCTGATTTTTGTGAGGTTGAGTGCTTATTGTGTTGATCAAATGCATGAATGAATAGAAAATGAAATCAACGATGAACACCGAGATTTATACGAGGAAAAAGACCTTGATCTTTATGAGATCTCCGGCATAAAAAACCTCGGGTGATGGAAACTACCGATCACCAACTATATTGCACAAAAAAGGTTACAACTTTGGATGATATTGAGCTTGTTACAATGAATTCTAGTGTGTGTGTGTGTGTGTGTGTGTGTGTGTGTGTTCGAGAGCGAGTAGTAGAGGTGTTGTGTCAAAAAAAGTGTGTTCTACCAGCTCAATATCCCCTAAAATAATAGGTAAACTTGCTAACAACTAACTTTGCGAAAAATATGGATGCTCCCACGTTCATTACCCATGAGCATTGTGAAAATAGCACATGTGTGGCATCTTGAACGAATATTCCAGAGATTCTAGCTGAGATTTAGTCCAATACGTCCATTATCTGCGTATAAACATTAAAAACGTGACAATTGTTAGAAATCATAAGTAATGTTAAGGATCCTGGATCCTCAGACTCCCTGCATTATCCATTAGTAAATACTATCTCATCAATTACCAAAAAATAGAACATGTCTTTTAAAAAAACAGAACATACAGAATCAATATTATTTATTATTTCAGTAAATAGCATAATTAAAATCCTGTATACCGTTATTTTCCGTTTATAACCGGAGTAGAGTCCTTAGCAATCCAAATAACACCCATATAGTACACTGGTAGATACCTTCTTGTTTCTCCACAAGATTACAGCAACAACTACATGATTAACCAAAAAGAACATTAGAAAGAAAAGGACCGCAACTTGCAACTGTCTTTTCCACATGTACTCATCTACCAAATACTAATTAATAATATATAACAACACAATATAACAGTCATTCACCCATTTGGACCTTACATAATGTTAGCCAACCCAAACCTTGTTCATCGTTCTTCTTTGGTAGCTATATGTTGCCGTTAGTTGCTGTCTTAACGATAACAATTTGTGTGATTCATAGTAAAAAAACCATCGATTAGCGGAACCAAGCTAACCATCAACAGGAAGATCAGCATTTGAAAAATCGAAATGGTCAAAGGATTCAAAACCAAATTTCTAAATAAGTGAAACGATTAAAAGAAGAAACATTGGATCAAAACACACATGCCAAGAGACTAAATAAGATACAAGATTCTTAAAAGCTCCATACCATAGGTGGGTCGATATTGTTTCTTTTGATTCAGATTCAAAATAGATGGAGCTGGTGATTTTAGGGTCTGGCAAAGAACGATGAATGGAGTGGAATGGGAAGCTTTAAAGTGATTGCTTTATGAATTGAATTAAACCTGCGTTTTAGATCTGTGTAGAAAAAAACCTCACACGAAGATGAAAAAAGATGGTGTTGACAGCTAGGGTTTAAAAAAAGGATGATGAAGATCTGGGATTGAATGATGAGGATGACAAAACATGATGATGATAGGAAGATTGTTGAAGGCGGTTGTAGTTAGGGCTTCAGAGAAAAGGGAGAGAGTGTAGTTAGGGTTTCAGAGAAGACAATATGAACAGTGAGAAGCGGAATGAGAAAAAAGAAGCGTATTATAGGATCTGATTTAGTGGGTCGGGTAGACTAATTCGGGGCTTCAAAATTAAGGAAAAAAGCACACGGAAGTTTTGGAGCCAAAAAGCAAAATTCAGTTCCCTTAGAGCTTGACACATCAACACATTTATTTACGTTTATTATATATAATAGATAATAGATTGACATTATACATATGGGGTTAGGTTCATTTGTGAACAACCCCTTGATAGTGAACGGTGTTAACTAATCCTAGCACTTGATTATCAATACACAAATGTAAATCAATGGCCATGATTTGATCAAGATTTGATGTTGAAAATACACTAGTGTATTTTACAATTTGATGATGTAAACCAATGACTAGGATTTTTTTACTCAGTTCACAAATACATCAGTGTTCACTCTAGAACCCCACCTTATACATATATGTATATTGTCAAATCTTAAATTATACACATATGTATATAGTCAATTTTAAGCTATACATACGTGTATATTACGAAAAACTTAAGAAAACGTGTGGTCTAGAATGCATCTCAAGTTTCTCAATTAGCCTAGTGCTTCACACACACACACACATATATATAGGAAAAGTGTATCGTACAATTGCCCTTAACGTACATTACGTACGCAAGTATAAATCGCATGTTATAAAAAAAGCGCGTTCATGAATTTGGGAAATCGCATGAGGGGATGAAATCGCATGTTGTGTTTTATGGGGTGAAATCGCATGGGGGATGAAATCGCATGGGGGATGAAGATCTGAGGGTTGGGGTTATCGCGTACGCAATGTACGATAAGGCATTTTGTACGTTAAATGGCCTATATATATATATGGTAAAGATCATTTCAGAACTCTAAATAATTGCAGAATTTTCAGAACCCCCTAACAGACAATCATTTTATAGATATGTTTTTATATTATGATACTTTATCATTTACTATATGTATTTTTATGATTTCATACATGTTAAGAGTAGTTTACATATGTGTAATTATAAAATTACATATAAAAACATGATAAAATTACTCTTAACATATATGTAATAGTAAAAATACATATAATAAATAATAAAAGTACCCTATATATATATATATATATATATAGAGAGAGAGAGAGAGAGAGAAAGTGTAAAATACAATAGCACTTAACGTGCGACCAGTACGCGACAAAAAAAATAACATGCGTAATTTGTTGATACAACATGCGTGATTAGTGTTCGTTTCAATTAGCTTGAGATTGATCAATTTCGTCCAATTCGTTTCAATTTTCTTTTCGTTTCAGTTCAAATTGGCCATTATTCGCTCAATTTCATTGAATTGTGTTCTAATTTATCTTTGATTTTGAAAATTTTCATCAAAATTGACAACTCGAACAATGACCGTAGAACAGAGGATGCAGGACCACGACGAAGCTTTAATTGAGACCGCAGAATAGAGGGTGCGGGAACATGACCAAGCTTTGATTCGATTGGAGTCAGAGGGCAGTAACAATGGTTTCAGATTATAGTTAGGGCATGCGTGATTATAGTCATATAACGTGCGTGATTTATGGTTCCAACATGCGTGATTAGTGTTTTTGAGTTTTATAACGTGATTTTCAAATGAACGTGCGTAATTATAGGTCATACCGGTCGTATGTTAAGAGCTATTATACGTTAACCTTCCTCTCTCTCTCCCTCTCTCTCTCTCCACCATATATATATATATGTGTGTGTGTGTGTGTGTGTATGGTGGAGTTCTAGGGTGAACACTAATGTATTTGCGAACTTAGTGAACAAATCTTAGCCATTGATTTACACAGGTGGATGGCTAGGATTTCATCATCAAATCGTAAAATACACTAGTGTATTTCATCATCAAATCCTAGCCATTGATCTACACGCATGTATGACCAGGATTAATTCTCTCAGTTCGTAAACTATACTAGTGTTCACTCGTGAGCCTAATTATATATATATATATATATATATATATATATATATGTTAATTTTAGTTTTTAGGTTTATTTATTTTTGTATATATAACAAGGGGACATTTCACAGACTTAACCAAAAAAATAACCCTATTTGTGACTGGCAACCAAATGGGGTAACTTTTATTTTCTTCAAATTCATTGGTTTGAATGTATAATTTGTGAAAATATGTATCAATTTCATAACATAGTTAAACCACATTGATCATCCTTATAATTAATTATTTCTATAACGAGGGTATACTGTTTTTTTTAATAAAAGGTACTGCTGGTTAACGTTAAGGAATGGACCATAAATGTTACGAGTTGACAAACAATGAAGATTAAACCCATAATTTTTAAAAATATTGAGATCAAAACTGTAATATGATCTTATCATGTAATTCGTTAATTTTTTTTTTTTTTTTGAAAGGTAAGCTTCAATAGAACCGGCCGGCCTGACAAAAAATGTAATTCGTTTAATTAGTTCTATTTTTTAGATGCATAGTGTAGGACCCTTTAATTCATTAAATGTTAATTAATGAATTACAATTGAAAAAAAGCAGTTGATAAAAGAAAATAGTGATAAATTTAATAAAATAAAAATAAAAGAAATTAAGTAAATTACATGTTGTGTCCTTTATAAATAAACTTCAGATTTAGTTCCTTGGGCATAATGGCCTTTTTACCTTAAAGTTAACCAAAAAGTTGTAGGAATTAGGTTCACTTTTTATTAAACAAATATTAATAAAATAAATAATAACGAGACTCTCGTTATTTGTGGGAAATTCTTCTAGTACAATACTGGTTACAAAACTAAATAAACGAATATAAATACAATATAATTGTACCAATCTTGATTCAAGCCAGCATCTATGGAAGAACTTCAACCGCACCATCATGTATAAACCTCCGCTGCAATAATGAACAAACTGACGTTGACGGTTTTGGTTGAGGATCGTGTTAGACACGGGGCCCTTAAAACAGATTACGCGCCTCCTCTCAGACGGTCTGTTTCCAGGATACAACAACCGAAGCAGTAGTTGTACTGCCGGAGATGACACTCGCGCCCGAGATTACACCAGGTATAAATTAGTGTTCATAAAAATTGGAACAATGTGAAGTTGTGTAAAATTGAGAGTACTCCTCTCAATGAAACATCGAGACTAAAGAGAATGTCTATTTCCTTGTATCTAGTATAAACCACCAAGTTCATATAAATACACCTATAGTTTTAATCTCATTAAAACTAGTAATAAAATAGGCATTAATCTTGTCATAACTATAACATTAATCTTGTAATAAACAAGATAATGAATATGACATTAATCTCTAATTTAATGGATTTAAGTGGTTAGTCAAAACGGTCATATTCATCAGGACACGAATTAAATGGTTTGAAACAACTAGTTTGACTAGGTCCAACTAGATCTTTTACTACTGTTGCAAACCTGCGCGCGTGCTAGAACTGATCCGCCAGTCCGCGTGCCACGCTTCAAGGATATCATGCCACGCCATATGGAGCCGCGCGCCATACGAATGCCACTATGCATACCAGGACGCCACCCGGTCATGCGCCGCCCATACTCGTGCGCCACCTGCACTCTCCGTCCTAGCCAATGACGTGCGCCATGCGCCTAAGGAGCTCGCGCCGCATCGACATGCCATGGCATCAGCCTACGCCACCCAAGGGTGCGCCATAAGAGGATCCGCCATGTATCTGACCACGCGCTCATTGACAAAAATACAGAGGCGGTGTGAGAAGTTCAAAGTGCACTACATAGGGCCTAAAGCCCACGGCACGCGCGCATATGTGCATGAGTACAAGGAGTGCTCCTCCTTATAAACCACTTTAAGTTTTATTATCCCACCTATGTGGGACAAGTTGACAAAACTAATCCATTTTATTCTTCTTTGTTTGTTCCAAACATACAACTTCAAGCTTCGATATCTCATTCATCTTAGCTCTATTTGGACATAGTTTGAACACAAACCATAAATACTTATTTATGCAACACATATGTAAATATTATTGATGTCCAAACTATTTAGTGAAAAACTCATTTTCACTAAAATTTCCAATAATCCCCCACATGAATGGAGATCGATTAAAACACACAAAATTCCCCGATGAAAACTCGACAGTCGAGTATTGCAGGATAGGTAGGTGTAGCCTTTGAACCTTCCTTTGTGAAGCATACTTAGCCTAACAGGGTTTTGTAGACATTATGTCCTTGAACAACCCCCCATTTGTGATACATTCACACAATACTTTCCCTAGCCGGGCCATCTCCTCATGTATGTCTCCAATAATGGTCATGGAGCACTTTCCTGGTTCTGCGGGAGCTCTAGGAATTATGCCCTAATTCCATTCGAAGCGACCACACTTCTCTCCAACATAGGTGATTTCCCTTTAAATCATTAAAAGCGTTATGGTTTACTATGATTTACACAAATCATAAAACCACATATTATGCTTAACCTCACAACAATGTCACTGAATATTATAGGAATGGACTAGGACATATTTAAACACCCTTTTATAGTTTAGGGGGATATATGAAACATATAAACTAGCTTATATATAAACGTATATATTAGCTACGTCCCCACAGTGACTACCCTTCGGTTCATGATTAAGTTGGCCTATTGAACTTAGATCTTGGGATCTTCAGTCAACTAGGTTAGGTTTCCCTCATGTCCCTTTTTCCATGGCTTTAGTCCCATTCCACAACCTGATCTCTTATCAACCCACTGGTTGTTGGATCCAAAATTATCTTTGACTTCGCTAAGTCACCAACGACAATTTAAATTGAGATCAGTTGTTCTAACGTGTTTCTTGACTCGCTAGTCACTTTTGCCTTTTAGTCGATTCATAAGACTTATAACTCGTGATCTCAACCTGGATCCAGTTATGTACCTTGTCTGTAGAATGACATGAAACTCAATTCATGGCTAGACACGTTTTCACCATGCCTTAGGTATGTCATGACTGACATCTTACTAGATTTTGAATCTAACCAATTGGCATTCGAGTCCAATCTACTCGATTGACTCCATATAACCATTGTGTACTCCACTTGGTCATGCGTTTGCAATGTATGCAAGTCACCCCCCACATTTAAGTGTAATTGGATAGCATCCAAATGGGGCGATGAAAGGTTCTCCCTTTCATTTCGAATTTGAGAAAACTTCTCAACTACCATTTCCACATTCAAATGCAAGTCACCCCCACATTTTAGTGTAATTGGATAACATCCAAATGGGGTGATGAAAGGTTCTCCCTTTCATTTCGAGTTTGAGAAAACTTCTCAACTACCATTTCCACATACCCTAAAGGGTTTGTTTCTTAAATGGCCTCCTCCCCCCACATTGCTTGCATTTTAATGAAGTTATATTTATAGTTTTGTTTAGCACAAAATTCGTTCTTGTGTCATCACATATTTTGAATGTTTAAAGTTAATTTAATCTCCGTCGAGCATATAAATTAACAAGTATTAGTCTAGCATGCTTTAGACCACAATACTCTAGCATGTGAACAGAAGATGCATCATTCTGATTCTTCACAGCCTTAAGAGATAACGCACTATCTCTTCCAAACATTCGTTTCTTAGTTTAGACACAATAATGAAATTTTATTTCACCATTCCAAAACCGCCGGTTTTTAGGAAGGCCTCAAAACCATAGTTAACTCCATCCATTAGGATCATAACTCGTTTGCCTTTTTATCTCTAAGGCTTCACCATTGACTTTTTAAAGACTTAAACATAAGTCTTAATCCAAGTCACTTTGATGAAAAATCTTTGTATAAAACACTTGAGTCTTGAGATATAACCAATTAGATTGACTCTCAACAACAAAGCATTTACGTATGCCTATAGTGATATATACAATTACGTTATTGTTTCATTCATACCATGTATTGGGATACTCTCCCAAATTGAGGACCAAGCCTCCACATAGTTTAAACAACATTGATGGTAGTAGATGCATCTACAAGTCCATCACTATTGTAAATTTCCATTAATAAATTTTCTAAATTTATTAAAACATTTACAATAATAACATATATTTCTTTCATATGTTAAATTCTTTGAAAACTTACATGTGCATTTCCATGTTGATGCTCTCAACATTAGATGACATATCTCGTTTTCGTGTATTCCATCTCAAACCATTCACCACGTTTCTCACGACGTCGTTACGCATTTGATGTTTGATTTGTGACTTATTACATAAGTCATGATCACAACCCGCTCGTTGTGTTTATGTAAATTACGTTTTACACTTTGTATCAAAATGTGTATCCTTTATTAGTAATCCGAAATAACGGATACACCAATGATATCTAAACATCAAAAGCCAAAGTGTTATTATCTTCAACACTTTTTACCGAAATAAACACAATTATTTCGTCTGGTGTCATGTTTTGAGGTACTCCCTCATCTTTGAACTCTAAACTTGAATAATCACAAGTTGTCCAAAGTATACAGTTGTTATTATGTCTATAACAACATCGAGTTGTTTTTCACAAAACAGTCTCTCCAAGACTATTATATGGTTCAAGACGTTATACTTCTCGTGGAAGTATCGAATCACTTATACTTCGCAAAGACATGTTTTACTCGTTCAAAACATTTCTCGTTTTTGCAAGTGTTTTAATATTAAACTATATATTTATGTTTTGATTACAAATCAAGACAATAAACCTTATAATAGTTTAATAAATAAAACAATTTCAAACTCGCTCGTTTGAAAATAAAACGAATACACATCGTTTTAATAAATGGTTTATCATATTCAAACCATTTCTAACCGCTGTTAGATAATAACGATTATCAATCGTTAAAATGAGTGGTTTGAAATGTTTAACTAACATTCAAAATATTCGGTTTTATAAAGTAAACCGCTTCTAATGCGCTCGTTAGAAATAAAACGAATACATTTATTCACTTTTGGTTTACTTAAATGAACGTTTTCTAACACGCTCTTAGAAATGAACACATATCTTTTCTAACACGCTCGTTAGAAAATATATAAAACGATTACAAATCATCTTAAATAGTTTATCATAGTTAACCCGGTTCTAACCCGCTCGTTAGAAATTAACGATTGCAAATCGTTAAAATAGTTGGTTATAAGATAAACTAATTCTAATACGCAAATTAGAAAATTAGACGATTATTTATTGCCATAAGCCGTTTTTTGGTTTATATAAAATAAACGTTTTCTAACCCGCTTGTTAGAAATAAACAATTGACAAAGTCGTTACGCTCGTTAGAAAATAAACAACTATCAAACTCTTTAAATCGTTTCTAACACGCTCGTTAGAAATAATCGATTACAAAATTTGTTTTGAAGTTTATAAAAAAATATAAACTATTTCTAATACGCTCATTAGAAATAAACAAATAAAAATCGTTTAAACGTATGTGAAAAAAATCCGTTTCTAACTCGCTCGTTAGAAATTTAATAGTTTAGACGAAACCGTTACAAGGTTTATTATCCAAAATAATTGTCTCCAACACGCTCTTCGGTAATTATTTAAAATAATAGTATTTTCTAACACGCTCGTTAGAAAATCTAAACGTATATTTTCTAGCACGCTCGTTAGAAAATCTAATCGTCTTTTAACAAGTTAGTTTTACACAATCATCGTATCTAACACGCTCATTAGATATAAAGGATGATATTAAAACTTATTATTCTATAAAATTCTAACACGCTCGTTAGAGATATAAAAAAATTTTAATCTTGTTATTCTTTCAACAACGTTTCTAACATGCTCGTTAGAAAAATATTAAAACTAGTTATTTTATAAAATAATTAGTTTCTAAAATGCTAATTAGAAAATATAAAAATTTAAGACTTTTAAAACCAACATTATCTCACAATTATGGTTACTAAAAGCTTATTAAAAAAATAAATTAAACGTTACAAACATTTAATTTGTAAGGGGTTACAAAATAAAATTTTCTAATACGCTCATTAGAAAATTTAGTATTTCAAAAACCTATTGAAATACATATTATTTTGTATTATTTTGCATATGTTCGGTTTTATCTAAACACGAACAAAAACCATGAACTCCAAAACTTGAATCAAAAAGTCGTTTTGCAACCCAGTATTCGGATTAAAGATTGTACTCCAATCATAAAATTAATTCGACTCATTGTACTAAATAAATATTTCCCAAAATATATTTTCAAGATTTTAACAAAAATCTCATTAAATATTTTAACTTTCGTGAACCTAAATCCTCGTAGAGAAGGGATTTAAGATTGTAGCAACAATCTTCACGAAAGTCTGTTTTAAGATTGTAGGAATTAGGTTCACTTTTTATTAAACAAATATCTATCTCTTATACTAAAGCAAAATAATGGTTGACTATTTGACTATGAGGTGGCTATTCCCTTTGGCTAGAGAATTGTGATTTTGGGCGGCATTTTCCTCTCCTCTCTATTTCCTTCAATTTCCTTCATTCTTCTTTCAAAAGCTTCTTGAATTATATATGGAAAGTTGAATAATTCATCAATTACTGGAAGATCTTTTGCGAAAATATGGAAGCGTTTCCATTCTTAATCTATTAAAGGTAGATTGGTTCATTTTCTTCATTCTATCTAAAAGTGGTTTGTTATTCATCTGTTTCTGAGTCATGGTTTCTTTCAATCGGCGTTACAAACTTACAATCATCGAGCGTTTCTTTCAATCGGTGTTTCAAACTCTTTGATCGTACCATATACAGTTGATTTCAATAGGTATGTTTATCAGACACACTAATTTTAGGGTTTCTGATGTAAAATTGTTCATCAGACACACTAATTTTTTGTTGAAGAAAATAAAAATTGTATTTTTTTTGTTGATTCAAGCATAAATACGGATTCCTCAGGAGCGGGTTTGATTAGTCCCGTGAGTTCATCTCTCTTGCTTCTTATTTGATTGCAAAAACTAGGGTTAGGATTTTGATTTTTGTTGATTTAAGCACCTACCAATTTTTTTTTTTGTTCAATTTGTGTGGTTTCAGGAGACAAGAACAATTGGATATTTTTGTACGATTATGGATTATCTGTAGGAAAGGGAAATTCTGATTGGATATTTTTGTTCAATTTGATAATTTTTTTGTTAATTTCTAATTCAAGATACACAAAATATGAGATTATATGTTTATTTTTTAATTTTTGTATTTGATGTGATGTCTTCTAGGTGTTTGATGAAATGCTACATATGATCAAGTGGAGCAGTTGTTAAAATTCTCTTTGTTTTATGATTCTTATGTTTTCCAATTGCCTTTTTTTCTACTAATATAATTATATAACATGTACACTTGCAGACAGTTTGTGCGTATGCAGAATGCATCAGCAACAGAGTATGTCTTTCTAACGCGTCTCGCCTGGCTATTAAGGTAACCACCATATCCATTATTCATGATACCAGTTAATTTTTGTATTTGGTAAATGTTGTGAGTCACACATGATTGGTTATAACTAGATACATGATGTTTGATACTTTGATGTAATGCCTCACTGATTCGCTAACAAGTGTGACTGAGTTTTAGTATTCTTCATAAGAAATCTGTCAACTGATAATGATCCAAAGGTACGGTTGTAGTCGAGTTTATAAATATATATTGTGGATTTTTTTGTGTTATGATGTTTGTTTGATGATTTTTGTTTTCTTCTTTCCACTGTAGCTGGTGGTTTAGGTATCAATCTTGCACACCAGATATTGTCATCATTTTTGAATCAGATTGGAATCCTCAGAATGATCTGAAGGTTTGGGAGTGTATGATATCTATCTCTATTTATAGTCCTACATACTAATTTCATGACTTTTGTTAGGCAATGTGCAGAGCTCACATAAGTGGACAACAAGAAGTCGTTATAACATATTATAAAGTAGTATAAATTATGTATGATTATGAAGGCTTCAAACTTTGCATTGACATTTGAAAAGTTCTTATTTTGTTGGTTTACCGTCATTCTCTAATTTACTAATGCTATATTATTACAGCAAGCTGCTATTGCAATTGTCATGGATGTAGATGCCACCTTGGGGAAGAAAAAAGTTGCAGAGCAGATGGGTTTTACATGGTCTACATTGACCTTTTGAATGAGGACCTTCATGAACATCAGGTTTGGTTTGGTTTGGTTTGGTTTGGTTTGGTTTGGTTTGGTTTGGTTTGGTTTGGTTTGGTTCTTATTTCAATTTTTTTTTCGTCTATTACAGGATTATTTCGTTCGAGTGTAAGAAAACCCTTATACTATTGCTATTGGGTTGTGTTTTGTGTATTTTGAATTAACTTGACAGTTTAATTATGTTTAGTTTTGTTTGTTAGTTCTTTAATTTTAGTATGAAGAGTCTGCCCACCAGGTCTTCAGTTATGTTAAAGTTGGCATTTTGAAGCTTATTTGATCTATTGTTTTTACTTATTTCTGACTTGAAAAGGTAGTGGGGCTTGATAGTTTGATTACGTTCTGTTTCTTTGTAAGTTCTTCAATTATAGCTTGAGGAGTTTGCCCATCAGGAGCACCAGGTGTGTGTCAAAAGTTATCAGTTATGTTAAAGTTGACATTTTAGGCTTATTTGTTCTAATTTTTATTGATTCTGACTAAAAGGGGATTTGGATATTAATAGTTTTATTCTGCTTGGTTTTTTGTTAGTTCTTAAACGTTAGTACGTAGAGTTTGCACACCAGATGTTGTAAAAGACATTAATTATGTTTAAATTTTCATTTTAAAGTATTTTTGGTCTAATTTTTTTACTAACTTTTTCAATGCAGTGCATTTTGATTGCTTTGAACCTGCTTCTTAACCAGGTATTTTTCAACTCGATCCTCTCGGATCGTTATTGATGTTCTCGATCATATATATCCGTAATGTTTGTCATTTATTTCTTCTGAAGTAATTTATCGTGTTTGAGATTTTGCATGATTTTAATTTATCATTCATTCATACATATGTTCATCATTTAGGTTTTAAAAAATTAAACCCTATTTGGTGATTTTTATAAGATATGGAAACATAATTTTGGTGTTTTATTGGTGATCTTATTTTTTTATTGATTTCAATTATTGTTTAGGTAAATATCCCAGTAAACTTTTTGAGCTTTTATTTCAATTTGCTTTTAAGATAAACAAAAACTCAATCCATTATGTGTCCTCAATTTTTTTTGCTGTTTAAGAACAAAAAAAATATGAATTGCATTACTATTGTAACATGAAACCTATTGCAATGTTTTTTTTTGCTAAATTTGTTGCATATAGGAATTGTTTTAGTAACATAAACATCATGGTAAAGTTCATAGTTTATGATAATAAGTTTTCCTATTTATATTATATGAGTTTGGAGGATAAAAACAATTTAGTTTAAAAAAAATGAAAACAACGCATATATTTGAATTGACAGTTTCACTATTGTTAAGATATGGAAAGTATTGTGGGATATTATAAAGTGGATGCCCAATAGAGAAGCCTTGTGATGAACTTGATGCAAGTTGTATGAAGCATGATGCCTTGCATTTCAGCAAACAATAGTGAGTATCATCACTCTTTTTATGGTTTTCTATAATGATTTTAAATAACCATTACCGAATTTAAAATGAAATTGGCCATTTGAAAGAAAAAAAAGTATGTGCTAAGTGCTGGTTAAATTGTAAATATCCTTAGAACTTTATGCAAAAGTTCTCATTATTATTGGTAGAATCAGTGTCTTAAAAAATTCTAACATTTTGATTTTTTAGTAGACTTAAAACTAATTTATATGTAATTATTGGGATGATGGCTATTAAACAAGCAAAAATAATGACATTAAGGCTTTTGTTATGGTCCCTTGAAAGACAACGATGTTAAAGGTTTGTTTCTCCTAGATGTGGTCAAATGGGCCAATTGTATACTTGGTCCGAGTTGTTCTGCCCGTTGACCCATTTTGATATAACTTTTTTTACAAATATATCATTTGGTTTGACTCGCTATAGATTAAACATAAACTTTGTCAACCCATTCATAATTATATAGGTTGAAAATGTCACTTTTTAACTGTAACTTTTGTTTCAGAAATTAAGGTTCCAAGAAGAAGTCAAACATGGAACCTTAATTAGAAAATCAAGAAGTAAGTTCCATGATTTATGGTAAAAGATAGGAAGGGTTATATTTTTCTCTGTTTAGGGTTAAGGTTTTAAAGTTCAGTGAATAAAATAGTTTTTAACAAAAGCTAGATTGAGAGCTTTGTGAAGATATTCAAAGGTGTTGGTCATGGATGGGCCACAAGAAGAAGTCAAACATGGAACCTTAATTAGAAAATCAAGAAGTAAGTTCCATGATTTATGGTAAAAGATAGGAAGGGTTATATTTTTCTCTGTTTAGGGTTAGGGTTTTAAAGTTCAGTGAATAAAATAGTTTTTGACAAAAGCTAGATTGGGAGCTTTGTGAAGATATTCAAAGGTGTTGGTCATGGATGGGCTTCAAGATATAGTGAGGAAAATGAATCTGTTGAGAGGAGTGCTGAGGTGGCCAAGCATGTGATTTTTTAAGCGGGTCGAGTGGTTATTTTTCTTATCTCATTTATGAAGGTGTAACATGATATACTTGAAGCCAAGAACCTTACACTCTCATTCATCATTTGTAAAGCATTGTGCTTTGGAGTAGAATGACGAGTTAGCTTCTGAAGTTGGAGACTTTACTTGATGATAGCGTAGGGCAAAATGTCGAGTTGGAATTTGAAAGGAGTGGCACGTCTTTGACCGTTCAGTTGGTGGTGAGTGACCGACCTTTACATCCAGGTTATATGCTTTACATTTATCATGTGTTCTTTGTTTCAGGCTGAAGACTTACACTCAATAACTCTTTCGGAGTTAGGAGTGGCACGTCTTTGTGATGTACATTTTAGATGTGAGATTTTTAACCTGTTTACCTACAAAAGTGTTGACTTAAGTTACGTTGTATGTCTAATTAGTTTAACGGTTTCAGGTAAAAGCTTTAACCGAATAGGAAACCATTTGAAAGTCTCTATAAGAGTACACCTAGCTGAGTAGTCGTAGAATAATCATTTTTGTTACTTGAATGATTTGACAAACTTATCTCTATTTTTTTATTGCCAGCAAACTTGATCAGATATTAATGGTACGTTGTCAATTCATAGGCAAGTGCTAAGTGATATGGTGGGTTTACTTTATAAAATTTGTATTTTTCAATTTGTTGTTATGATCCTTTTGTTGGGCGTTTTTTGGCAGCGGAGCCGCCAGTGAAGGCGGCTGACCATACGGGACAGAACTATATCAGGTTTGGTCCAACTCTTTAGGCGCGTTTATTTGATTATACGTCAAGCCGATCTCTTTGAAGAGCGGTGGTTAATCAATTGCATTGACAAATTATATTTTTGGTTGCATTAAAACATTAATAGTATAGTTTCGACTCAGTTTTTTTAATCTTCCTTTTGATCTTTTCCTTATCTAGCCTTAGGAGGACATGCTAAAGAATGCAAATAATCAAGGAACAACCATCCTCCATAATCTGAAGGTAGATTATACTTTGGGAGATTTCGAGGTAAATCAAAATATTCATTTTGTAGAATATTTCCAAGTTTTGTATTTAGTTATAACAAAGTTATGCCATAATGCAATACAATACTAACAAAAAAAATGAAAGATATCCTCTAAGGTGGATCTTTTACAGTGGTTATTTGCTATGTTTTAATTTTCTTGCTTTTGGTCAATTAAAGATGCTAACATTAGTTAGGATGAATTCTCAGACCCTTTGTGATCTTTTACAGTGATTATTTGCTATAATTTAATTTTCTTGCTTTTTGTCAATTAAAGATGCTAACATCAGTTAGCATTACACGTTTTGTAGGTAATTTTATGGAGCTACACATATTGGTGGTTGTTTAGGGGAGTTAACGGGCTCTCATATTCATCGCTTTTCATGGAGGTAAGTTGATTTCTTATATCATTTCATATCATTTTTGTTGAGCTGGGTAAAAGGTCAAGATGGGCTGAGCCAGGTTGGTGACCTGTTCAGTACAGTTGACCCGTTATAATATATATATTTGTATTAAAGGCATCATGGTGGTTGCTTAGGGGAGTTAACGGGCTCTCATATTCATCGCTTTTCATGGAGGTAAGTTGATTTATTATATCATTTCATATCATTTTTGTTGAGGTTGGTAAAAGGTCAATATGGGCTGAGCCAGGTTGGTGACCTGTTCAGTACAGTTGACCCGTTATAATATATATTTGCATTAAAGGCATCATGCAAGCTGGTTGGATGATCGTCTTTTTTCAAATGCTCTTTAGGTGTAACTATTATTTTTTAATTTTATTAATAAAGTTTTGACGGGGTGCCGTCCCCGTTTAGAAAAACAAAAGATTAAATTAATTACTTTAGTTGCATGCCTAATTTGAGGTTTTCTTTGTAAATAGGCTTCCTTCATTTTTTTTATGGTATGGGATGAGTCGGGTTGGGTTGACATGCAAACACAACTCTGATCATCGGATATTGCAACTAGATACAATGTTGGGGCCTTTTTGTTTCTACTCTTAGGGGAATCATTGCTTATGTAATGTGGAAGGCCTTCAGCACTAATTCGAAGTTGGATCATTATTTATTTTATATCCATGGTAAAATTATGTTTACCATCAATATACATAACTTCAGGATGTCAAAGAGAAGCACTCAGTTACTCTCTTATAGCTCAATATCATCAGGATGTAATAAAGTATTTACATATTAAAGTATAATTTTTTTGTTGTTTAGCCACCCGTGTATTACACGGGAACTTAGACTAGTTAATAAAATAAATAATAACGAGACTCTTGTTATTTGTGGGAAATTCTTCTATTACAATACTGGTTACAAAACTAAATAAACGAATATAAATACAATATAATTGTACCAATCTTGATTCAAGCCAGAATCTATGGAAGAACTTCAACCGCACCATCTTGTATAAACCTCCGCTGCAAGAATGAACAAACTGACGTTGACGGTTTTGGTTGAGGATCGTGTTAGACACGGGGCCCTTAAAACAGATTCCGCGCCTCCTCTCAATGAAAGATCGAGACTAAAGAGAATGTCTATTTCCTTGTATCTAGTATGAACCACCAAGTTCATATAAATACACCTATAGTTTTAATCTCATTAAAACTAGTAATAAAATAAACAAGATAATGAATATGAAATTAATCTCTAATTTAATGGATTTAAGTGGTTAGTCAAAACGGTCATATTCATCATGACACGAATTAAATGGTTTGAAACAACTAGTTTGACTAGATCCAACTAGATCTTTTACTACTGTTGCAAACCTGCGTGCGTGCTAGAACTGATCCGCCAGTCCGCGTGCCACGCTTCAAGGATCTCATGCCATGCCATATAGAGCCGCACGCCATACGGATGCCACTATGCATACCAGGACACCACCCGGTCATGCGCCGCCCATACTCGTGCGCCACCTGCACTCTCCGCCCTAGCCAATGACGTGCGCCATGCGCCTAAGGAGCTCCCGCCACATCGACATGCCATGGCATCCGCCTACGCCACCCAAGGGTGCGCCATAAGCGGACCCGCCATGTATCTGACCACGCGCTTATGGACAAAAATACAGAGGCGGTTTGAGAAGTTCGAAGTGCACTACATAGGGCCTAAAGCCCGCGGCACGCGCGCATATGTGCATGAGTACAAGGAGTGCTCCTCCTTATAAACCACTTTAAGTTTTATCATCCCACCTATGTGGGACAAGTTGACAAAACTAATGTTTGTTCCAAACATACAACTTCAAGCTTCGATATCTTATTCATCTTAGCTCTATTTGGATATAGTTTGAACACAAACCATAAATAATTATTTATACAACACATATATAAATATTATTGATGTCCAAACTATTTAGTGAAAAACTCATTTTCACTAAAATTTCCAACAAAAGTTAACATAAGTTAGCTTAAAGGAGAGAGAGCGTGCAAAATTTACAAAATAAAGGACATTTTACGTGATTTTTAGAGAACAAGGATAAAGAGTACAATTTACTATTTAATTAAAGTACAATCAGTGTAATTTACTCTTAAAAATATTAGATGCGTAGTGTAGGACCCTGTGATTGTAGTGGGCAATAGGCATACCTCTCTTATCTCCTAGGCACTTTTAGATTATAATAATGAAATAGAGAAGGTACCGCTAATACTTAATAATTTATTTTCGTACGTTCAAACAAATCTGTGTTAGCTAGGGGCACTGGCGGCTTTGATGGTGTCTGGGAAGGACCTCCGTACAAGGCTTGCGATTTCGAGGGGAATGCGATTTAAAAGAAATCTGATACGTATATGTTATTCTTTTTAAATAGTAAACACATACTACTTCCAATATAGGCCCATTTACGAATCATTTTTATGGTTTAGAATTTGGTCTACTTGGAATTAGGTTTATTGAGCCCAATACTAATTTGATTTTTTTTAACAATAACAAAACATAACGGAATGACACATTTTTTTAAACTTGAACAGGGTACGTAAATTCTCAAATACGCCTCTAACCAGGAGAAAATGTGGAATTTGAGTTTCTTCGGGTTGACATTAGCTGGTAAGCTGTATCAAATTTCTGTAATAATGCTCGCAACTTTTTCCAATTTTTAATTTACTTCTTTGTATGATTTTTGTCTTTAGTTGTTTTTCTTTTATACAGTCGGTGCTAAATAATCATTTCTTATTTGTTTGGAAAAATATACTTTTGAATTTTGATAACAAATATGAAATATTCTTAGGGTGTCCGGGGCACTCGCGGGGAGGGGAATCAGTGACCCCTGTGGATAGAGATGGTGGGGGATGGATATAGTTGGTAAACTTCAGCCTCTATCCACTTCGGGGAGGAGACACCGAAGAGGAGGGAGAGAGATGGTGGGGCCACCCACTTTTCAAACCAATCAAAACTTTTTTTTTTTTGAATAAAAAAACAATTCACCTAAGAGGGGAGTGCCGCCATCAAATTGGGGTGCGAGGGGAGTTTAAGAGGGGAGTTGACGTGGCATAACCTGATTGGGTGTGTGTAAGAGAGGGGACTCCCCTCTTAGGGGAGTGCCCCCCTCACCCTTAACTTAGCTTTGTGAAACAAAATTCAAGACGATTTTCGTAAGTTGGTACTTTGTAACAAAACATTAGACTAGAGGGTATGGGGGCCGGCTTAGGCCTGGCCTGCCCGCAGGGGCGGACCTAGGTTATGCCCAAAGTGGGCGGGCGCATCCCTTGGAAAAAAAAATTAGTGTATATTTTAGGCAAAAAAATCCGACCGCACCCTTTGAAAATATGCTTGAGCCATTCATCCGCACCCCCAGCAAATAATTCCTGGGTCCGCCACTGCTGGCCCGGCGCCGGTCCCCCACACCGCCCCCTCGGCCCGGCTCGTCCCAACCGGCTCCCACTCGACGCTCACGACGGGCCTTGATTTCAAAAAATAGCCGTTACAACTACTATGATCATTAATAAAAAAAAATTCCCCCTTTTCTATAAAACACTTTCATTTTTCACTATTTTCTCCCCACTTTCAACCTAAAACACTCTCATTTTTATACCATTCTTTTATAAAAAAAATATATTTTCATCCACAATGTCATCTAATTCTTGGTGGTCCTCGTCTTCAGAGGAGGAAGAAGAGATGTTTTACGCAAACGTTGTGCTAAGGGCGGCGCAGATTGTTATGGAGGAGGAAGAGGAAGACGTCTCGTCTGAAAGCGTTATTACCAGACGAATACGGATTAACAGTGACCGCCAAGGTTTATCATTAATAAATTTTATTATACTTATTCCTTATTTCCTCGTACTTATATATTTTTTACGACAGGAGCGCACGAGAAATTGGTGAACGTTTATTTTTCGGATGCACCCCTTTACAATGCCGAGGTTTTCAGACGCAGGTTCCGAATGAGTCGCCGGTTATTCACACGGATTGCTGATGATTTGGCGGGGCTAGACCCGTTTTTCACGCAACGACCCGATGCTCGTGGTTATGAACGCCAACTGGCGTACGGGACAGTGGCCGACGCTTTGGACGAGTACTTACAGATGTCGGCAAGAACTACGCGGGAATGTTTGTATCGTTTTTGCCATAATGTGGTGAAACTGTATAGCAAAAAATATTTGCGGAAACCAAACGCGTATGACGTTCAACAGTTGTACCAAGCTCATGAAGCACGACACGGGTTTCCGGGAATGCTTTTTAGCATTGATTGTATGCATTGGGCGTGGCAGAACTGCCCGAATGCGTGACGAGTCCAATATACGCGAGGTGATCATGGCCATCTAACCTTAATACTTGAGGTCGTGGCCTCACAAGATTTGTGGATCTGGCATTCTTTCTTTGGTCTCCCTGGTTCACTCAACGACCTCAACGTGCTATACCAATCGGCGATCTTTAGCGATGTAGTTAATGGAACCGGTCCGGACACCACTTTTACAGTTTCTGGGGTTGAGTATAGACGCGGGTATTATCTTGCTGACGGAATATATCCGTCTTGGTCTAGAATTGTCAAGACTATTCCATATCCCGAGGACGAAAAAAGGAAAAAATTCGCCAAGCGTCAAGAAGTTGCAAGAAAAGACATCGAATGTTGTTTTGGTGTTTTACAAAAAAGGGCCATCATTGAACAAACGACACGTGTGTTCACACTGAAGAGGTTGCGCCTTTGTATGTACCCTCCATAACATGATTATTGAAGACGAAGGTCGGGCGATTTGTGAGTATGAAGAGAATGCATCTTACGGGAATACTGTCCCGGTAGATCCGGCGCAACAGGATTTAAACTCGTTCTCGCTAACCAATGACTTCACGCATGCAAACCTTCAACAGGATTTGGTAGAACATATATGGAACAACGCAAACGATGGGGACGGTGACGAAGAGGAAGACGATAGCGAGTAGTGTAATTTTTTTAGGTTATGTAATTTTTATTTATGTTATGTAATGGATTTTATTATCTTTTTTATGTCTTATTTTAAGTTTAAATTTTTAATTGTTTTTATAAAGTTAAACAAATAAAAAAGTTAAACAATAAAAATTAAACAATAAAAGTTAAACAAATAAAATAAATTAAACATTAAAAATAATGTGGGGGGTACGCCCATCCTCCACCCCCCTCAAAATGTAAGGAGGCCCATCCTTCATGGGATGGTGATGTGGCGCCTACGTAGCGGCCCATCCTCATGGGTATGGAGCTCTCCATACCCTCTAGCCTTGTCACTATATATTAAACTTTCTAATAAAACATTATCATTATCATTATCATTATTCCATATAGGAAGAAACATCCTCTTTTGTGCATTAGGAGTTATACCCCAAGCTTAAGGAGTTTTTCAAAAAAAAAAAAAAAAAAAAACTTGATTTTTCACTTTTAACCCAAACATTTCATATTTTGTATTTAAACCCCTTTTAATTTTTTTTTACTTTTAACCCAAAGTTTTCCATCTTTTATAATTTAACACAACACTTTATTATTTACAACTAGGGGTGCAAACGAGCCGAGCGGCTCGTGAGCTCTCGAGATCGGCTCGAAAAAAAGCTCGAAACGAGCCGAGCCTTATCGAGCCCGAGCTCGAGCCTCGCATGTGAAGCTCGTTAGGCTCGTCGAGCCTTATCGAGCCTTAGTGTAAACGAGCCGAGTCGAGCCAAGCTTATTTAAACTTGTTTACAAACCGATCTTGAACCTAAAAATAAGATTATTTAGTAAACGAGCCCGAGCCTGAGCTTCACTTATTGAGCTCGCGAGCCTAAAAAGCCTTTTATTTATATTATTTTTATTTAATATACTAATTAATAGATAATAAACGAGCAAAGCCCGAGCCGAGCTCGAGTTTGAGAAAATACAAACGAGCCGAGCTCGGGCTCGGCTCGTTTGCACCCCTATTTACAACTTTAGTCCCCCATACTTTTTATCTTTCGCAAGTTTTTCATTTTACGTTTCGTTCTAAATTTTGCGAGTTAACATGTCTTAGTGTGCATGTGAGGTTCAACGTTTTTTGCTCTATTTTTCATATTTGACAGACCCGTCGCAACGCGTCCATTTTTTCCCTTTTGAAATGTTCGCCGCAACGGGCGGGTCCTAGATCGACTAACTTATTATTTTCTATGTTTTACTTTTCTGGTTAATTTCTTCGCATTAACACACAGTAAAAGATGTGCGTGGTTCAACGATTTTAGTCTGTTTTTCGTTCAATGTAATTTTTACCATTTTATCTATTTTATTTTTATGATGTTGAGAGTCGATGTCGTTGTGGCATTGATGCTACTTGGCACGGTTTTACGAACGTTTTTAACCTATTAAATTTTTTACTAATATTTTGTTTCGGTTTACCCCTATACTTCCTTTACTTAAAAACTATTTTTACGTGCATATTTTATGTACGGGTTTGTAAAAATATGATTTGTTCTACATTCCAACGTAATTTTTTTTATAGATGAGTCAGATCAAATATAATACGTTTTCGTTTAAAGAAACCATTTTTACGTGCATATTTTTATGTACGTTTTAGTATAAATTCAAGTTGTTCTACGTTTCGACATAAACTTTTTTGGGAAATGATTCAGATCAAATATAATATGTTTTCGTGTTTATTTTATGTATGTTTCGTAAAGTTTGTTTCGAACCGAGTGGAGTCAAATTATGGTTTCTTTTTCTCCCATTTTTTTTTCGAAAGCTCTAATTAATCTCTTTCGATTACATGTGCATATTTTCCTTCATACCCGTTACGTTTTCTATGTATGAGTCGGGTCACATATAATACGTTATGATTGTTCGATATGAATTTTATTTACTTTCGTTTTATCCAATCACAATGCTTATACAAGTTACATTGAGTTTAACTGGATACGTCGAAATGTATGTTTTCATATGGTTAATGCATCATATAACGTTTGAACTAATCCATTCAATGTTTACGATATACCCGCGTCGCAACACGGACAGGTCTTAACCCTAGTTACGTATTTATTTTGAACACTTTTAGAAATAGTAAAGCGTTTGAGTTTTGTTTTGATCACCAAAATTTGTTTACTTGCCACAATTGATTCTTCAGTTTTTTTTTTCTTTTTATTTATGTCTTTTAGTGAAAGTTTTTTATTCCTTCAAATTAATTTTTAAAGTTGTTAACTTTTCCCCTCATTTTTAATAGAGTAAATTGTCAAAATCGTCTCTTAGGTTTAGGTATGTTTGTTATTTTCACCGAAAACATATTTTTTGTTCATATATTCCTTTACTTTTGTGATTTTTGTCATCTTCATCCAAACCTCTAATTTGCTTTATTTTTTCTATCAATCATTTGGATGAAAATGACAAAAAATCCCAAATCTTAGGGACGATTTTGGCAAAAAAAGTCAGACGTTTAGATGAAAATGACAAAAAAAAATCCAAAAAGTGAAGGACTATATGGTACAAAAAAAACTTGTTTTTGATGAAAATGGCAAACATGCCCAAACTTTAGGGACGATTTTGGCAATTTACTCTTTGTAATATCTTTATACATCACTTAAACCCCTCGACTTTTAATACGTATTGGTATAAATTCGATTCCGTATATGTTTGACGTCACATTAGTCGCTTGTTGTTAGAAATTCATGTTGTTGTTTTACGTTATTTTTCTAGTTTTGGTCGTTGTTCCTAGATGGGTTCGGACGTGTTCTATGGGAACACCGCTGCAACTCATATGACTTAGCTACGGGGGTTCAGTCATGGGTTCGCGAACCCGTTGCTAGATAGAATGTTATATTTATTTAAAGTTATATTGGATGATGATGTGACACAATAATATTTGATGATACCTCACGGGATTTTATTATTTTGTATATACGTGTACAATGAGAATGATTGCAAATTATGATAAAAAAAATAGCAACAATAAATTCTAACTAAGATATGTTATCGATTTTTATATAAAATAACTTTTTAAGGAGGTACGGAAACGTGGAGATCCAAGAGAATATGCACATTAATTAAATATTCAAATTACACTAATCATCTCAAAGTGGCATTAAAAGAAAACTGAGGCCTATATAAGTACAAAAATTAATCCTAGTTATCACCACTCCTTTTCATAACTACCAACAAAAGAAATGTCATCCCTCCTTAAGTTTTGGTTCTTCCTTTATCTTGTTGTCTTGTCAATAATAGTCTCGGAAACACGCATTTTTACCGAGACTAACCGAGGGAAATTGATAGAAAGGGCACGAGAAATTTTAGAGGTAAGCACTCGGAAGCATGATATGGTGAAACTGGACAGGCGTTATAACATAAATCGCTTGAGCCCGGGTGGCCCTGACCCTAAACACCATTAGCATTTATAAAAACTAGTACTTTGGACAATGTGGTCATTGGCCAAGTCTTGTTTTTCATTTTTATGGTTGCAATCTGCCACCACCGATGTTATTTTTGGATTCTATGAGTAATATAACTATAGTATCATGATTATAAGTTTTATATTTTTTTTTTATTTCATGTGAAGGATTATATTATTGAGATTGAAAAGTTGGGGTCATTTTCATTGGAGGTATATACCCTAGTATCAGGGCCCGCTCCATAGGTTTGCAAACCTAAACACGGCCTAGGGTCACAAAAAAATAAGAGCCTTCAAAAATTTAGGAAATTTTTATATATACTATATGTATTAGGTCCAAGTAAATACGTTTATTTCAAAAGTAAACTAGCTTTTCATTGAAGTAGCCAAAAGTAAATATTGTTTAGCAAAAAAAGGCGCAATTTCAAAGCTCATTTCACATATATTTCCAACCATTACAACACAACAATCATCGACCTAATCATCATTATTCAGCGGCCTAAAACCCCTAAAACACTGCCGCAATCATCGTTCTCACTTCCCATCGTAACCTGCTTTCAATTTCTAGCTATTGGCTATCACTAGACGAAAAAAGTAATCGTAATCACCCATGGTGACGGGTCCATCGGGATTGGAGAAGAGTTTATGGGTGAAATTAGGACCCCCACTTCGTAGTTTGTTTAGGGTCTCCGAAAACGTTAAAACAACCCTGTCTAGTATCTTAGTATGACTTCAATACGATATATTATTGCTTTAGTTTTAGTGGTGGGTCATGATATTGGCTATAAACACCCAACCTTGTGTTCTTCCACTACTAAATTATACATAAGTAGCCTCCGATAAAGATAAAAAATGTGATCCCTAACTAACAACGAACATTATTGTAAATGAATCATAAAAACACAAATAATTTGTTTAGCAAATATGTTTCAAACTACTTATTTCTAGGTATGTTGTTTGGCCCGCTCTTGGCTTCGGCTTTAGGAGTTTTTGTCAAGGGGTTTTTGTCTATAAAAGTTTGCTTTCGAAAAATAAAAACTTATTTTCGGCCGGTTTTGATTAAAAAAATAAAAGAGAGGGATGGGGGAGGGATTTTTCAGTTTAGAAACATCTTTATCAAGTGTAATCTTGTTGAGATTGCATAATGCATCATAAAATCACTATCATCCCCTTGAAAATAATATCTTTATAATTGTGCATTAACACACACATATAAAGAGAGAGAGAGAGAGAAAGGATTCTAAGATACAAACTTGCTAATTGAGAAGTTTAATAATGAGAAGTTTAATAAGTTTGTTTAATTTACAGGATTGAATATTAGTGATTTGATTTTCAGATTTTAAATTTTAAATTTTGAAGTCAATTATTATTTTAAATTTAAATTTTGAAGTAAACCATTATTGTGTTTGATTTTAAATTTTGAATGCTTTGAAATGTTGATGTTTTTTTATGAGATGCTTTGACTATATTATTTGTAATTTTAGGGATGCTTCGAGTCTTCTTCGACTATTGTTTTTGTACTCGAGTTGCATATCTAATTCAAATCGTGTTTTGTAATTTTAGGTGATGAGCTTCTTTCAGACTCCTTCCCCTACAAGGAACTCTTAAATGGGATCCTATGAGAAGTTGAAGGAAAGGTATATCTTGCACCGTTCTTTATCTATATCTATATATCTATATATCTTAAATGGGATCCTATGGGAAATTGATCTCTATTCGATTCACTGATGTATATTTTTCTCCTCACCATTTTGTTCCATTAATCAACTCATGTGTGCTCTTATGTTTGATACCCGATCTTATTCCAGTGATTAATATCCGCTTGAGTAACCCAACCTGAGTCTGATTTTTTTCGTTAATGATTCAGGTAAACTTTCCTGATTTGGGTTTTCTGCAAGGCTAATCATCTAAATTAATTTGTTATTTTTATAGTTTACATCCTAAACCCCAGTTTTACAGTATCTCATGATAATCTTTCTTCGTTTTTTAGAATCTGATCAAATTGGGCCATAGTCTGAAGAAATGTGTTTAAGCTACGACAAGGTGTGTATAGCATTATGATTGATATTATAAAAAAATAACTATAACAGTTTCTCTTCCTGTAATTTTGTATAGCATTATTTATAAAATGATTACAGGTATGATAAAAAAAATATAAAAGCTGCTCTTCCTGTCTTTTGTTCGCTTCACATATCTTCGCTAAATCAATATGTTGGAAGGTTTGTGTATGTAGAATTAGTCTGGATACGCCCACGAAAAAAATGCCGATTTATATTGTATTTCTCATGACAGTATGAAGGCTATGGTTAAGGATAAATGATAAGATTTTCAAAGGGGTCGATGCTTTTCAAACTAAAATAGTGCAAGACATTAAGGAGGCTACTCTCTGGTGGATGATTAACAGATCGATAGGCGTCAATCTCTCAATCTGGTCCACTTTCTCTGGTTTATACTTTGGTTAGTGTATGTGTATAGATAATTTTTTTAAAGTGATTGGATATGTAATGGGGTAAGAGTATTTTGGATGTATCTTAGTGTGTTTTTTTGGAAGCTTAATTGTTGTTTGTATGCCTCTTTTGGTGATTAATAAAGTTTGGTTTACTGAAAAAAAAACCCCGCAATTTCAACCGTTTTTACCTAACGGGTGATTTGCTTTATATTTATCTCTAATTGCTCAAGTAGGTAAACTTTGAAAAATTGTTTAAAGACGGACTTATGATTAGTTTGTTTGTATTTATTTTATGTATAGATGTCAAAAGATATTTATAGGATAACCTGTGATTAACTCGATTAAAACAGGTTGTGATGAAATGAGTCTTTTTTTAAAAATTGGTCTTTTCAAAATTGGTGAGGCTATGATATAAATGAAGCTTTTCAAAATCATAATAGATATTACACACTCAGAATAATAATATTGAGGGTTGAATGTATGTGACCCTATAAATATAGAGGTGTACTTTACTTTAATTTTTTTTTTCTATTATAGAAATTCCAATGTGATGGTATTTTTGTCGTTTCCTCTGTTATTTTCTCTATATAATATAGAATAGAGGTTCCAATTTAAATGCTCTAAATATAGACGTTTACTTTACATTCTTGCTTTTGTATGTTTTTATGGCTCTTTACAACAAGAAAAAGTTTAAGAAACCAATTAAAAATTTATGATGGAGAAAAGGAAAAGATGATACTTTGGATGTTAAAGTGTTATTTTTATACTTTTATTTGTTATAAATTAAATTTTCCTACCCGGAAAATTTCCGGGTTATAACCTTATTTTTTTCTATAACAGTAAGAGGGATTTATAGCAAATCAAGGTTTGGAGGGTAGGCTTAACCAATCACACTTTAACGCTTCTACGTTTAAATTATTTTATGTGTTTAGTTGGTGTTTAGCCACCCGCGAAGCTCGCGGGGTCTTAGGCTAGTATCTTTATGTGCAGTAACACACACATATAAAGAGAGAAAGAGAAAGAGAAAGGATTCTAATATATAAACTTGCTAATTGAGAAGTTTAATAATGATTCTGGACCATACATTTTCTCTACGCCAATTTTTTTACTTCTAATCACGAGTTTTCTGTAAAAAATTTTGAATATATATATATATATATATATATATATATAATTTTGAATTATATACATATGTATATAGTCTAAACCCTATGCTAAAACATAAAAACTAAACCCTAAAATCTAAACCATAAACCTTAAATACTAATGGTAAAACCTAAACTCTAAATACTAATACTAAACACTAAAATTAAATCCTAAACCATAAAACTAAAACTAAATCCTCGGACCGTTATTATTGGGATTTATAGCGGGGGGATTTTGAGTAGTACTATTGGGTCTGACAAGCCCCACCTGAGCTAGTCGCGCTAGCTAGATCGGTAATGGCAGAGCCGGCCCAATGGGCTTCCAACCCTAGGCACAAGCCTAGGGCCACCCAATATGTAAGGCCTCCAAATTTTTTGATGGTTCATTTGATACTAGGCCCATTTTTTTTATTTTATGCTAAACTGAAATAAGAAGCCCAACATATACAGGCCCGAATCGTGTAGAAGAAAATAAGAGGCCCAAAGTAATAATGAAAAGTCGCTGCTGATGAGTTGTCTCGGTCTCCACACAATCACGAACAGAATCGTCGCATATCTTAAACAACGAAACGCGTCTTTGCAGGTTGGAATTCACGATGTAGTCGCCTGGATCGACGACTGAATCGTCGCCTGAATGGCTGAATCATCGAGTATTTACAGGTATTAACGTGTATTACGTATATCTATTCTTGAATCTTGATTCTTCTAATCTTCTCGATTGAGTTTGTTAGTCATCAAACAAAGAGATAACAAATCCTCAGTTCTCTGTTCTCAATTTCTCATATACTGAATTACTGATATACGATTAGTTGATTTTGTGAATTTGTGGCACTGTGGATTAGTTGATTTGTGGAACAGAATCGTCGCCAGTTCTTGTCTTCTTGATTAGTTGATTTGTGGCACTGTGGCAGACGTGGATTATCTATTTATCTGTTCTCGGAAGTCGGAACTCAGTGGCCCAGTCTCAACACTCAGATTCTTGAAACTCAGTGGCACGCACAGGTTAGATATCTGATGTTTTCCTGAATCAAGTTGTTATTTAGGGAATTAGGGCTTATTCTTCTTTCATAATTTGCTATTTTTCTGAATAAAGTTGTTGTTTAGGGAATTAGGGCTCATTATCCATCTCTTAAATAGATTTATATTTTTGCAATGTCAAATCGAATTCGAACTTTTGAATCCGGTCATTCAAAAAGGCTAAAAAAACGTAAACAAGAAGCTTTAATCGAATCACAAAAGGGAGCACTTCTAAAATTTTGTACACCTACAACAAGTCAACCTACAAACGATAGTGCTTCGCCTACAAATAATGAACCTACAAACGATAGTGATACGCCTACAAATAATGAACCAACAAACGATAGTGATACGCCTACAAATAATGCTAAGAGAAATTATACATGTAGAATCTGACACACTTACTAATATATTAACTTATATTAAAAACTTTAATTCTTTTCCAAATGCATATATCGCATATAGAATTGTGTTAACCATTCTTGTAACCGTTGGTACCGCAGAACGTAGTTTTTCCAAATTAAAACTAATAAAAAATTATTTAAGATCTACAATGTCACAAGAAAGATTAAACGGTTTAGCTATTATGTCAATCGAAAAAGATTTTTTAGAAGAACTTGATTACGATAATTTCATCAAACAATTTGCCTCGGTTAAAGCTAGAAAAGTAGATTTTATTTAAACATATACTATAACTATAGAAGACATATGACTTTCAAAAAAAAAAAAAAAAAAATTTAACTACGCCAATTATAAACTTTTTAGTTTATAATTGCCGGTCCCAAGCCCGGATGAAGGAGGAGGGTTTTGTTACTAAATATATTGAAAATGATAATTTTGCAAAAAGGCCACCACATCGTAGTTCGATTAGGGCCTCCGAAAACGTAGGAACGGCTCTGGGTAATGGTTATCGGGTGTAGAATTAGCCTAAATTACCGCCATAGTCAGTGATAGACCTAACAAACAGAGATAACAACAGTCCGCTTCGGTTTCAAACTCTTTCGTGATGTAATACGGGTTAGCTACCTATAAATATGACAATAATCTATTAAATACTATCATTTACTATTCTGGTTGAATAGTGGAAAGTTGCGCAAATGATGTATTACCATAACTGTAAACCGTATATGTGAACTCACTCATCATAAATGACTGAAACTTGTTTCTTACGTGTTTGCCCCAAGTCGCTAAGGTACTTGCCATGGTTAGGTGCACTGCATGGTCTCAAAAACATTTTCATTTCGTAACGTTGCATTATTACATTTATTTTCTGTTAGATTGGGCGTTTGTTTTGACACACGTTTTTACATTTATTACGCTTCCGCATTACTTTTGAACTGTTGGTTGTTCGGTAAAAACTGTTTTTCTCATATGGGTCATTCGATATGACTGGTGTCTTAGATCCTGGTTTATCACGCGCCTCGCGGTAAAACCCCACAAATGGATTTTGACATATACATATCTTTAGTCAAAAACTCGAAAAGTTTTAGATAATGTATGAAAACATCACACACTTTGGAAATGTGCGCCTAACATGTACATAGAAAAGGTGAGTGCTAAGTGACACAAATGGAATGTTTGCTTAGAGAACGGTTTGTTTAAGTGCGAATTAGGGTTAAGATGTGACACAATTGGCACAATGTCCACTTGCAGAAGTTGATCAGAATGATTTGTTGTGTGTCTCTCTTATTGTAGCGTTTATAAGACATTATTGTCGTAAGAGGTCAAATCCTTTGTCACTTCCATGTTTTTCGAGATAGATCAAGAAGAAGTCGTGGAGAAACATGATTTGATCAAATTTTGTTAATTGGTGTATATTGGTTTATCCATGTTTTCTTCATTATTTCTTTTCATGTGCATGCATGTGACTTTTACACTCATTATATTGGGATTTTGAAGGCCGTCATACATGTTCAAGTTCATTCAAATACTGCTTATACAATTATATGATCTTTGTAATTGATTTTATTCTTTTTTTTTCATTTTAACTAATTAAGAATTATTTAAAGTGTATAATCATCATGCTACAAATCTGGGTATTTGCGACCATAATTTCGGTCGTAAATGGTGACAAAAGGTATTTATGGCCAATTTATGACAGAAATTGCGGTGGCAAAAACCTATGTGATAATCAAATTTAACGACTGAATAGTATATTAATTTTACCAGATTTACAATCTGTTTATGACTGAAATATATAAATATTTGTTTTATTTTTTCATATACTTACCATCGGTGTGTGTGTATATATATATCTAACCATAATTTCGGTTGTAAATGGTGACAAAGGGTATTTATGGCCAATTTATGACGGAAATTGCGGTGGCAAAAACCTATGTGATAATCAAATTTTACGATTGAATAATATATTAATTTTTTCCTGATTTACTATCTGTTTACGATTGAAATATATTTATTTGTTTTATTTTTTCATATATTTACGATCGGTGAGTGTGTATATATATATATATGTTAATTGTGACTAACTAATCTTTAATATTTTTGCAACCGAATGTAAATAATCACAAAGTTTGCGACTGGCTGAATGGTCGCGAATTTTGTAGACGTTTGGATTTGATTGTAACCCAATCGCAAATTTCAGTCGCAGATGCCTTGTTTTGTAATAGCGTGCTTTTGGTTCGTAGATATGGTAATTTTTTAATCAAAAACATAATAATTGCATCAACATGTTTTACTTTTCAGTTCATTGTCCAACGACAAGATATGAATGAAGTCAAAAGTTTTTAGAGTAGAGCACTGAAGAAGAAAAACTCTAACGAAATTTGTCAAACAAGTTTAAATGCTTTCTTCCTTATCCAAACACTTGTCAACCAGCAGGCTCGATCAATTACTCCGATCCCCCACCCATCACTCAAGGGCATCAAACACGATTCAACAGATCGATCAACATAACACCGGGGGGGGGGGGGGGGTTGTGTTCCCGGCGCTATGGAGGCGCCATAAGGTCCATCACGGCTGGATGACGCTCGACTACGCATGGACTTAGATGTGGTGGTTAAGTTTTCAATACCACCAATGTATTATGTAAGTTTTATCAAACTTTGCCCACTTCATAAGTTAGTGAGGTCATTTTTTTTTGTTACCATCCATTCCTACAACTAAGAACGCGTGTTGAAGTGTCTTGCTTTTAGGTGTGGGCACCACCTAGCTATCAAAATCAGTGGTTGCAAATGTGACACAACAAAGTAATCTACAATGACATTTTCAACATATATCATTATCAATACATAGGATAAACAACAACTAAAAAAAGACTGCCTAAACTAAACTCCCAATATTTGTATCAATATGATATATGGTCTATGGATTTATCTTCTTCAAATTATGAGTTCATGACATTACAAAGGTGGTTGAGCAAAAGATGCCACCTTCAAGATACCTTAAAGGCTTAACCCCACTAAAATTTCGAGTTATATATCAACACTTTATCTCTTAATTCTAATTTGTTTTAGGTCGTTGTAGGGTATATTTCATTTTATTAAGGATGTAGATATTGGCACAGCAAGCTGCCTATTTGCACACCAAACCCTAGCTTTATATAGGCTGCGTATAGGTCTATACGCGACGTATAACCGCCTTTTTCAATTTCCAAGAGAATTTTTTATTCACATCATGTGGTCACTTTATATATGCTGCATATAGGCCTATACGCGGCAAATATAAAGGGTGGTTTAATTTTTACAAACAATTTTATTCAATATTTATTGTTTTAGCAAACTTTTATAGTAAGTAATTTTAAAAAAAACAATGTTAAGTATTTTATCGTATAGTATAATATAGGTCTCGTATAGGCCTATACGAGACTTATACTACACTATATGATACGACACCAAACTATACGATACAACACCCGAATAGGCGTATAGGTGTAGCATATGTCCCATATAGGACTATTGGTAGTTTAGCCCCCGTATAGACCTATAAGCCAATACGAGACTTATACAACAATATATGATACGATACAATACACTACGATACGTTACTATAGGATACGATATAACACATGTATAACACTATAGGTGCAGTTTAGGTTCCATATAGTCCTATAGGCCTATACAAGACCTATAGGGAATCTATACGAGACTTACACTACACTATATGATATGATACCACATTATACGATACGATACGATACAACATCCGTATAGGCTATAGGTGTAGTATAAGCCCCATATAGGACTATTGGTACAATTTAGGTCCCATATAGACCTATAGGCCTATACGAGACCTATACTACAAATATATGATACGATACAATAGAATACAATACAATAAGATACATTACTATAGGATACGATACAACACCCATATAACACTATAGGTGTAGTTTAGGTCCCGTATAGGCCTATAGACCTAAACAAGACCTATAGGAAACCTATACGAGACTTATACTACACTATATGATATGATACGATACCAAACTATACGATACTATAGGATACGATACAACACCCGTATAGACCTATAGGTGTAGTATACGTCATGTATACGACTATTGGAGTAGTTTAGGTCCCGTATAGGCATATAGGCCTATACAAGCCTTATACTACAATATATGACATGATACGATACGATACATAACTATAGGATACGATACGATACCAAACTATACGATACGATATTAGAGGGTACTATACGATATGATAAAAGATAAGATATGATACTATACTACACCTATAGGCTTATACGAGACTATACTACACTATATGATACGATACTACATCCATAGGCTTATACGAGGGCTATACGAAACCTATACGAGACGAGACGAGACAATACGATACTTAACAATTTTATTTATTTATTTTGTTGAAGTGCTTATTATAGAACTTTGCTAAAACGATAAACAATGTATAAAAACACTTCTAAAAAAACCCACCCTTTATATACGTTGCGTATAGGCCTATACGTAGGATATATAAAGGGTCAAAAATACAGTTTTACCCCTGGTTTGGGCTGCGTATAGCCACCAATCCAGAGGTAAAATGGTTTTTTTACCAAACTTGCGCTATGTATACGCCACATATAGGACTATACGCGGCATATAGTAAAAAAAATAATTTTACCCCTGGATTGGGGGCTATATGCAGCCCAAACCAAGGGTAAAATTGTCTTTTTGACCTTTTATATACGTCGTGTATAGGCCTATACGTAGCGTATATAAAGGGTGGTGTTCCCACGTGACTCCTATTATCTTCCATGATCTCTTTTTTCTTCTTCTTTGCTTTGGCCCCCGATCCTCTCCAAATCTTGGAGTGCTTTCCGATTTGGGAAGAACATTGTTGGTGATGAATGGGAGACTGTGGTGTTCTCGAATTTCGTCGGCCATGAATGGGAGATGGCAGTGTTCTCGCACGGCCCGAGGTCCCTGATTCTCTTCCATGAGATTGCTCCATGTGCCCTAAATATATATCATATCAAAAAAATATTATCGAACCAATACTCACACCATGTATATAGGCTTAAGATTGATCTTCGTTACATATATATATATATATATGTGTAAGCTTTTAAAAATGTTTAAAAAGGAATAGAAAACAACTACAATTTTATGTTCAATAGATGTTCATCACATCACCAACACAAAATGACCATTATAATTTTTAAGGCAAAGTACACATGGCTCTACAATCTACACCACTTAGGAGAGAAACACCAATACTACTTAAGTTGAAAATGTTTTACATTACCAAATTAAAATTTTCACTCATCGGGTTGTCATAATATCTTTTTAATCTATTTTCATATATAATGCACCAAAGTTTTTTTCTTTATCCTGATAAAAATAAACACTAAACAGTAAACACAGAAAAAAAGTTTGGCATTCTAGTCCCACTAACCAACCTGCTCTCCAAGTACTATAATCCACTATATAAACAACACATTTGATTGTTCAACCATATCCCATTTTCGACGCTATGGCTGGTATATCCACTTTCACTCTTTGCCTATTGCTAGTTTCATCGATGAGTATATTGAATTCACAGGCCGCGCGTTCCTTTAACAAGATTTCAGTCGACGTAGAAACCAAAACTGATTTACGTAGTGTATTGGATAAACATGGGTTTGACAAGTCGCTATTACAGTATTATTTGAGGAGAGCGATGTTAGAAGACGCTCCCACAAGACTCGCACCTGGAGGTCCCGACCCTCATCATCATTTATAAAGTTTCTTCATTTGTCATGGTACTTGTTTTTCATCTGTAATGTTAATGACATTTTGATTGTTGCTTCTATCCGGATTGTTTTTTTATATGTATAAGTATTATAGTTACATAAATTGTACCAAATATGAGGATTAGGATCAAATACAAAGGATCCTAATTGTAAGAAGTGTAAGAAGGATTTATAGAGTGACAAGTGTCTAATAACCTAAAAAAACCCACTAAACATTTAGAAGCCTTTGTAGAATAACTTGGACACTTGTCACTCTATAAATCCTTCTTACACTTCTTACGATTAGAAGCCTTTGTAGAATAACTTGACCCCCAAATATGAAATATCACATGTAGTTTAGGAAGAAAAGTATTAGGTAGAGTGATATTAAAGTACACTTTTTCTAGTCTTGGACAAATATTCGGTCATAAAAAAAGGTTAGATTGTTACCAAGTTAAAATTGGGTTTTGTCAATGAAAATCAACAAATATAAGAGTCAAACTGAACAAAACAAGTCGAAGTAAAACTCAAAGAGGTGTATCGAATCGTCATAACCTACTCGAGATCGGTTTGTTAAGATCTTGAATTGTACCAAGCTCGACCTTAAATTGAGCTCATTTAATAAACAAGCCCAAACACACGTAATAAACAAGCTCAAACTGGTGCTTCATATCCTGATTCGAATTCGAACTTTGAATATTAAAATATACTTATTTTTTATCTTTAATGTTAATGACATTTTGATTGTTGCTCCTATATGAATTGTTTTTTATATGTATAAATATTATTGTTAGTTATATATTTTAATGTTCGTGACATAAATTGTACCAAATATCACATGTAGTTTAGGAAGAAAAGTATTGAAGTGATATAAATGTACACCTTTTCTACTCATGGACAAACATTCGGTCATAAAAAGATTGTTACCAAGTTAAAATTGGGGATTTTCAATGAAAATCAACAGATATAAGTGTCAAACCGAACAAAACAAGTTAGAGTCAAACCCAATGAAACATATCGAATCGTTGGTAATTGCTCGAGATCGTTTTGTTAAGATTTTGAATTGTACCATGCTCGACCCTAAATTCATTTAATAAACAAGCCTAAACACGTGTAATTAACAAGCTCAAGCTGGTGCTTCATATACTGATTCGAGTTCGAACTTTAAACGTTAAAATAATGAACAAATCATATCAAATTCAAGCTTGTAATTAAAACTACCCGCAAGCTAACCTCGAGTTTCTAAAATTCAAAACGAGACCAGGTCAAACTTGGACTCAACGTTACTCGTTTTCACCCCCGGTTTTGGGTTTTTGAGAAACATTTGATTCAGTTTTTCGGTTTTGGGTCCGTTATATTATATCAAGAATTTTATTATTCTTAAAATAAGTATAGGTTGCTATATGTTCTAAGGAAAACGACTTAAAGAAAACATTAATATATTGTTGATTATAATGGTGAGTAATTCTTATATCCTTACATTTACAAGGGACATGCATAGTAAAATATAAATAATCAAAGCTAATGTACAATTTGACTTGCATTGTTTGTACATGTGTCAATTAATATTATAAAAAAACTATTATTTACTAAAATGACATTAACAAAATAACAACAAAACTTTCATTATATAATTATTATTTGTAGGTGTGGCTTTTTTACTATTCTTTAATATTTTTATAATATTTTCATATCATCATTAGTTTTAAAGTATATTATATTTCCTTTTATAAATATTAATATACGATGCTTAATAAAATTCGATGTTTGTCATTGTGACATGTTTGTTTTTATATATGTATAGACATAAAGTTTACTCAAAACCGAGTTTTGAATAATAATGTACAAATGATCAAAGCACAAGCATTCATGTCATTAAAGTTGCATTGTGGTTTAGATTTTTTGAAGTGAGCTATTTATCCTTTTCTTTTTTTAGTAATAGAAAATAATGTTTAATGAATTTTGAATATAGTTGTATTGGTAATAGAATTTTTTTAATAGTGTCTACCTTATGCTATAGCGAGTTACACTGACCGAACCAATGCCCGCCAGAATAACATGCGGCATTTGTTTCTATAGTTTTCGATCAATGTAAAACACGTGTCGATATATTTTTGGGCGTATCTCTATTGGTAGTTATACCGAGTACATGTATCATACCTATAGTTTAAGGAACCGAGTCGATGTCGGCCGAAAGCCCGCCGCGAAGCGCGAAAATCCAACTAGTTATATACATAGTGGTGCATAATTATATACATATTTATATACTATTAATTTGAAACATTTGTGTGCATGTTTGATTGTAAGTTGTGCTTAAATACTTGTTGTGCGTAAATATAAACATATGTTGTGTAATTAATTACGTAAATTGCATAACCATTTACATATGTTTTGTAATTATTTACAAATTATAACTATTTATATATGTTTTGTAATTATTTACACATTATGCATGATTATGTACATGTAATGCATAGTTATACGGAATTTTATATCCTTGCGTAAAATATGAGTATCACACGTTGGTTACCTTGTTACTTCGCAAGTAAAAAATTACTTGGGGCCCATGTCATTATAACATAATGTCATCTTAAGGGTGAGATAAGGCTTAGGGATCATTAGGTGTTGAGTTTGATTTCCAAAAGGATTTTTTCCCCGATTTATTAGGTTTCCTTCTGAATTGGTGGTTCCATTGGTAACACAATCAACCACATTGATCCGTCATTAATATAAATTTAACATTAAAAGTTAAAAAAAAAATATTGGCGAGTCCACATTCATATCGCGTAGGTCTCTCTTATTTACATTAACATCTTTTCCCGTCACATCCATCCTTTGCCTATCTTTCTCACCCAAAAACCATTTTTTAATTAATTAATTAAATTATTAAATTAGATTAAAGTTATAGAAACTAATATAAAAATAAAAATGGTATGAAAAAAAAATGGTATGTGATAAAAACCAAAGAGAATTAGGGATAAAACTAAATTCTTCATTATTCAACATTACAATATATAGATGAACATAGCTATAAACCCTAAAGCCCAAAGGCAATGGGTTGGGCCTAAAATGTCTGGTTTATAACACTCCCCCTCAGACATTTAGAATTATACACAGTTTAACAACGTACTTCAGGATGATGTTAAATAGGTACTTCAGGACCTGAATAAATAAACTGATACTACTGGATCAGCTATGCTGCCTCATTAAAAACCTTACTAAGAAAACCCAGTGGGACAAAACTTAGTTAAGGGAAAAAGAGTACAGCGTGTATAATTCTCCCCCTGAATTCAACAAACATCTTTCAATCTACGAAGACCGATCTTGTGTGATAGCTGCTCGAAACTGTTTCTAGGTAAAGATTTCGTGAACAGGTCAGCTAGATTTTCACTTGACTTAATCTGGCGAACATCAATTTCCCCTTCCTTTTGCAAGTCATATGTTGAGAAAAACTTTGGTGAGATGTGCTTTGTTCGATCACCCTTGATATAACCTTCTCTGATCTGAGCTATGCAAGCAGCATTGTCTTCATAAATAATTGTCGGCTCCTTCTTGATCTGTTCTAATCCGCATGCTTCTTGTATGTGATTAATCATTGATCTCAACCACACGCATTCTCGACCAGCATCATATAGTGTTATCAATTCGGCATGGTTTGATGATGTTGCTGTAAGTGTTTGCTTAGTTGACTTCCAAGAAATTGCTGTGCCACCATATGTGAATACGTAACCTGTCTGAGATTTTGCTTTGTGAGGATCTGATAGATATCCGGCATCAGCATACCCAACAAGCTGGGACTTTTGATCTCTCTGATAGAAAAGACCTAAGTCTTGTGTCCCGAAAATATACCGGAATATATGTTTTACGTCATTCCAGTGTCTACGTGTTGGATTCGAACTGTATCTCGCTAGTACATGTACTGCAAATGCAATGTCTGGTCTTGTGTTATTTGCGAGATACATAAGGGCACCGATCGCGCTTAAGTACGGTACTTCTGGACCAAGTACTTCTTCGCCTTCTTCTTGAGGGCGATAAGGATCCTTGTGTGGATCTAGCGGTCGGACAACCATAGGTACGCTAAACGGATGTGCTTTATCCATATTGAAACGTATTAACATCTTCTGGATGTAGTTTGATTGATGGACAAATGTGCCATTGCACAGATACTCAAATTGTAGTCCGATGCATACTTTTGTCATACCAAGATCTTTCATCTCAAATTCCTTCTTTAACAACTGAGCAGTTTTCTCTATCTCTTCAGGAGATCCGATGATGTTGATATCGTCAACATAGACTGCTATTATAGTGAAATTTGAGAGTGATCGTTTTATAAAGACACATGGACTGATTATATCAGACTTGTATCCTTCCTTTTCAAGATATTCACTAAGTCGATTGTACCACATACGACCAGATTGTTTGAGACCATATAAAGATCTTTGGAGCTTTATAGAACACATATCTCGAGGTGTTGATTTTAATGCTTCAGGCAATTTTAATCCTTTAGGGATTTTCATGTAGATGTCATTTTCAAGTGTCTCGTATAAGTATGCGGTGACTACATCCATTAGTCTCATATGAAGTCCTTCAGAGATTGTGAGGCCGATTAGGAACCTAAGGGTTATCGCATCCACTACAGGGGAATACGTTTCCTCATAATCAACTCCTGGGATTTGGGAAAACCCTTGTGCTACAAGTCGAGCCTTATATCGCAAAATCTCATTCTTTTCATTTCTCTTTATTGCAAACACCCATTTATAACCTACTGGTTTGACGTCTATGGGCGTTCGGACTACAGGTCCGAAAACATGTCGCTTTTCGAGCGAATTTAATTCGGCATTTATGGCTTCTTGCCATCTTGGCCAATCATTTCTGTGCATGCACTCTTCTAAAGTTTTAGGTACGTAATCATTTTCATTGATTACATCCGTTGCTATAGCATATGCGAATATATCATCAACACGTGTTTTATTTCGGTTCCACAGTGTACTATCTTGTACATAATTAATAGAGATCTCATTTTCGTTCGGTACCGGTGTTTCTTCTGAAACTTCATTTTCCTCTGGATTCACAGTTGTCTCTTCTGGGACATTTACCTCTACCGGGGTTTCACTTATAATCTTTTGTGAGTTTTCACCAACTGCGTTACTTTGCTCTTTTCGTTTCCGTGGGTTTTTGTCTTTGGAACCGATTGGTCTCCCACGCTTTCGTTGTATAGTAATCGCTTCTGGGATTACTTCAATTCGAGCAGGTGCATTTGATGCTGGTACATGTGACTTTGTCACTCTATTCGTGTCTGTGAATGCATCTGGTAATTCATTCGCTATTCTTTGCAAATGTATAATCTTTTGGACTTCATATTCACATTGACCACTTCGGGGGTCGAGATTTGATAGCGATGATGCATTCCACGTTATTTCTTGTGTTACCAGTCTTTCTTTGTCCTTATCTCCCCCTAAGACTGGGAACATTGTTTCATCAAAATGACAGTCAGCATACCGTGCTGTAAACATATCTCCCGTCATTGGTTCTAAATATTTAATTATGGACGGGGAGTTAAAACCAATATAGATACCCAGTCTTCTTTGGGGTCCCATTGTAGTACGTTGTGGTGGCGGTATTGGTACATATACCGCACAACCAAAAATTCTAAGATGGGACAAACTTGGTTCTCGTCCGGAGACCAGTTGCAATGGGGAGTATTCATGATCAGCAGTTGGTCTCAATCTAATTAGTGCAGCGGCATGCAAAATAGCATGACCCCATGCAGAAGATGGTAATTTACATCTCATTAAGAGTGGTCTAGCGATTATTTGTAATCGTTTAATCAGAGATTCAGCTAAACCGTTTTGTGTGTGAACATGAGGTACTGAATGTTCAACATTGATCCCGATTGACATACAATAGTCATTAAAAGCTTGAGATGTGAACTCTCCCGCATTATCCATCCGGATGTTTCTAATTTGATTATCCGGGAAATTTGCTCTCAATTGTATGATTTGAGCTAAAAGTCGGGCAAATGCTACATTTCGAGTAGCTAAAAGACTCACGTGTGACCACCTTGAGGATGCGTCAATTAAGACCAAGAAATAGTGGAATGGTCCACACGGAGGATGAATAGGCCCACAAATATCCCCTTGGATTCTTTCCAAAAATGAGGGGGTTTCATGTATCAATTTAGTCTGTGAGGGCCGAGTTATAAGTTTGCCCAAAGAGCATGCTGCACATAATAATTCTTGTGGTAGCAAAACTTTTAAGTTTTTGAGAGGGTGCCCGGTTGCACTTTTGATTATTCGTCTCATCATTATGCTACCAGGGTGACCTAGACGGTCATGCCATATATTGAATGTATCTTTATCTAACAGCTTTTGGTTACTCACCATGTATGATTCGATAGGATTGATATTAGTACAATATAATCCAGAGGATAAGGCTTCTAATTGTTCAACAATTGTTTCTTTGCCATTTTTGTTTGAAGTAATTTGAAGATATTCGATATTATGTTCAGATATTGTTTTTAGGTGGTAACCGTTTTTCCGAATATCTTTAAAGCTAAGTAAATTTCTTCTGGATTTACTAGAATATAGTGCATTATCAATAGTTAATTTGGTACCCGAAGATAATGTTATGTGTGCTCTGCCGGAGCCTTCGATAAGGTTACTGACACCAGATATAGTACTAATCGGTGTCTCTGCCGGAGACAACTCAGAGAAAAATTTCATATCTTTGAGAATAGTGTTAGTACTACCACTATCTACCAAACATTGATCACCAATAATAGCTCTGCTGGAGCTAGCATGCATATTTCTTCAGGAAATAAAAAAAATAAAAGTTAATGCAAAGAAGTAAAAATAAAACATTGCAAGAGTTTCAAACCAAAACAAATACCAAAGGTCACAGTGTGAAAAGTAAAACATAAAGAGGTACGTTAAATATGTTTAAACATCACGAACATTTTCAATGAAATCACATGCATCCAAATGAACGTCTGATATCGTGGCTGAAGGTGCATTCTCAATCAGATAAGTTTCAGCATTCTTTCCTTTTTCTTTCATCATTCGTTGATATGCCTCAACGAGGTGTTTAGGGGTGTGACATGTGCGGGACCAATTATTTGACATCCCACATTTATAACAAATATTACTTTGGTTCCCGCTACTTTTCTTTTTCGAATGTCGCCCCGTATTGTGTCGACTCGATTCACCACCGCTATGCCGTCAAATGAATTTTAGCATCAAGAGTCCAAGGGAGGTAGTTGTTACCCGAGATGTCAAGTGCGGTGAATTCAAGTTTTGATAAGTTCGACATTTTATCTACAAATGAAAGAAACATGCATTTAATAACGAGCATGTGAATATAATGAATACCATAGGAGAACTTCGGGTTCTTTATGATTAGAACTTCAGGTTCTATTCAAGAAGACAAATTTCATATGTAGTGATGAGTTTGTATTATATTTTTTTTTTCATTAAAAATAAGATCACACCAATTTTGTTGATATAAAATATTTGTAACACAAAACAACAACTTTATATACTGATGTAATATTATTAATGTTGTTATTATTATTATTAATTAATATAATGAAGAGAAGGCCAAAGCCCATGTATTCTCGTTACTATGACAGAAAAACAATACCCCTCATCATGGATATGAGATAGTAACATTTAATAGTTAATTATAATAAAATATTATTAATAGTGTTAACATGAACTGTATTCCATCATCTTGAAAAAGTCATGAGAACCTTTTCTTTTCAACACTGTCATTTTCTATTTCAAAAATAAGGCTTCAAAACCTTCCTCAATATCAGTTGTCGCTGCTTATGAATCGCCGGAAAAAAAAAAATTCGGGTAAGAGATTTTATGTAGTATGAAACCTTTGTTTCGTTCGGTTGCTAGTGGCGGCATTGACCGCTGTCATCTCCGGTCCGGTACCGTCATCTCCGGTACGTATTCGCGGCCGTTGTTTTCAACGCCGGTACCGTCATCTTCGGTACGGATTCCGTCATCTCCGGTACGTATTCCACCCTAACGGCGTTTGATCGACGTTATTCACGGCGTTTTAATGGCATCCTGTTCGTCTTTTCATCAAATTCTATCGATTTGCGTTTGTTGCGAGCGAAAAATACAGGTTATTGGTTAGGATTGTTGCTGATATGTATATTCGTTTGGATATTGATTCGTTATAAGAAACTTTGGATATTTTTCGGTGCGTTGTTTTAGTCTCCCCCAAAAAAATTGAGGGTTTTTTTTTTTTTTAGGGTTACGAAACAATCAAAAGAAACAAAAAAAAATTTGATCTGGTGTTGTGCCTGTTGTTTTCTTCTACGGAAAGATACCATCAACACTAACAAAGATTTAAATCTCTTTTATACAATACGTGTTATCTTGCTTCATATGTTTGCCTATTGATGTCTTATGTGATGTTGGGTTTTTTTTTTTTTTTTTTTTTAGGGTTACGAAACAATCAAAAGAAACAAAAAAAAATTTGATCTGGTGTTGTGCCTGTTGTTTTCTTCTACGGAAAGATACCATCAACACTAACAAAGATTTAAATCTCTTTTATACAATACGTGTTATCTTGCTTCATATGTTTGCCTATTGATGTCTTATGTGATGTTGGGGTTTTTTTTTTCTCGTTGTTTACGGCGGCAGTGACCGCAAGATACTCTAAAATTTGTATTGATAAGTGCGAATCAAAGGAAAAAACCTATTCCTATTTTGTTCTAAAAATCCAAAACCACAGTTGTGAAATAAAAGGAATCATGTTATGGGTATTCAAAAAAAAATGTTAATGAAGTGTACCCGGATTATGTTGAACAGAATATTGTGAATGATAGCGACTTGTAGATGATTGCAGATTTCCGATAACCTCAGTTGATTAGAGCCTCGTGCTGATAACGTGATAAAAACCAAAGAGAATTAGGGATAAAACTAAATTCTTCATTATTCAACATTACAATATATAGATGAACATAACTATAAACCCTAAAGCCCATAGGCAATGGGTTGGGCCTAAAATGTCTGGTTTATAACAGTATGAAAAATTTGAAGATTTGAGTTTTATATATATAGGGGTTTGGTACCACTCGGTTGGTGGCCCACTAGTAGAGTAAAGGGGTGAGCAAATTAACCGTTATAACCGATAACCAAACCATAACCAATATAACATAACCAATTTTAACCGATAACTAACAAAACCGATGGTTATGGTTATGGTTATGAAGCTTTGATTAACCAACCAATCGGTTATGTTACGGTTATGAAGCTTTGGTTAACCGATATAACCGAAACCGAACCGAACTTGTAATATTAAGTCTACAATTTGATATAATGGATTTATGTTTTACAATAACCATGTAGAGGTTTCTTATATCTTAGATTTGTAAGTTGGTCTCTTTTTATTAATCTATTTCACCGTTTACCGTGTTCTTTAATTTGCCACATGTAAATCTGTTTCACCATTGACCGTGTTCTTTAAATTTGCCACACATGTTGATGTCTTTTTTCTCAGCTGAGAAATGTAAACGATGTAAGAATTCAGTAAACTTGGCTGTTATTTTTTATCTGTATTTAGCAATAACTTTGATATCATGACTTGTGCATATGATGAATTAGTTTTCCACGAAATTAGTTAGTCATGGTTTGAGAGCCAACATATAAATCTAGTGCGAGACCTTTCTGATAAAGCGAGTCAGAATGGTTCTGCTATAAAAGATCTCAATTATCCATGAAAACCGTCCAACATATTTCGAAATTTCTGTAGGTATTCCTCAATAATCACGTAAACGAATATGATCAAGTTTGTTTTCTTTGTCTTATATTTGATAAGTATTTTTAATTTTGAAAACGTTAACATTTGGTTAATACACCTTATTCGTCATGCATTATTCATTTTTTTAAATATATATACACCTTTTGTTTAATAAAATTTAAATATCCGAATACGTGAGTATTCACGGGTGATAACCTAGTATAATACAATTCAAATCATTTTGAATTATTTCCTCCATCATAATCTCCATAGTTATAGAGTGTATATTTGGTATCTTCCTCCATCGTAATGTATATTTGGTATCTCTCATTTGTTTGCTCATTCAAATCATTTTGAATTATTTCCTCCATTGTAATCTTGCATAGTTATATTGTTATATGGTATCTCTCATTTATTTGCTCATTTTCTCTTGTATTTATATGTTACCGCAAATATGGTATAGCCCAGTTGGTCAGGGGGTTTTCCACTAAGTGGTTTCCTCTTGGGGAGGTCTCAAGTTCGATTCCTACTAAGTGCAAAATTATGTAAATATGGGAGAACACCTCTGGGAGGGATTCGAACTTGGGGTGAGGGGTTCCCTTTAACTTTTTTACCTTTAACCCATAACTTTTCATCTTTTACAATTTAGCTCAAACATTTTTTTTCAACTTCCTAATCCCATAATTTTCATCTTTCGCAAGTTTTTCGTTTTATGTTTCGTTTTAAATTTTGTGAGATAACACGCCACAACGTGCATGTGGAGTTTAACGTTTTTCGTCTGTGCTTTCCCGTTTGACAGGCCAGTCGCAACTCGTCAACTGTTCTCCGTTTGACAATTTCGTCGCAACGTGTGGATCCTAAATCGGCTTAGTTATTCTTTTATACGTTTTACGTTTATGTCTAATTTCTTCGCATTAACATGCTGCAACAGGCGTACATGATTCAACGATTTTGTGTCTGTTTTTCATTCGGTGTTATCTTTTACATTTTTTTTATTTGTACGAGATCTTCTGATGTTGGTGGTCGCTTGCAGTGGTGTGGCATTAGTGCTACTTAGCACGATTTTACGAAGGTATTTAACCTATCAAGTTTTTTACTAATAATTTGTGTTGTTTTTACCATTATACCTCCTTTATTTAAGAAAAACTAATTTTTTTACGTGCATATTTTTATGTATGTGTCTATATAAATTTGATTTCCTCTACGTTTCGACGTAAACTTTTTCTGGAAACGAGTTAGGTTAAATATAATACGTTTTCGTTTAAAAAACCATTTTTACTTGCATATTTTTATGTGTGTTTCGGTATAAATATGAGTTGAGTTTATTTCGACGTAAACTTTTTCTGGAAACGAGTTAGGTTAAATATAATACGTTTTCGTTTAAAAATCCATTTTTACTTGCATATTTTTATGTGTGTTTCGGTATAAATTTGAGTTGAGTATGTTTCGACGTAAACTTTTTTCGGGAAACGCGTCAGGTCAAATATAATATGTTTTTGTGATTATTTTATGAATGTTTTGTAAATTTTGTTTTAATCCGAGTGGAGTAAAATTGTGGTTTCTTTCTTTCCCTTTTCTAAAAGCTCTAATTAATCTCTTTTGATTATACGTGTACGCTTTTTCCGTTATACCTATTACGTTTTCTATGTATGACTCAGGTCACATATAATATGTTATGATTATACGTTATAAATTTGATTTACTTTATGTTTTGATTCAATCGCAATGCTTATATAGGTTACACCGAGTTCAATCAAATATGTCGAAACGTGTGTTTTCAAAAGATTAGCGCATCACATAACATTTGGAATAATCCATTCGATGTTTGCGATGTACCCGCGCCGCAACGCACGCGGGACTTATTGCTAGTTTTACAAATATAAGATAAAATAAAAATATTCAAGTGATGTCAAAGTCATAAAATGAAGTCAGCCTTCATTGTTGACCTGTTTTTGTTTAAACATGTATACTATAAAATCAAGAACTTAAATATCTTTAAACTAAGCATAATATTGCTAGCTATCTAAACAAACGTTGATTTAATGTTGCTTATAAAAATACTTACATACATATGTTGTGTACTTATATATAATCATGCTTAATTATACACATGTGTTGCGTAATTATCTACGTATGTTGTGTAATTAGACATGTATGATACGCTATTATACATACGTCTACATATATCTCATCTAAAATACAAGTGTCGCATCTTGATGCTTTCATTACGTTACTTCTTCACAATAAGTTACTTTTTTTGTAAAGAAACAAACCACTATTTGATTAATAGTGTTACTATAAATATTTTTGCATCACTATATATATTTTTTGTAACCCACAACATTTAATAAAATAAATAAATACTTATTCACTTGTAACGCACAACATTTATACTTGTTCACTTGTATCACATAATAAATAGACATTTAAATTTTTAAATCAAGCTAATTTATAGCAACTAGGATTGAGACCCGCCGCAATGCGGCGGGGATTCTTTAGTTATAACTAAGTCGATCTAGGACCCGCACGTTATGTGAAACCTGTCAAACGGGGAAGAAATAGACGATGTAAAAACGTTCACCCACAGACGCACGTTGCGTCGTGTTAACTCACAAAATTTATAACGAAACGTAAAAACGTTAAACGAAAGACGCAGTCGATCTAGGACCCGCACGTTATATTAAACCTGTCAAACGGGGAAAAATAGACGATGTAAAAACGTTCACCCACACACGCACGTTGCGTCGTGTTAAGTCGCAAAATTTAGAACGAAACGTAAAAACGTTAAATCAAAGACGCACGTTGTGAAGTGTTAAGTCACAAAATTTAGAACCAAGCATAAAGCAAAAAAATTGCGGAAAATGAAAACTATAAAGGCCCAAAGTTGAAAGTAAAAAAAAGTTGTGAGAATAGATTGCAAAAGATAAAAAGTTTGGGTTAAAAGTAAAAAAATAAACAAATAGTTTTGGGTTAAAAGTAATTTATGAAATACTTTTGGGTTAAAAGTAAAAAAAAAACATTTTTTTGGAAAACCCCCAAAGCCAAGGTTACGACAACTATATGCATAACCATTTTTTCTTTGGAAAACCCCCAAACACACCCTGTGTTGCGGCGGAGCGTAAAACGGTGTCAAATAGTACTAATGTCACACAACCGTTATCGACCACCAACACTGACTCGACCTAGGATCTGCGTGTTGCGACGAACCTGTCAAACATTAAAAAATATAGGTAAAAAAGTTGAACCACATATGCACGTTGCGTCGTGTTAACTTGCAAAATTTGAAACAAAACATAAAAAAGTTGAACCATATTCGTATGTTGCATCGTATTAACTCGAAAAATTTAGAACTATACATAAATCGAAAATTTGCCAAAGATGAAAAGTATAAGTGACAAAAGTTGTAAAGTTAAATTGCAAATAATGAAGAGTTTTGGGTTAAAGTTAAAAAAACAAATTATGTAGGGTTAAAATTGCAAAAGGTAAAAACCTTTGGGTTAAAAGTAAAAAATCAAGTTTTTTTTTTGAAAAACTCTTAAAGCACAAGTTACAAGTTGTTATGCACAAAAAGTTTACTTATTTATATATGGAATAATATTACGTTAGTAAATAAGTTTAAAAAAAATAAAGATTTTACGAATCTTGTACCCTATTAATATTGCAAATTTCATTGTCAGAATATCGTTTCCAATTTACCAACTTTGCCTCCCTATATAAGTGAGTCATTTTGATTGTACAATCATCCCATTTTCGACAATATGGCTACTCTTTTCAAATCCACCCTTTGCTTGTTGTTAGTTTTGTCGACCTTCATCTCACTATCACAATGTGCCCCTTCATCAAACAACCCGAATGTAGATATAAAAGCTAGAAAGGATGTATGTAGCATATTGCAAAAACACGGATTTAACAAGTTAGCATTGAAGTGTTATAAGAGGAGGCTCATGTCAGAAAACGATCCTGAAACAAACATCGTTTCTCGACGACTAGTCCCCGGAGGCCCCAATCCTGATACCAATTTCATCGGTTCTCTACGACTAGTCCCTGGAGGCCCCAATCCCGATACCAATTTCACTGGTTCTCAACGACTGGTCCCCAGTGGCCCCAATCCCGATACCAATTTCATCGGTTCTCAACGACTAGTCCCCAGTGGCCCCAATCCCGATATCAATTTCATCGGTTCTCAACGACTAGTCCCCGGAGGCCCCAATCCCGATACCAATTTCATCGGTTCTCAACGAGTGGTCCCCGGAGGCCCCAATCCCGATACCAATTTCATCGGTTCTCAACGATTGGTCCCTGGAGGCCCCAATCCCGATACCAATTTCATCGGTTCGCAACAACTAGTCCCCGGAGGCCCAAATCCCGGTCACAATTTTTAAAGTTCTTTCTTGGTAATGGTACTTCTTATGTATGTGTGTGTGCACACATTTCTTATGTTTCTTTGTTTTTGTCTAATAAAGTATTCCCTAATTTATATAAAGGGATATGCACATATAAAAGTCGGTTCCCTTTGTTTTTTCGATAACCGTGAGAGCTTATCATGAAAATTCATGAGACCTCGTCAATACTACATATCGTGCTAACCATTATTCAAGCTTAGATAAAACACAACTTACGTTGAGCATGAAACATTTCTTACAGGCTATTTTAAAACTCAACTTACATTGAACATGAACCGTTCATGAGACCTTTGTTTTATTGACTCGCGTGTTAGGTTAAGTTTATACGCTCTTTTAAAGTTTTAAGAGTTTTTTTTATGTAGGTTCAAACTCCATAAAAGATTATAAATAAAGAATCTAACTTCATTCAAAAGCTTGAAAATTAACTTAGATACTGAGTCGCTAGAAAATAGTCATCAAAATTATGTTAAATAAAACAACTACACTATCGTATCAGTTGTTAGCACACATAGGATTATAAAATTTCAATAAGAATTTGGGAAATCTTAAATATAAACTTATGTTATAGTCGATTCATTATATGATTTGAGCTTGTATCTATGTTTAAATGATAAGATTCAAATTTCAATAAAAATCATTTAGTTTCCATAATACTTGAAGCAGACAATGAAAAAAAAAAAAAAACTTCTTACGGCACTGATATTTAAATAGTATTTTATTAATGGTAAATATTGTGATTTGTTACAACATGTACAATGGATTCTCCATCCTTATAATCTTACTTAAAACAATTTTTTATCTAAGGTTTGTTTAACTTTTAAAATTTATCCGTCTCATTCTGTATATCTATCTCTATTTAATTAAATAATAAATTTTAATTATTTTATTATTATTTCTCTTTCTTTCACTCAAAATAATATAATAAAAACAGGATGAAAAACAAATTGTTAATTCCTGAATAATGAGAATGAGAAGTTAGTCCATAAATTTAATCTTTATTTTATAGAATTAAATGAATTAACATATTTAGAGAAAACCTTAAAACTTACTTCAAATACGTAAGGATTGAGCTGAGATATCTTTCACTAATAATAATAATCTATCTATACTTTCTATAAAAAGAGAAATCCTAATGACATAAGAAAACCTTGTGTGGCAGGCTGTCCAATAATTCCTTTGTTATGTCATCAACAATGAGGTGGAAGCCATAGAGGAGCCATAGTGACATCATAAAGCTTAATATTAAAACACATTAAATTTCAAAACTCTGGCCTACATTCATCAAACATCTGCCTTCCATTTATGTTTCAAACCTCTGCCTTCCATTCATGCTTCAAACATCTGCCCAAATTCAAATTTCAAACTTCTGGCTCCAGATTTAAAATTCAAACCATATAGGTATATAAAGCTCTTTTTAATTTCAAATTCTCATAACTAATATAAACTCTAACTCTCTCTGTCTCTCTCTCTACGGTTTCAATTTTCTCTCTCTCTCTGTTTCTCATCGGAGCTTCAGAATTCCATCAGCAAACTGCGAAGAAGTAGATGTCGAATCTCCTAGGTCAACACACAGCCTACGTCGCTAATCTCGATCCTCAGGTACTGTTTATTCATCATGTTTAACATCGATTTAAATATTATGCAGACCAACGGTAGTTTAAAAATAGATATTTTTTTTCTTTTTTATCACAAACTGTAGGTTTGTATGCTAAATGTTCTTCAGGTAGATCTTGTTGGATTTGTTATATGGTGTGGAAGTATTGAGTTCGTTGCCCAAACTTCGGAATGTAATCAAAGTTATAAAATGGATCTCAACTTTATTGATGAAGAGGTAATATCTATTTGTGTTTAAAAATAGATGTATATATGTGTATTCTTGATTCATCATGTTTGACAAACGGTAGTTTAAAATAGATATTTTTTGATTTTTTATTTTTATCACAAACTGAATGTTTGTATGCTAAATGTTCTTCACGTAGATCTTGCTGGATTTGTTATTTGGTGTGGAAGTCTTGAGTTCTTTGCCCAAATTTCGGAATGTAATCAAGGTTCTAAAACGGATCTCAACTTTATTGATAAAGATGTAATGTCTGTTTATGTTTAAAAATATATGTATATGTGTGTATTCTTGATTCATCATGTTTAACATCGATTTGAATATTATGCAGACCTGAAGGTAGTTTAAAAATAGATATTTTTTGATTTTTTCTTTTTATCACAAACTGAAGGTTTGTATGCTAAATGTTCTTCAGGTAGATCTTGTTGGATTTGTTATTTGGTGTGGAAGTCTTGAGTTCGTTGCCCGAACTTCGAAATGTAATCAAGGTTATAAAATAGATCTCAACTTTATTGATGAACATGTAATGTCTGTTTGTGTTTAAAAATAGATGTATATGCGTGTATTCTTGATTCATCATGTTTAACATCGATTTGAATATTATGCAGACCTGAAGGTAGTTTAAAAATAGATATTTTATGATTTTTTCTTTTTATCACAAACTGAAGGTTTGTATGCTAAATGTTCTTCAGGTAGATCTTGCTGGATTTGTTATTTGGTGTGGAAGTCTTGAGTTCGTTGCCCGAACTTCAAAATGTAATCAAGGTTATAAAATGGATCTCAACTTTATTGATGAACATGTAATGTCTGTTTGTGTTTAAAAATAGATGTATATATGTGTATTCTTGATTCATCATGTTTAACATCGATTTGAATATTACGCAGACCTGAAGGTAGTTTAAAAATAGATATTTTATGATTTTTTTCTTTTTATCACAAACTGAAGGTTTTTGTATGCTAAATGTTCTTCAGGTAGATCTTGCTGGATTTGTTATTTGGTGTGGAAGTCTTGAGTTCGTTACCCGAACTTCGAAATGTAATCAAGGTTATAAAATGGATCTCAACTTTATTGATGAAGAGGTAATGTCTGTTTGTGTTTAAAAATAGATGTATATGTGTGTATTCTTGATTCTATGCTTTGTAGGTTTGTAATATAAATGTTCTTGAGTTTTGCTACCTTCTGAAATCGTGGTAATAAATGATATCAATAAATTTATTGCCTCTTAAGGTGAATATGTATCATAATTTTCAAATGATTTTATGTTGTTATTCATTCAGCTTGAAGTTTTGATGTGTTGTGTGGAATAATTATTCTCTGCAGGTTAACTAATTCATCTCTAAAATGACAGCTCTTGAGTATATGATGGCTGTTATACAACATGTAAAGTGTAAGGAAATGTAAAGGTAATTTTTGTTACTTTTTGCAAATCATAACTATACTCTTTATTTCTGGTAATATAATAACAGGTTGAATGAATATTCATTAGTTGTTTTGTGATCCGTTGCAAGGAAGTTGGTGATGTTACTGAAGACTTTTCAGCAGCATTCGGTTGAAAGGGATTCTGGATTAAGTCTGAATGGAAAGTAAAAACTACTTATTTTGAAGACTAAAATTGTGGTTTTAATACAAGTGTGTCTTAACCTGTTGTGTTTGAATGTTTGGTATGTTATGGTTACAATTTGAATAATCTAAACTGATGGATTTTGTATGTAATTGCTACTATTTGAATATTATTGTTATTATATTATTGTTAATGTTCATTTTTGGACAAGTAGTAGTGTTATCTATTATTTTTAGTGACTGAGTACTACTTTAATGAATTGGTTAGTAGGAAAACTGTTAGAATCTGTTGAGCATTCTTCGCTTCAACATACCTTATCATATGTTGATCATGGTCTGTTAAAGCACTGCTGTTAAACATTCTCTGTTGAACTGCATCATCTGTTAGTCCATAGCAGAGGTTCTCTTTGGCAGACATTTGCTTGAACCGTCTCGGTGTTTATCAGCAGGTGTTCAAGGTTAAGCGTGTGTAAACAGATGTTTGAAATTCTCTGTTGAACTGTATCATCTGTTAAGGCACAGCAGATGTTAGCAATCTATACTGTGTAAACAGACCTTATCATCTGTTGATCATGGTCTGTTAAAGCACTGCTGTTAAACACTCTCTGTTGAACTGCATCATCTGTTAGTCCATAGCGGAGGTTCTCTTTGGCAGACCTTTGCTTGAACCGTCTCGGTGTTTATCAGCAGGTGTTCAAGGTTAAGCGTGTGTAAACATATGTTTGAAATCCTCTGTTGAACTGTATCATCTGTTAAGGCATAGCAGATGTTAGCAATCTATACTGTGAAATGATCAGCAGATGTTATGTTTGGCAGACCTTTGTTTCAACAGTAGATGTTTAAGATGTTTAAAGACTGTATCATCTGTTAAGTAACAGCAGATGTTAGCTTTATGATGCTTTTGTATTCATATTCAGCAGTAGAGGTTGTGTTTATCAGCAGAGGTTATTTGCTATAACAGTCTTTGTGTTTATCAACAGAGGTTGTTTGGAACAACATAGTTTGCTTGAACAGATTTTCTGTTTCACATAAATTTGAGTGCATCCCTTTTGTAGATGTTAAAAGACTGTTATTTGTAGTTAGAGGTTAATTCAAGTGAAGTTATGACAATGATCACCCATAAATTTGTTGAAGCCTTTTAAGTGTCGATGACTGCACATAAATTTTTTGAAGCCCTTTAAGTATCGATGACTGCCCATAAATTTACACAGTATAATTCAAGTTGTAATGTATCATGAAGAGCCAATTAAAATATATGGAGAATGTACAACAAAGGTTTAAGTTAATATAAATAAAACATAAGCATACATGACTATAATTTAAATATTCGTAAATCGTAACTTTTCAAAATATAGAAGTTTGATACATCACCATCCCATAATTTATCTCAAATGAGATAATACCAACAACCATAACTATCTGTAGACTTTCTTTAAGATCAGCTTGGATTTTTCTTCAGAGTACACAAATTTGCATCTCATATTTCTGTAGATACCATTGGGCTTCGTGAACTTCTTGGTGAATTGACAAGCCGCGTATCTAAATCCCTTGCCATGCTTCTCCCGTCGAAAGTCAATTACAGTGTCAACTCCATTCAGATTTTCAACTGTCATCTTCAATGTTCTATGAATCATTGATAAAGAGGCTACTTTCACATTCAGACGCTTAAAAATAAATATAAAATACCAATAATTAATAAGAAATAAATAATGTATTTAAGGAAAGTAACAAAAAAAAAAAAACAGCTTAATTGTAACAAACATTTAACATCCAAAGAATGAGGCATAATATATTAACAGAATAAACTTACAAAATGTTTGCTGCAGTACCATACGAATAGTAAGGGGTATACATCAGGATCAACTTCATAATCTGAGATAGCGGAATCAAAATTTGCGTCATCGATATCATCGGATGATTCATTCGATACAACATAATCACTATCAGAATCTGTGTCATTGGATTCTTCAACATCCGACTGGTGATCTAAATCCTCGGTAATTGGAGCAACTTCTAAATTAGGTGAGGAAGTATCGTCTTTCGGACTGTCATTGACTTTGGGTGCAACAATCTCACATCCATTCAAATCAAAGGTAGTAAGCAGAAAGATGTAATCCGCTGCGTATATTAAAACAAGTACAATTCCTGTTTGCATACCCATGTAGTGTACAACCTTTTCCCATCCATCGGTTATAAAGTAACAATTCCGAAGAGGATCACATTGAAGTGCTACATCAAAAGAGTCCCACTGATTCACATAGATCTTAAATGTCTCTTTAAGTTTACTAACTCCAATACTGACGTTAACTAACTCCTTGGGTATTAGCTAAACAAAAAGATATAAAATTATGAAATCAACAAAGGTACAGTAAAATTAACAACTATATCACTAATTACTATAGTAACATTTAAGTATTGGATTAAAATACCAAAACTTACCAACACGTCCTTACAAACATCAGTAAAACTATGGGAGAATGAATCCATACATCCAAACTTCCTCTCAAACGATATTGATGTGAACATAGAAATCATTGGGAGTTTTGTTGGATAATGATTAACTTTTTCAAAAGGTGTCAGCAGATATGTATATGGTGCAGTTTTTTTAAACACTAACATACATCCTTCTTTCAATGAAAGGTCAAAAACAACTAAGGACCATCCTTCTTTTAGAGCAAAACTTCCATTGTGTTTTGAGAATCAGAATCCCATCTCATACCGTTTACACACTCTATAACGCCAACGTTACCAGGAACTTCTTTGGGTAAATGATTGTTTGCAAAGTTTTGTGGTATTATCTGTTGAGTTCAAGTATTTAAGTATTGGCAAGTGTTATATGTGAATTAATTGTTAACAATAAAACTGTAGAAAATGGTTTTAATGCAATAATCTTACCAAGATTTTGGAATTAAGAGAGTCCAAATATTTATAAAAAGACATCTTCCAAGATATGATGTTTCTGGTTAAAAATCAAAGAAAAAATGAGACAATGTATTTTATCAGATACTTCATTATTTATAAAGACTGTGATAACAAATATGAACCAACAATATTTAACATATCTATGTATTTTAGATTATGCATTTAATATTTATCGATTTATCTAGAGTATATCAATAAATAAAGATTCCTCTAAAAACTGGAGAATCGAGTAGGAAGGAAATAACTTTTTTTTTTCTGAAAGTCCATAAATAAAAGATTTGTCATTTAATCATATTATTTAATATGAAGTAAGAAAAACAACAAAATATACCTTATCGATTGATTTAAAGAAACCAAATGTAACACCATATCAAAGAAAACTTCAAATCGGAAACATTATAAAAAATAAAAAAGCTTGTAAAATTAAATTGATACATCATCTAAAACATGCAATACATGAGAACAGTCTTCATAACAGTTGTTAATCATGTGCATATGAAAGTAATGTGTATACAAATTTTAATAAATATTATTATACCTTGATCGAAGTTGTTGATGATGTCAAAAGTAACAAGTATTCAAGTGGAGTGATTCAATATTGAAATGGACATCGGTGATTAAAACTTGAAGCACTTTTTATGAGATCAGACAAACAATTTTGTAAAGGGATTTGGAGAGTCGTTAAAAAGGTAAAGTATGTTTCTATCTGCCTCTATGTAAAAAGGTAAACCGCCATTGGAATAATAAATTACATTTTACCGCCATTGAGATAAGGAAGTTACATTTTACCCCTTAATAATACAACTGTCATTTTCAAATAATTCAAATCATTTTCAAATAATTCAAACCATTTTCAAAATACTTTGAAAGTCTTTTTCTTGAGTTCTCAACAATCTTCTTCATTAGATATTTGAAATTATGGATACAGATAATAGAATTTCAAGTAAGTATGAACCGTTCTTTCAACCAAGTCAAAGTCAAGTCTGTGCTGAAGCAAGGAAAAAAAGGAAGCGTGTTCTGCAACAAAAGCGAAACAATAGTGGTTTTCATCGTAGATCAACTTCCAATTCTGTTAAAAGGATTCCATTATTAAACACTTTAAGTGGTATGCCTTATAGGTTTGCAAAGAAAATTTTACAAGAAATATATATTTAGATGTTATGTTTTGGGAATCCTTACACATGTTTTGTATTTTACAAGTTTCAACAACCAATGTTGAAAGAAGGAATGTGTATCATTTTCCTGCTTATGCTATTCCAAATATTAGTAGTAATTTGTTTCACTCATCTACAGAAGTAAAAGGTATACTTACTGCGATATTTTTTTGGTAATTTCAAATAATTTTCACAATACGTTCAAAGTTCTTTCCTTGAGTGGTCAACAATCTTCTTCATTTAAGTATTTTAAATTATGGATACAGATAACACAATTTCAAGTAAGTATGAAGTTGACCTTCAAGTAAGTCAACGTCAAAGCTGTGCTGAAGAAAGAGAAAAAAGGAAGTATGTTCTTCAACAAAAGAGAAACAAAATAGGTTGTCATCCTGCATCAACATCTGATTCTGTTGAAAGGATTCCATTTTCAAATACTTCAAGTGGTATGTGTTATAGTTTTGCAAACAAAATTTAAAAGAAATATGTATGTATATGTGATGTTTTTGGAATCCTTACATATGTTCTATTTTACTAGTTTCAACCACCAATGTTGAAAGAAGGAATGTGTATCATCTTCCTGCTTATGCTACTCCAAATATTAGTAGTAATTTGTTTCACTCGTCTACACAAGTAAAAGGTATACTTACTGCAGATTTTTTTGGTAATCTCAAATAATTTTCACAATACTTTCAAAGTTTTTTTCTCGAGTGGTCAACAATCTTCTTCATTTAAGTATTTTAAATTATGGATACAGATAACACAATTTCAAGTAAGTATGAAGTTGACGTTCAAGCAATTCAACGTCAAAGGTGTGCTGAAGAAAGAGAAAAAGGAAGTATGTTCTTCAACAAAAGAGAAACAATAGAGGTTGTCATCCTGCATCAACATCTGATTCTGTTGAAAGGATTCCATTTTCAAATACTTCAAGTGGTATGTGTTATAGTTTTGCAAACAAAATTTAAAAGAAATATGTATGTATATGTTATGTTTTTAGAATCCTTACATATGTTCTATTTTACAAGCTTCAACCACCAATGTCGAAAGAAGGAATGTGTATCACCTTCCTACTTATGCTATCCCAGATATTAGTAGTAATGTGTGTCAGTCATCTACAAATGAAAAAGGTAAACTTACTGCAGATATTTTTTTCTAATTTAATTATGATTTGTAGTTTTGTTTGTTTATTTTATATATTTTTGTCTTATAAGATTCATCAAGAAAAATCTCATCAAGGAATGTCCATCACACTCCTTTTGGAAGTACTAAGCAAACATCCTATTTTGTTGAGAGGATTCTATTATCAGATATTACAAATTGTATGTTTTAAATTTTTGGAAACAAAATATTTGTTTAATCTTAGGTTTTATGAATCGTTATATATGTCTTATTGTACAAGTTTCAATATACGTGGAATATCTAAAATTGAATTACAATTGAGTGATGAGATGTTAGCAGATTCTGTGGTTAAGAAGATTCATGGAATTTCTAAAGGTAAAAGGTCGCAACCCCCGCCCCCTGATCTGTCCCGGGAACGTGCGTCCGTGAACATTCGTTTGTGGTGGTATCAGTTTGTTAATTATTAATTTGGCAGCGGAAATTACATCAGGACCGTAGTTAGGAAATTGTTTATCAGAGTAAAACCACCATATTTTATATTAATAACCACATGGGTAAACCCAAGTTTCTTTATTACAATACGTTTATAGGGATAAACCCTATTTTATTGAATTTAAAACATCGTCTTTTTGGTAACTTTTATAGCCACATTTTTCCAAGTCGTCAGTGCTCTCCAGCTGTCTTTTTACTAATTGGCTGTCACATTGTGTTACTTGAAACGCGTTTTAAAAACATTTGTCAGTGGGAAATACTGGTGAGTGAATCCCAGTTTAATCAAGAAACATTTTATCAATTAACACAGTATTGAGAGCAATCACAATGTTTATTTCTACACAATTACTCATTCAGTATTGTCAATCTTGACTGGTGGGTCATATTACACATTGGCTAACTCGTCGTCCAATGGTAACGTGTTACACATTTTGTATACAAAACCCCAACATACCGGCAGTAATTGAAGAACTACAAAGACTCAATCACTGCTTAATCATATTGTAAAGCATTTAAGGTTTTGTAAAACAGTTCACAAAAAGGTTTACAAAAAGCGGATAAACTCACATTGCTGTTTTAGGCTTCTTCTAGGGTTTCCTGGTGTTAAATCTATAATTTGCACAAATGTACATATGTTAGTATAATAACCCTTTAATTATATTAACGATACCCTCCCCGAGACGGTATTCCAACAAGTACGTCGGGCAGAACCACGACAGTTGTTACGGAACCCTGGATCAATCGGGCAGCGTATCTAATACGAAACTGGGGTTATAATACTTACAACGGAGCAGAACCTTGCTAATTAGGGGGTATTATACTCGAATATTATGCCTACTGTGAGAGATTTTCGTGATTGAGAAAATAAATGAACGAATTGTTTGAAGATCCGATGCCTGCTACTTATAGGGCCTCATTTCAACTTTTACGCGGCCCGCGTAAACATAGACCACGGGCTACGCGGCCCGTGTAGTAGCTCGGGTAGGGTTTAGGGTGTCCGGGTCATCGTATAGGGTTGCCGGTGTTGGGCCACGTGACGGCCTATGGTCGTGCCAGCCATTACCTTTACACGGCCCGCGTAAGGGTTACGAGGGGGGTTACGCGGGCCGCCTAA